>JAMPIV010013795.1:0-200895 GCA_024509875.1 Oreohelix idahoensis
AGAAATTGATTGCACCAAATTAACAGGCACAAAGCCATGTAATATTGACGCTCTAAAAGAAATGGATCGCTTAAGAAATTTTAGACCAGATTTACAATAAGTAAAAAATATATGTTGTTTATGTTTTAGTATGTCATAAATTTTTCTAACACTAAAAAGAAGAAAATAAAAATAAAATAAAAATATTTTCAACACAGGCTTTTAATGCACTAAAAACCCAAAAAATAATTTTTCAACAAGTTTTATAGCTTGCAGTCAAAAAAAATGTAACTTAAAATTGACAAAAAGCACTTTCCTATAATCAGTTATGACTAAAGGGCTGCTATGAAACCTCTGAATTCCATATTTCAGTCATTCTTGTGGGTGGCAAAATGTATATGTTGTTATATAAAATTTAACTGATTTTCTCACATTAAAATACAGAATGTGCCACAGGACATCTCAATGAATACGCGCTCGTACTACAACGGTAATTGATCGTTTCTTCAAGAATCCTACCAGTCGGCGTAGGTGATAATGTATCTCCACAACCTCCTATTTATAGTACTGTATAATCAATTCTGTTGTTGACTTCTTTCCATGCCAGGGTACAAGCTGTCTAGCATATTCTCACCGTGTTGTCTTCTTTTTCCCTTAATATTTCCGGTTGTCACATTATATTACAGCTTTCTTCTTCTCATAAAAAGCTTGAAAAAAGTGGATTGCTACATTCACATATGAGTGTTGAGTGGTGGTTTGTTGTAGTTTGTATTTGTTTGAAACTTTAATTTGTTTTCGACTTGGAGTATGTGTTACATGTCTTTTATATGTAAATGTTAATATATAGTGACAGGATGATTCCTGTGGGCCAAGTTCACTTCTAAGGTAGCAAACGTATCAGACACCGAAATAAGCCAACATCAAACACCCTTATTTGAGCCACAATGGACGAAGTGGACAGTATACATTTTTATTAAAACTTCACGCTGCTCCAAATTCACTACAGTTCAGGCCAATATACAAAATGCAATATTATATGCAAGTCTCCGATATAACTTTTATGCGAGTCCGTTCAATGTCTGGAACGCTGTCCTTTTCCTTTTCCACATTAAAAAAAATAGAAATTTATCACACTCGACATTGAGAAAGGCTATACTCCCTGTAAATAAAGTTAAACTAGATACCCACCTCACAGGAAGATCTTGATGTATTAGTTTGATGGAATCACACAGGGATGATTACCAAAAATATATATATATATATAGATATATATATATATATATATATATATATATATATATATATATATATATATATATATATATATAGGTGGAAATAAAATATGATATAAATAATAATATAGTATATATAGGTATATTATATATAATAATATATATATATATTTCTAAATATGGACGTCACTTCCTGTATTATTTAAGTGATATCCAGTATATAAAAATAAAAACAAGGAGCCAGTTGAGATATATATTATACCGAACATATCGTTTATGAGATTTTAAATCATAACCATATAATATATACCACACTCCACCCGCAAAATATATGGACACATATAGTTTTCATTAAATCTACTCAACGTGGTGTGAGGTACTAACATCACCAGTGTGAAATTATAGTAACCAGCAGAATTTACTCCCGTAAGTAAGAAATAGATAGCACCCCCCAGTTTCTGCCCATAGGGTAATGCTCAAACCAGAGTGTCTTTGGTTAATCGCCATACACAGCCAAGGTCTACTTCGGACAATCTCTTCCTTCACTTAACTGCAATGTCACGGTCTGCCATATAAACCTTAATGGTGACATCAACATTATTTAATTATAAATCGATGGGTAGCCAATACTTGCACTCAATACTCACCCCCGTCCAATAAACCGTTCATGTTCCAAGTCCACGTATTAATTTATCAATTAATTAACTTATTGTCTATCTTCAGCCCTAATGCAAAGCTCAATTAAATGAATCAGACAATAGATATGTGAATACAGCGTAAATAGATGACGCAAAGGTTCTATCATATTAGTAAGGTGAATGAATGCACCCAGACGCCTTGATATTCTAGCTACTGGCCACAAAGATTAAACTCCGTCATGTGTACATCTACGACAAGTGCCACATTCGTTACAACAAATCCGTGTTTTCACCCACGCCAATGCTCGAGGTCCCGCCATAACTAAGTACTACCGGCAACCCATATTTAATGGCGGTATTGCCAACTACGATGCACTCCTAGGCATTCTTTCATTCAGTAGCGTATTTTCCATTGCTTTCTGAACGGTCGCGCATTAGCGGTTTACCTTGATTAAAAATCCCCACAAAGCAATCTGCTACCAAACCGCCTGCAGCCAGGTTTCGAACCATGGTATATCTGGATTATGAAAGTGCGTTCGATAGTCCATTAGCCACAGACGCCGACAAGTTTTACAGTCACTAAGTATAAAAAAAGTGTATTGTGGTGCCAATTTTAAAAAAATGTTACTCTTGCACCTAATGAAGTGGTGTGGACCAATTCAGGTAAGAATACGCTGATGTATGGTACGAATAGACATTGTAGCCATTGAGAAACTCTCAAAATGTTCACTCAATAATTAGTGTGAGTGTAATTAATGCCTTGTGTCAAAGACCGAATCTTATCCCGCGAATTAAAAAAACTAATTAACAGCTAACTAAAGCAACTGTAGTTAAAAGTATAGTGTAATAGTATAATATATATCTAGTGGAATAAGAAATAACTAAAGTCCAGCGAAAATATTTATACTCAAGCCACATAGTTCATGTTCCATGATTATCCTGCTATATTATAATATGTCACTTTATAAGTTCACGTTAAGTACGCAGTTCAATGTCCAAACGGATAGCGAAATACAAAGGGCAACGATAGGATTAATTTCTAGTTAAGGTCCCTTTGACCATGCGAAGCATCCCCTGAAGTTAAGTCCCTTAATCCTTTAGGGACGCAGTTCCAATAATAGAATTAAATCAAGATTTTGCATTCAAAATATCCAAATGTCACGTTATTTCTTAGATAATCAATGAATGTGGTGTGGTTTTTTGCACATAAAGCGAGTATGACAACTGTTAATAAGGTAAAAGACATCCATGTAGAATGCGCTGAGTAAAATGAGGTACAACTTGAAATTGGCTGATATCAGCATTAATCATCATCAAAGTGTCGATTGAACCGATCAATCACCTGTATAAGTACCTCAAAAGAGTCATTGGGCGATTTCCTTCAATTTCCGATGAAAAAGTTTTTTACGATAGTTCTCAGCCTTGGCATTCACCACAGTAGACTTTGTATATTTTATCTTGCACAGCAGTTCAATTCTCGCACGTAGGACAATTCCCTGTTCAGCTCATCAGCAATTGTCAGCAAAATAGTGTTTTTCATAGAATAATGCAAATGTTCCAGTTGGACCAAAACACGTGAAAGAAGGTCAGTAAATAAAGTTAGTCCACATGTGACGCGTCGGCATGCCCTCATTTCATAACCCTCCACTCCCCCAGGAGCATAGGCCTTCAACAAACACATGCCAACGTTCTCCGTGCATACGTGCCTCAACTCAAGTTCCTTTCTCACCACGTTTCTCCTTATCACTATTTTACATCTCTGTTTCCAATTCTCTTTCTCCGTGTGCTTCTTGACTCTAAAACGACTGACCTCTCTTGCCCAGGGGGGTACAGACACAAGGACTGCCTTGTAATGCTAACACACAGGTTACTGCCTCATCGGTGTGTTCCTATCCATCGCCATCGTCTTCTTCACATCTCATGTTCCACTGTCACTTGTCTAGGTGTCTTGGTCGATCAGTTTCCACATTGGTCTAACTTTGTCAATACCATTTTAATCCTTCTATTCTACGCAATGCACTCCATTTATGAAAGTCAGTAGCTTTTTGGTTAGTTGTCTTTGTTAGTTTCTCCATGGTCTCATTAGCCATACAATAGGACTGACTTCACATTTGAGTTGAAGATTCTTATTTTCGTGTTGGATCCTATTTCTCTTGATCTCCATATATTTCCCAATGCAATGAAAGCTCCTCTTGCCTTTTGTATTCTTATTTTGATATCGCTGTCTGTCCCTCCAACATTGTCTATATTGCTGCCAAGATATGTGTACGATTCTACATCTTGTGTTGGTGCTTCTTCAAGTTTAACCCTGTTTTCATTACCTGCATTTATTCTCATTATTATTGTCTTTTCCCTGTGGTATTTTCAGACCCAATTGCTGTGACCCTCTCATCGAGTGTTTTCAATTTGTCCTCATCTGATTACGGTTATGGGACAGAAGAGCCAAGTCATCACAAAATCCAGATCATCCAACTGCTTAGTCAGAGTCCACTGGATTCCATTTCTGTTGTGTGTTGCTTGATGTTTTCTCATAACCCAGTCTATTGCTTAATCAAGAAAAGAAATGGAGACAAGAGGCATCCCTGTCGCACTCCTGTTCTTATCCCAAACGGTTCTGTAAGCATGTCCTTATGAAGAACTCTGTCATGTCATGTCTTCATATGTTTTCTTTATTAAATTAATGATCTTCAGGGGGGGAACTCCATAATGCCTCATCAATTATCCAAAGTGATTCTCTGTCTACACTGTCAAATGCCTTTTCGTAGTCCACAAATCCGATGTATAATGGTGAATTCCATTCCAGACTTTGTTCAACTATTATTCTCAAAGTGGCTATCTGGTCTGTACAGGATCTGTTTTGTCGAAAACCTGCTTGTTCATCTCTCAGTTACTTGTCTATGGACTCTTTTAATCTCTCAAGGATAATCCTGTTTAATAACTTTTCCTGGCACTGATAGTAACATTATTCCTCTATAATTTGTGCACTCTTGTAAATTTCCTTTCTTAGGCAACTTAACCATGATATCCCTTCCTTCCATTCTGCTGGTATCTTCTTCCTGTTTTCCCAGACTTTACCAAGTAATTTATATAACATCTTCTGTAGCCGTGTCGATATCTGCTTTGATGGCCTCTGCTGGAATGCCATCAGGTCCAGACGCTTTTCCATCGCTTAGAAGCTTTATGGCTTTCTTTATTTCTTCCTTCGTTGGTCTTTCACCGTTAATTTGTAGCTCTTCATCTGCTGGCTGGATGTCCGGGGGTGGGGTGGGGAGGTGTGGGGTGGGGGGGGGGTGGAGCTGGTCTATTGAGAAGGTCCTCAAAATATTCCGTCCACCTCTTCATTTGCTCTTGTATATTGCTGAGCAGTTTTCCATTCTTGTCTTTTATGAGGCAACTTGTTTGCTTGTATTTCCCTGTCAGCTTCTTTGTGCTGCTATACAGTTCTCTCATATTTCCTTTGGCTGCAGCATCTTCTGCCTCTCTTGCCAACTCCTCAATATACTTCCTCTTGTCTCTTTTGATACTTCTTTTTTACTTCTTTGTTTGCTTCTGTGTACACTTCTTGAGCCTTGGCTTTGGAGCTTCTAGTTTTGCTTGCAGTTTAAATTCTGGTTTCCTTTCTCTTCTTCTTGTTTTTTTTCTGTCTTTTTATCTTATTTGGAGGGACCTACTGTTGTTAGCCATGCTTTATTGTTGTCGTTTTTCCCTTATTCCCCCAGTCTTTCTTCACATTCTCATTCCATATCGTTTTAGATCCCCTTGCGCCAAGGTACCAGCTGCTTCTGTATTCTCTAACTCTACATCTTCCAGCTGTCGGAGCCACTTGGAATTATGTTTGATAGTGTGACCGCAAATTTTGTCTCTTGATTTTTAGATGTCCCTACATTAAATTGTTGCCTATAAAAATTATGCATTGTTGCATATCTCTTGGACTTCATCTTTTACTTTGGCTATCTCAGAAGGTGGTGATCTGCCTCGGCCACATTTGCTCCTCTAAGCAATAAAAACCTTACACCATAATCCTTCCAATGAGGATCGAACTTCTTGTTTATGCATAATGATGCCAATCTGATTCTCCTGTTTCTATGGACCTGGTGATATCCAAGTTGCCCCTTTGATAAACCTCACAAGGTTAACCTGCATTTGCGCTGGCATTAGGTGACACCAAGACTTTTACAGAGTACGTCGATAACCACATCAGTGTCTTCGTATGTCTCCCTTGCGCTATAAATAATAAATACACTCCACCGTAACCTACTCAAGCGCAGCTCACTCACCTCACATCTTACCACTCAGGGTACTCTCTTTGACTTTCCGTGGCGTCCGACCATTTCGCAAACGACCCCTCTGCCCGATACTTAAACGCACCCCTGGAGCATCGATGAGACGCACTCCTCATCATCCGAATTCCCTGACATAAGCTGCTTCACGGCATCCCGATTACCACGACTCCAGGGAAGGCGCCGTCCTCGACGCCATAACGTTCGACTATGTAGAATAAAAGGATATCACATCGCCAAGCACTCCAAAGGAAATCCTTTAAAAATTCACGGCTTGCATGTTCGAAAAAAAAGCTAGCTTGCTTAATAAATAGACTTAGAAGAAACCACTAGCATCAAGAATGTGACAGCCATCACACCACAGACTCGTCCCCTATTTGCGCAGAGTTACTTTGCTCAATTCATCTCACCCGAAGCACAGAACACTGAATTAATATCCTGCATAACACTTTCCGGCTATGTCTACATCCCCCTCCTCTAGAGACAATCCCCAGCCTATGACCACTCTCTAAAGGACCTCTCGCGATACACCCTCCTTTTTTTTGTCCCCCCCCCCCCCCCCCATTCGCGCGTAATTCTCCGCCTCGAAGCCATGATCACCCTGCGATGATAGTTGGGAATCCTCAGGTTTAAGAAAACCCACCTTCCTACTTTATGACAAAAGAAAAGAAAATTTCAGTGATCATATTTTATTTTCGAAGGTCTAGCCGTAAGGTGATGGAGACGAAGAGTATTCAACAAAGACTGAAATTCCAAAGAACATGTTCTTCCCAAGATTGATGGAGAAGACAAATATCTTCAATGAAGGTAATTTATGTCATCACGATTAAAGAATAATCTTTAGCATCATGCGAAACCAAAAGGCGCAGGTGGAGCGTTAACGAGACCACTTACGTCAGAAGAGCCTTCTTACTTGATGAGGTGTAGAGGTCTGGACAGACGAGCGCGAGAGGTATTCTATATGGGGGTCCAGGAATCGTCCCTGGTTCCATTCTAGTCCTCGGTCCATCAAAAAGATTGTCTAATGTTGTCCTCCCAGCGGACTCTGGGTCGTCCTGGAGGTCTGGATCCCTGCTCTTTGTTTCCCATGCTTGTCGTGGTAGCCGATCTTCTCCCATTCTGCAGACATGGCCAAACCATCTTAGTTGGGACTGTTCTACTCGGGTCTGCAGGGGGTGGGATTTTAGGCCTTGACGTATCGTCTGGTTGCGGACCATGTCTCTTCTTGTTACTTCAACCACCTTCCTCATATACCTCATTTCTGAGGTTTGGATCTGGCTTTTGTGGGTTGTAGTCATTGCCCATGACTCGCATCCATATGTCAAGACTGGGACATAGGTGGAGCGGTATACAGCCATCTTCGTTTTCTTACCAACCTCTCTCTTGCTGAGGAATCCTCGATTTATGGCCTGAAAAAGTCTCCCAGCCGCTGCTTTTCGAGTGGCCAACTCTTCTTTGATGCCTCCCTTTCGGTCTATAATAGCTCCGAGGTATTTAAAGTGGTCGACCTGCTCCAGGGACCTGTTTCTCCCCAAATTAATCTGATGTTTTCTTTCTTCTCGTGACTATCACCATGGATTTTGTTTTAGAGCTGCTTATGACCATCCCTCTCTTCTCCAGCTCTTCCTTCCAGACTTGCAGGTTGGATTGGAGATGTGCCTCTGATTTAGCAATCAGGGCAACATCATCAGCAAATGCCAGCTCCGAAACAAATAGAACCTGTCTCATCTTCCAGTACCCCACTGAATACTTTCTTGTTCTCTCTACATGCCTTGATGACATCGTCCATAAGGAGTATGAAGAGGTAAGGTGATAGGATATCACCTTGTCTTACACCAGTGGTGGTCCTGAACTCTTCTGACTTATGGTTTGCTGTCCTCACATAATTTCTGCAAGACTTGTAGAAGCTCTGTATAGCATGAATCAGAGGTGCTGGAATATTCTTCCTTGCCAAACAGTCCCAAAGTTTGCTCCAGGGGACCCTGTCAAACGCCTTTTCCAGATCTATGAAACAAAGATGGGTCGCACACTTATACTCAAGGGCTTTTTCACTCAGCTGTCTGAGTGTGAAGATTGTCTTGAGTACTTCGGTTTGTCGGAATCCGCACTGGACCATCATCCAATTGTGGCTCAGCTAGCGTCGGAGTTCTCTGCTCTAGGATTCTAGAGTAGATTTTACCAGGGACACTGAGAGAAGGGATATGCCTCTATATGGTTTCCTAAACACATTGGTCGATAATAAGTTGTCACCCTTTTTGAAAATGTTGGTGTTATGATGTGGGCAAAGAATCTCCAAATCCTTTGGTATGGTCTTGTTGCACCAATGCGGCCTGTAGGGACCTTTAGGAGTAATAGGTCGCCTGATGCTCCCATGTACTTAAACCATTTCTGGTGTTATACCATCATGCCCTGCCCTGCTGCTTAGGCCCATCTTGATTTTCTCTAGTTGCTGCCCTCAGGTCTTCCATCTGTATGTCATCTTCACCATCATTGGGTTTTCTCTCAGAATCGATAGTCATATATGCATAAAACAAGAAGTTTAGATCATCATTGCTCAGGAGTGTAAAGAGTATATAGAGGAGCAGATGTGGCTTTCAGATCCCCATTACTTCCTGATAGGCCAAAGTAAATGCAATTTTGCAAGGAAATGTCCTTAACAAATTGCAAGAGCATTGTATAGGACTTTCCTCAGTTAATGTAGGTCCTAAGAAATAGAAACAATTTCTGGTTTACCCCTTGTGTCATCTTTTTCTAGCATTATCTCCAAATGCTTCCTAGGACCTCTGTTTATGCTTGCTAGCACCATTGTTCTTTGCTTCCTGGTCTAATTGTCACTGCATTTTCTCTCATATAGTTTCTCTATTTTGTCTGTTGTGTTTTTAAAGCTCCTAAGTATGTTTTCCATGCCATTTTCTTCGGACTCTTATTTTCATCTTTGACATCCTAGTGGGTCAGAAAAAACAAGAAAGTCCTCCTATCTCTTGTTCCCAAGTCGACTTCACCCAGAAGCTTTCGGCAGCAGCTGTCCTTATATGATATTACTGTGAATTAAAGCCAGAAGGGTTATTCCAAGTCATCAGAGGTCGTTCTTCTGTGTTGCTCTCACTGCTTGCAGCAATTAGCCCCTGATAATCTGAGTCTTAATTGCTAGCTCGCTCCAGCTTGTAGTCCATAATGCGCCATTTCTCCCGTTCGTTTACTTAGTTTTTCTTGCGTGATGTAATGGGCAGTTTTCCTAGGCTGAGCAACTCTTTCAGTTGTTCTTTTGAATTGGAAGCATGTAGTTGGGGATCACTTCCCAATCTCTGGCCCCCTCCAGACTCTAGCATCCGGACAATATTTGAATGAGCCTCCTCCGAACAATGGCATAGTCGATCACTGAACTTCTCATTCTTTGTTGTTGGTTCACATCTAGAGTATGCAATGTATGCGGCTTATGAGGGGAACGTTTGTGTTTGTAATGAAATCAGATAATCTGCACACTGCAGAATCTAAGGAGTCGCTTTCCATTGTCATTGAGAGTATCTTCTCCATATCTTCCGATAACTCCACCCCATCTAGCATGGTCATTTCCAACTCTGGCATTGAAATCTACGAGCATGCATAAAATTCATCTAGGAAGTCCATCCACATGTTCCTTTGAAGCAGCTCGAAGAATTCCTCCTTGACCTCTGCTCTCTCATCCTCATTTGGCCCATACACTATGACCAGGTTGACTATGGTTTCTCCTTCTTTTAGTTTTACAACCATGAATGCCACTTTGAGAAGTCATCCGAGACAAAGTCTCCATCCCTTGATTACTATCATCGGATTTTGAATTTTTGGCCACAATGCAACCCCACGGCCCCCTTTAGCTCTTTCAGATATGGGGTATCACCACTGTAGAGCATACGGTTATGCCATCGAGATCCATGACTCCTGGTACTTTCTTCTTTGTTCCGGATCAGCTTCAAGATTTCTAGTTTTGGGTTTAGCAACAGGGACGTGCGACCAAGCTCCTGCTTCTTGTCTCCATTTATACTTTTCTTTGCTGGGCAATAGATTGGGTTATGAGAACAGTCGTCGACACAAACAGAATCCGAATCCAGTGGGGCTCTGGACTTAAGCAGTTGGATGATCCGGATTTTGCTGATGACTTGTAGCTCTTCTCATACCATTAACCGTATAAATCAAACTGATGACAGAAGAACAATTGTGCTTTGCACGCGATGGAGGTCACCAGTCAAATTACGGTCTGAAAATACACAGGGAAAAGACAAAATCCTTGAGAATTAATGCCAGGTAATGATCAACAGCATTTGAACCTTGCCAGAAACACCAATACAAAGATCCGTATGGAAATCGTACAACATATCTTGGCTAGTCAACACCATAGGACAACTGGTATGGAGATTGAGAAGGATAAATTTAAGTTTAATGTCTAGTCACATTCCTTCTATTTGAGGATCTTTCACTTGTGATTGGAAATGTACATGAGATCATAAGATAATAGGTTCCAACCTTGAATGGTCTGTGCAAAACTCATGAAAGAATGATATCAAATTCATGTGATATTTAGTACTCCCCAGTAATATCTCGTGAGGACATGTACATGAACAACATGTGGTACGTAACCAAAAAAGCTCAGATCTTTCATAGATGTAGCAAGCGTTTAGTAATAGATTGGTTAGAATGGTATGAAATAATCCAACGTCCAACTGATCTCAGTAGACTGGACAAGTGGTAAAGTAGTGTAGAGAGAAAAAGATGGGCACAGAAAGATAGGACAGGCACTGAGGAAACTTCTTCCTGATATGACATTACTAAAGGCAGTTCCTTGTTTCTGGAGAACCCCAGCTCCAAGAGAAGCTCAGATCGATAGACTTCAGACAGGCACGTGGTCTTAGAGATGTGTGAGAGGACGAGAGAGTGAAATTGATGATGTTGAACAGGTCGTGAAGTTGAACTGAGATGATGGCACGTTTACCTTTAAATCGGATCTTGGCAAGTGTTTGTTGAAGGCATTGATCACTCCTTTGGGAGTGGAGGGGTTATGAATATGGTCCTCTCCAGGATACAAGTAATTTATTGTTCGTAATGGGATAAAAACATTGCATAGGCCACATCAACGCATGCCATAATTGCCGCAGTTTATTGTTTTGTTTAACACAACAAATACTGCCTTAAAGAATTAGCTTTTTCAGATGATTCTACAGCTTATCTGGAATGCGTCGATAATTTTCTTTCCCAAGTTAACTACGTATTCGTAAGAGTTTGAACATCCTCATGCATGTCAGCTCCAACCAATAACTGTTTTATAATGGACATAGGTCCTCTTGGCTTGGCACCGACGATTAATTCAAATGGCGCAAATCCAGTATGTTCGTTAGATAAGCGAACCATACCGCTGGGAGTACTCTATCCCAATCCTGCTGGCATTTCGCAGTTACCTTGCCTAGCATTTGCTTAAGACAGCGGCTTAGCTTTCTATTTTCCCGTTTGCAATGGAGTGATATATGCTACTAAGAGCTCTTTTTATCTCAAATTCTCTCATAACCTGAGACATAAGGTCAGAAATAATTTGAGTTCCCCGAAACGATAATATGTTTTCGGGAAAACCCAATCGACTGAAAATTAAAAATAGCGCGTCAGCAACATCTGTAGTGGATATTGTTTCCAAAGGAATAGCCTCTGGCCAGCGCGTGCACATATCAATGCATGTTAGTACAAAACGATGACCTCTAGCTCACGTGACTGGTAGTGGACCAATAAGGTCGATTGCCATTTTTGCGAAAGGACGCAATGATATGTCTGACGCCCGGATAGGCGCATTATGCTTGGGGCGTTTAGCTGTTACATCTTGGCAAATTTTGCATGTGCGACCAAAAGATTTTCACATCTCTTGTCACCCCAGGACAAAAGAAATGACACAAAACCCTCTGTTTTGTCCTGGCAATCCCTAAATGCCCTGCACAATTAACATCATGAGCATTCCGTAAAACAAATGAGCGGAAACTAGTAGGTACTATAATGTGTTTTTTTAACTGACGTGGAATCTTGGAAATTCCGAATCAAGATCGCATTCTTTATTGTGTAGTATTGTACAGAATTATCATTAAACATTCTTTTTAAATGAATCATCATCATTTTGCTTCTGTATGAATGATTCTTTGTCAATACGTTCAACCTGTAAATCATTCTCATCTGCCCCCTCCTCATCATTCATCACCTCATCAGTCACCACCGTCATTCAGTCACCCAATCATCAAATCATCCTCTATCATTTCATCACCTCAGCAACACCATTCTCAATTTGGAACATGTTCAGTAATACTTGTGCATGAGACTGAACTCAGTCGTGACAGCAATTGCCAGAAGCAAATGTTGCTCTTTCCATCTCAAAATATCATCATTAGTGCATTCATGAAGTCCAGGAATATTCCCCAGGGTTATTCCAGCAATTTGTTTGTCCAACAGGCACACGAGAGTCCTTCCAGTAAAATAAGGGGTATCTAACAATACCTCAGCAGTCGGATAATATTCAACTGTGCCCTCGAATGTAATGTACTTGACTTCTTTGCCTGTGTAATCAGATTGGTCCATCAATGACCATCGCACCCCAACAGTAGTGCACCCAGTGTCCTTGAGCACTGAAACAAGTTGGTTGTTTACAAAACCCCTATAAAACACTAGTGAACCTGTCCCATCATAAGAGGACATGACTGGCAAAGGATGTCCACACAGGAGCCTAGGAACTCCATGTAGCTGAAACAAAGAATTACATTCAGAAAAATTAGTACTATTGGTATAAGATCCACACTACATGCATTTGCATGAGAAACAACATTGGTATTTTTGGACTGTATTATTGTCACTTTGATGCACAACTGCATTGGAACGTTCAGGTGATTCTAGAGAACGTCGAAAGTTATTGTTCTGTTGAGAACTTCTGTTGTTGTAATTATTTACATTGTTTCCATAAAATGACCGTTTTGCCTCTGTTTTTGACTGGAAAATTATATCCACCTCTGTTCCAATCCTGTTAGGTCTGAAAAGATGATTGTTGAGGTATATATCCATCATCATATAAATGAAAAAATTTCTTTGAGGGGTTGTTGTGACCTATTATTAAAATTATACCTCCCCTCTGAAAGATCCATATTATTATATCTCGATTTAATCGAAAACTTTTTCTGTCCATGGCTATATGATCTTTGTCTGGGTGGATTGGGACATCATAGTTTCTATGCTGGATGCCACTGGCAAATGAATCCTTTCTGTTTATTTCCTGCTAAGATTTTTTCCAGGATGTGCAATTTTGGTATTGTTCGTCCAAGATTTTCTACAGCAGATAAACGTTTTCAGGCTTTCTCTCCTGCAAAAAGGACAAAAAGTGCTGCTCACACTGAAGACCACTTTTACTGATAGGACAGCACCTTGTCTCTTAAAAATTAAGTCAGCCCAGCCATCAAAACCGTTTTATTTTTTTCTTATTTTGTGAACAAATCAAACCCATCTAGAAAATCAAAAGCAAACAGCTTAATTAATTGGATGAAAATAATTAAATTTCAGCCTGTTGACGATTAATCTCTAACCCAGTCTAATGCTAAAAAAAATGTATAACAAGAGTGCCATCCCTGTCCGCACTCCTGTTCTTCATCCCAAACGTTCTCTGTAACCTGTCCTTCATGAAGAACTCTGCATGTCATGTCCTTCATATGTTTTTCCTTTATTAAAATGATCTTCAGGGGAACTCCACTAAGCCTCATCAATTTTTCCAAATGTGAATTCTCTGACATAGTACTGTCAAATGCCATCGTAGTCCCCAAATCCGTGTGTTACCGGGCCTGAAGGGGGAGCAAAGAATAGTCCCAAAACTGTTTTCAATGTCAAGCATGTCATAGAAAGCGACTAAGGAGGGTTGGGCATGGGGCCGGTTACCCCATCCCGTAAAAATTGTAAACCACAAAAAAACTTCAACAAACATGGACAAGTCAATTTAAAAAATAAAACACAGCCATCCAAGACAGGGGAAGGTCCTCTCGGAGCGGAGGCGTAATGATTTGCAACACAGAGAAAGCCGAAAGGGTTCTGTGTTGCTCACTAACCTTCTTTCTTCTAGGAGAACTTCCAGATTTGGCACCTGGAATGTTCGGACATTAAACGAACAAGTGAAAGTGGCGCAAGTAGCAGCAGAGATAAGGGAATATAAAATCGAGGTTCTGGGATTGTGTGAAACAAAGTGGAAGGGGGTAGACAGGAAGAAACTTATCACAGGTGAATTGGTGCTGTCCTCAGGACATGAAGACGAAAGTTCACACCACAGTGAGGGGGTAGCTCTTATGTTATCTAAAGAAGCACAGAAAGCACTCATTGAATGGGAAGCTGTTGGATCCAGAATAATAACAGCTTCTTTTAAAACAGCTAAAAAGAAAATAAATGTAAATGTCATCCAATGTTATGCACCAACTAATGCCATTCTTTGAGCATAGGCTAATTTTTTTCTCCTCAAGTGCTTGTTGTGCCTTTATTTCTGCTTGCGCTAATTTTTTTTCCTCAAGTGCCAATTCATCCTGTCTTCTTTTCTCAGCTAATTCTTCCTGTCTTCTCTTCTCCGCTAAATCCTCTTCTCTCTTGATCTTAGCTAATTCTTCTTATCTCTTTTTATCATCTCTATCTAAGAGTCTCTGTTCTCTTGCCACGTCTTCTAACCTCTTATTTAATAAGTGAGCAATATTAGCAACAATTATTTCACCACTCAATATCAATCAACTGCATGAAATTATAGATGTTATTTTAGGAGCAAAAAAAATAGAGACACTAACAAGATTACAGTATAACAGTAGAAAAGAGCCAACTCAAGAAAATACTAATGAATAAACCAAGGCAGAAATGTATGAACTGTATAAAAATGAAAAAAAAATTAGCTCTACCACACTTATGACAATACAAGCACAATTTCACAACATATATTACATCTAATAACTGAGGGATAGCAAGATTAGATGAACAAATTTACAAACAATAATGGAGAATAAACCAAATAAAATACAATTAACTTGACAACAAATACAAAATTACAAAACCTTCACAACTAGACAAATAATGAATCTGGTTAATTCACTCAAGGCTGTAGCACGCAGCTATGTTCGCCGACCCCTTAAGTTGAA
Source organism: Oreohelix idahoensis (assembly GCA_024509875.1). Lineage (NCBI taxonomy): Eukaryota > Metazoa > Mollusca > Gastropoda > Stylommatophora > Oreohelicidae > Oreohelix > Oreohelix idahoensis. Next base: position 15,279 of record JAMPIV010013795.1, read on the forward strand.
AAAATCAGATGCAAAAACTAAAGAACGCCTACGAATTCACGACCGTCAATGAGGTATAATGAATTCATAGGTCCCACCAACCAACCCGCCTATCACACAAACATGCAGATACAGATAGACGTATAACATGTAAAAGAAAGAACTCTGTCAAGAGAGATTCTTCAAGCCTCACACTGCATGAATCAATAAATTTACTTATCTGCTTTTTTATGCAAAAAATCCTCCTGGCATCAGCCTCTGCCACAGGAAACGACGATTCAAATACTTTGCAGTGACCAGGGTTAGACTTATAATTCCGGCCTGCAGCCGACCAACACCGCCATCTTGAAAAGTATTCTGCACAGGCAAAAAATGTAGGCCACCGACTTGAAAAATGTTTGAAACATCACTTGAAGATACTGTGTTCCATATCCCGGCTTGAGGCTCCCATTTATCAGCTGTTACGTGTCTTTTATATGTAAATGTTAATATATAGTGACAGGATGGTTCCTGTGGGCCAAGTTCACTGCTAGGGTAGTAAAAGTATCAGACACCGAAACAAGCCAACATCACACACTCTTATTTGAGCCACAATGGACGAAGTGGACAGTATACATTTTTATTAAAACTTCACGCAGCTCCAAATTCAATACAGTTCAGGCCAATATACAAATGGCATATTATATGCAGTCGTCGATATAACGCTAGGCAGTTCGTTCATGTCTGGAACGCTGTCCTTTTCATTTTAAAGATTTTTAATATATATTCACACTCAACATTGAGAAGCTATACTCCCTGTAAATGCAGATAACTAGATACCCCTCACACAGGAGATCTGATGTATTAGTGATGGAATCACTCAGGGATATACACAATAAGTCCGGAGCTCAAAGACATGCGTCCACTCGCCATGACACACAATGGAATAATCTACCAGCAGACAATCTCCTCACTTCTGCAGTTTTAGTTTCACGTCTCCAAAATAAACCATATCGGCATGACGTCACTTCCTGTATTAATAAGTGACTCCGTATCAAATAAACAAACAAGGAGCCCAGTTGAGCTAACTATTATACCGACACAATCGTTATGAATTTTAATCATAACAGTATGGTTAAATACGGGTGGTGGTTTGTTGTGGTTGTATTTGTTTGAACTTTAATTTGTTTTCGACTTGGAGTATGGTTAAATACGAGAGGTAAACTTTCAGCTCCCACATTATTTTAATATCAATAATCAGAGCTGAAGATAGCACAGACGAGCCATGAATATTTAATGATCCATATTCAGATACGTGATGATTATTACACATATATATGTAGAATAGTTGATAACTGTATCCTGACTGCCAACAAACACTTGCGTTCTCCTGTCCACATAGCATGCTGGACATACAAATATTACTTCATGTGGGAAAGACAGAATTGACACTTACGTTGGCCACGTCTACTCACATATGAAATTTTTATTTTTTCTTAAATGCAGGCAACGCTGTCTACTTACATAAAAAACGCATGCTTAACACACACACACAAATTGTAACAAAGCATTCCTCATCATTCCCAACCTGGTTACGCCAAACGTTAACATGTGTTTACTAATATTTTTCCTATAAAACATTCTTAAAACAGAATTATAATTCTTCGTTATTAAACGTAGCGATGATACTCGAAAACTTGTCCCGGTTATCCAGTGGACATATTTAAGCTTAAAACTGTTATAACAAAAAATGAGTGCTTATATAGAACAGTTGGACTGACATAGCATGACAAGATTACTAATTCGGATCTGATGACGCGAACCAATTTAAAAAAAAAAAAAGTTGAGGTTTGCGTTCTTGCATCATATGATCTTACGCCTCTGCTCATCCACAACCTTGGTCTACCCTGTTCAACTTAATTCTCGGTTATAATTTAGTGTCATTGTATTTTCAGCGTTTTGTTTTATTCGAACACATATTGTTATTTTCATACCGAACTCGAACCAGACAAGTGCCAGTAGAATAAATGCTACGATGAATCCTCTGGCGTTGGATAGGACACATACTGAGGAAACATGATGATAGCACTACAGTGCAGTTCTGTTTCCGGAATCCACAGGGTATGAGAGGTAAAAGGATTCAGAAAGACACAAGAAAAAGGAAACAGAGGCAGACATAGAGGGGATTTTTTAAACAGACAAGGAGAGACACTGAGCTCATTGCACACGATGAGAAGACCTTTGCTCGTTAGAAAACTGCATGGTTATGCATAAATGAACATTTCAGATAAATGGTAAGAAATAACACGTCGGAACATGTAAACAAGAGAGTGACGACATTTGACATGTATGTTTATATCTTTATGTTATTAAGATTACTAAACTTGTACGTTTTCCTTCCACTGTTGCGTATTGAGAGCTAGAGTTTGCGTTCGTGAGCCAAATGTATTGCATTGGTTGCTGTAAGCCCGTGTTGTTGTAGGATGTCTGTGATGTGTTGGTAGCTGTGAGCCCGTGTTGTTGTAGGATATCTGTGATGGTGTTGGTTGCTCTGAGCCCGTGTTGTTGTAGGATGTCTGTGATGTGTTGGTTGCTGTAAGCCCGTGTTGTTGTAAAATGTCTGTGATGTGTTGGTTGCTGTTAGCCCGTGTTGTTGTAGGATGTCTGAGATGTGTTGGTTGCTCTGAGCCCGTGTTGTTGTAGGATGTCTGAGATGTGTTGGTTACTGTGAGCCCGTGTTGTTGTAGGATGTCTGTGATGTGTTGGTTGCTGTGAGCCCACGTTGTTGTAGGATGTCTCAGATGTGTTGGTTGCTGTAAGCCCGTGTTGTTGTAGGATGTCTGTGATGTGTTGGTTGCTGTTAGCCCGTGTTGTTGTAGGATGTCTGAGATGTGTTGGTTGCTGTGAGCCCGTGTTGTTGTAGGATGTCTGTGATGTGTTGGTTGTTGTTAGCCCGTGTTGTTGTAGGATGTCCGTAATGTGTTGGTTGCTGTAAGCCCGTGTTGTTGTAGGGTGTCTGTGATGTGTTGGTTGCTGTGAGCCCGTGTAATTGTAGGATGTCTGTGATGTGTTGGTTGCTGTAAGCCCGTGTTGTTGTAGGATGTCTGAGATGTGTTGGTTGCTGTGAGCCCGTGTTGTTGTAGGATGTCTGTGATGTGTTGGTTGCTGTTAGCCCGTGTTGTTGTAGGATGTTTCTGATGTGTTGGTTGCTGTGAGCCCGTGTTGTTGTAGGATGTTTGTGATGTGGTGGTTGCTGTAAGCCCGTGTTGTTGTAGGATGTCTGAGATGTGTTGGTTGATGTAAGCCCGTGTTGTTGTAGGATGTCTGAGATGTGTTGGTTGCTGTGAGCCCGTGTTGTTGTAGGATGTCTGAGATGTGTTGGTTGCTGTGAGCCCGTGTTGTTGTAGGATGTCTGTGATGTGTTGGTTGCTGTGAGCCCGTGTTGTTGTAGGATGTCTGTGATGTGTTGGTTGCTGTGAGCCCGTGTTGTTGTAGGATGTCTGTGATGTGTTGGTTGCTGTGAGCCCGTGTTGTTGTAGGATGTCTGTGATGTGTTGGTTGCTGTAAGCCCGTGTTGTTGTAGGATGTCTGAGATGTGTTGGTTGCTGTGAGCCCGTGTTGTTGTAGGATATCTGTGATGTGTTGGTTGCTGTAAGCCCGTGTTGTTGTAGGATGTCTGAGATGTGTTGGTTGATGTAAGCCCGTGTTGTTGTAGGATGTCTGAGATGTGTTGGTTGCTGTGAGCCCGTGTTGTTGTAGGATATCTGAGATGTGTTGGTTGCTGTGAGCCCGTGTTGTTGTATGATGTCTGTGATGTGTTGGTTGCTGTGAGCCCGTGTTGTTGTAGGATGTCTGTGATGTGTTGGTTGCTGTGAGCCAGTGTTGTTGTAGGATGTCTGAGATGTGTTGGTTGCTGTAAACCCGTGATGTTGTAGGATGTCTGTGATGTGTTGGTTGCTGTAAGCCCGTATTGTTGTAAAATGTCTGTGATGTGTTGGTTGCTGTAAGCCCGTGTTGTTGTAAGATGTCTGAGATGTGTTGGTTGCTGTGAGCCCGTGTTGTTGTAGGATGTCTGTGATGTTTTGGTTGCTGTGAGCCCGTGTTGTTGTAGGATGTCTGTGATGTGTTGGTTGCTGTGAGCCAGTGTTGTTGTAGGATGTCTGTGATGTGTTGGTTGCTGTGAGCCAGTGTTGTTGTAGGATGTCTGTGATGTGTTGGTTGCTGTAAGCCCGTGTTGTTGTAGGATGTCTGTGATGTTTTGGTTGCTGTGAGCCCGTGTTGTTGTAGGATGTCTGTGATGTGTTGGTTGCTGTTAGCCTGTGTTGTTGTAAGATGTCTGTGATGTGTTGGTTGCTGTTAGCCCGTGTTGTTGTAGGATGTCTGTGATGTGTTGGTTGCTGTGAGCCCGTGTTGTTGTAGGATGTCTGAGATGTTGTCCATCCATCTTACTCTTGGTGTTCCCCGTGCCCTGAAACCAGATCTTCTAGTGTTGTAAGCGAGTAGTGGTAGTTTATCGGGCTCCATTCTCATGAGATGGCCAAACCACTTGATTCTCTGTCTCTACGGTATATACTTGATGCAGGATGTAGTTCTTACCATTTTTCTAGTGTCATCATTTCTCATTCTGTCTCTCCTGGTAACACTTATGGCTCTTGTTTAAGCATCTCATCTCACATTATGTGATCTTCATCTCAAAGAATGTGATTCTCATCTCACAGGATGTGACCTTCATCTCACAGTATGTGTTTCTCATCTCATGAATATAACAGAGCTGAATCAAATAATCTCACAAGAAGCAAAAATACACGGTGGAATATCAGACCATGTGACGTGGTGACATCATTAGTAGCTTCAGAATTTTGAAAAGTCCTAGAGAAGGTGAAATCTCTGGCTGAAAGTAGACTCATAACTCATAGCAACAGAACTAGAAATGTTAATGCAATACTTATATCTCTGCTTTAACAGATTTGAACAAAATAATTATTTAAAAGGAAACAGCATTTTAATAAAATTATTACATCTCTACTGAAATGTCAAAAACGCGCTCACGAATCACAGCCTGAGAACTACTCGCTAATGTTATCAAAATATGTATATCTGCAGAAATATTGACAACAAACGCACAAATACGTCAATCGATCTAGAAAATTTTAAGAGAATAATTATATCGCAACTGCAGTTTTGAAAGTCGGACTCGCAACTCACGGCAAGACAGCAGTTAGCAAATTAAGAAACAAAATGTATTAACAAAAGAAACAGCAGATTGTAACACAAGAACTATATATTTTCAGAAATAATGTAAGGAGACACACAACTTACTTACTACTCACACTTACTTACTACTCACACTTACTTCCTACTCACGCTTACTTAGTCGTTCCTCTTCTACCCTGGGGTGTAGAGGTTCGCCAGAGAGAGCGCCATACTATCATATCGACTGTCACCCTCCTGGCATTGTTACAATCTGGTCCTCGGTCCTTCAGAGATTGTCAAATGTTGTCCTCCCAGTGAACTCTTGAGTCGTCATGAAGGTCTGGATCCGTGGTTTCACACATGTGTACACACAACTCATAGTAAGTGAAACACTAGCAATCGTTTCCAAAATAATTCTTACCACAAGAGGATACTCCCCTGGACTAACAACACGGAATCTTCATTCCACTACCAGAGATAGGAGACATAACAAAATGCCTCATGTGGAGGGAAATAAATCTGATAAGAATATTAAGAATGTCTTTTTATTATCGATCTTGTCACTTATAGCAGGACAACATAAACAGTCCATGAAATACTAAGTGTAGATCGAGCTGGTCTTAGGACAAATGGAAGTTACGGCGATCTTATTTCTACTTTAAAAATGATCAAAGATCACACACGCTAAACTGGAATTCAACATTGTATCTAAATTTCCTGGGTTTAGAAACCTTTTGACAGTATACATAGGAAGCACAATGTGAACAGTTACATCAACATATAAGATCCTGAAGAAAGAAGCTAGTGCAGGGTTCGCCAAAAGAAGTGTAAGGATTTTATTTACGCCAAAGAAAATTATTATTTAGTACATTTTTTATTCTTTATTTTAAAAATAAAATTTTGCCTCGTTTTGGCGACGTAAGATAGCGTTCAACCTAGCCGGTTATATTATGGCGCATGTCCAAATATAAAAGACCTTAAGGTCTGGAGAATTGTTACTAATTTAGTAAACTAATGTTAGTATTAACATACATCTGACACATACAGATTTAAGTATGTTATATCCAATACCATAATACCCGCCGTAAGTACTACTTCGGTCGGTCGGTCGGTCAGTCACATTTTGCACACCGTCATTTGCGCACTTTTTCTATTTTCGAGTGAGTACATTAACTTTCAACCACAGCTTAGGGGGTGCAACTGTGTTTGAAAGTTAGACAATAATTGTATTGTTTCCCCTTATATGTACTCTCCCGAAAATAGAAAAAGTGTGCAAATGGAGGTGTGCATGAACAGTTTGATTATGCAAAGAAGCCAACAGCACAATTGATAAACAGTTCATGAACTGGAGTTTCGTCAAACACCAAACGTTGTTCTCAGAGGCAGTAAGTCGACCATGGCTTCTCAGAGGCAGTAAGTCGACCAGGGCAAGATTTAATTACGAGACATGTTGTCATAAAAGAAATCTTAGTTATTTAGTCAATTTACGGTCCATTAGATCATCATCACTGCTCCACAAGTCATTTAGGTAAGGTTACTCAATTTCTTCATATTTAATACATCCATATAATTTTCACTACAAATATCTAATGACGGTCGCCTGCAATGAAATGACCACAGTAGTGATAGTACCGTCTGTAATACATGTAACAGAAACAACATACTATAATTAATAACCTGTCAACGGTGACGGGTTAATGCTAGTATGAATAATAATATGGCTAGAGTTTTGACCCTGCGCAGCAATATACTAATGTGTTGTCCAAAAATAAGTGGTCCATAGAAAAATGGAATCTTCCTTCCACGACCTATGGAATGTATGAACGAACGAACTTTATTTTCAAAGGGTTAAGAATTGATCACGCAGGCCCGTCTGACATTCTGCCCTTCCTCTCTCTCTCTCTCTCTCTCTCTCTCTCTCATCATGTATGCTGTATCCTTCCATTCTCACATTTACTTTAAGCATTATTTAAGGCATTTATCATTATAAAAGTAATATAACATCATTGTGTTTTTTGCAGTGCACGCGAAAGACTTTATGAGAGGTGTGACATAACAAGATACTTTGCCTGGAGGGGACAAAATCTGCTTGCAATAATGACTCCCCTGTGAAGCGTGAAGCTACCACTGTGGCCCGGCTCTTGCAGGAAGCTTGCACAAAGTATTACATACTCTTGTAACGACAGTGTCTGTAGCAATTTGTTTAACATCAGGAGTTGGCAACCCTAGACATTGTAAGATCTACTTTAGAAATACAGAGCCCTCTAAAGATCTACCACATACATGTGTGTGTATAAATGAGTGTGTGCAATTTTAAGCGGAGAAGTGGGGATGATGAACCTTACACAGAAAAGATAGCGTTCCTATCTCATGCAGTTCACGAACATGTTATAGTAGCTGTCGTAGATTTTTGATAGGAGAATTAAGACTTGGGTTGGTCCCTTCTGAATAGATTAGAATAAGTGATAGTCACAGTGAGAAGCAGTAATAGCAATAGATTTCCACGAGTGAGAAGGTAGAAATGTGATAGAGGCTGTATCTGAAATCAAGAAATCTTCTCTCTTTCACCTATCTTCTACGACAGATTTAGATTGAGTCAGACAGTCTACACACATATATATGAAATATATATATATCCACTCACATACATCTACACATAAGACGACAGTTAGATGTACAGAAGTGGGAAAAACTCTAACAATGATTATATGAATAGTTTGGGAAAACGAACTGACCGACACGCTGGAATAAATTTTATGAGTAGTTTATTTATCAAGACTAAACTTCTCTCACAACATATCAAATCACATCAAGCATATACAAAAAAAAATCATAAACAAAAATCAAGAAATGCTACAAGAATGATAGACCCGTTGGTATGATCCCTCCCTCGATGTATAGCTCACCGTCCCGTTAGAAGAAAGTGATAGCCCAAAGAGTCACAGATACATATGATTTAGTCTAAAATTCTTCTCCTTTGAGGTATGAACAGACTGGATACTTGATAAACGCCTTTTTTTCTTGTAGTAATAGTGATAAAGGCTGTTATTCTTGGATGATGTATACTGTGTTTGATCAGTGTACGTTGTAAAGATGTGCTGGGACTGAATAGTCAACTCAAACAACCGAGCACAGTGTCAGGTGTACAGGTCATCTTGTTCCAAACGTCTTGAGGACTCAACAAGGATGTAATGTGTATCATGAGTGGTAGAGTGACTGTTAATACGCGAATGTGTGAACTGTTCTGTAAAGTTGACTGGAAGTACAAATACTCACTCATACGTATCAGAAGTTAAAGAATAGGTAGGATTCCAAGATGGCCCTTGGTCCTGTAAACATCGCTCACCATAACGATGTACGACTAAGCTTCAATAAAGATTCAATTCATGCATCAAAGTTTCCACAAGCATCAGCATAATCTGTCCTCATAATTGCTGTATAGAAACATAATCAGTGCTGCTAGATAATATGTCGTTCTGACATACGGACATAGGTAGATTCGTGTAAACGTCTGCCCATCTTAAGCCTAGGAATGAACGAAGTCAGCAAAAGTACGTTTACCTTGACATAAGAATGCACTAGCAAGCACAAACGCTCTCCCGGCGTTATTGAATCACCACTGGGAAACTCATAGACTAAACAATCCTGGAAGAAACTATCTTCGTCCCCATGATAAATTGAAGAGATCACAAACTCTGGGCAGGTCTAAGACATGACTTCCCGCCATAGGCTTCGACATCACCGAAGAACTCTCTAACGCATCTTCATCCCCCGAAAAGCACCTGACCCCTAAAGTACAGTACAAGAAAAATAGTTCCACTTAAACATACTAAGATATCAAGATATAAGACATACTCGTCCTACATAGACAAGAACTACACATAGATTCGGGCCATAGACATACTGAAGCAAGAACAATCTATTCCTAACCAAACACAGAATAGATTAAAGTAAGTCTAAATTCCTCCGCCGAGTTCGACTTTCAGGAACGATACAAGGAGCGATTACTCACAGAATGAATACCCATCGCCTAATCTGAGTTCTGTCCCTTAAGACCGAAAAACGTGCATTCAAAGATAAATATATTTTTTATCAGACAAATAAATACATTTTCCATTTGTATGCGTAATCCGTGCCACCAAAGAATATGTGCGCAACAATACTCTGATCTAGTATAAGGGAATATATATAGATATATATTTAGCAATACCTTGCATAAAGAAATGTTACAATTGTGAGTGAATCAACAAAGAACATCCCTCAGTCTACTTTCACTCGGTTCTTTCATCAGGGCCCTGTCGTGCATTTCTCACTTTCTTACCCTATAACTTGCCGTTGTTCACCGTCTGGCGCACGCTATGACACAATCTGTTTTATCGTTTGGTGAAGCGAATACCCAGCTCTGCAGATCTTGGTTTCATCCAATTTGTCCGGGGAGCGTTCTCTTCAGGCGATAAGTTTATTCAGATTTTAAGTTAGTGTCACTTTATCAGTTCAGGTAAGAATTAGTGTAAGCGGGTTCACTGTGTCAGTCTACTTTCACTCGGTTCTTTCATCAGGGCCCTGTCATGCATTTCTCACTTTCTTACCCTATAACTTGCCGTTGTTCACCGTCTGGCGCACGCTATGACACAATCTGTTTTATCGTTTGGTGAAGCGAATACCCAGCTCTGCAGATCTTGGTTTCATCCAATTTGTCCGGGGAGCGTTCTCTTCAGGCGATAAGTTTATTCAGATTTTAAGTTAGTGTCACTTTATCAGTTCAGGTAAGAATTAGTGTAAGCGGTTTTACCACAGTTTCACTATATATAAATGGAAAGAATACATATCAAATAATTATACATACTATAACTGATAATTTAAACTGCAAGCGTAGCTTGTCTTATCATTTAAATTTTCCCGTGAAATAAGTTATATATAAAAATCATCAATCCTCATGAATTAGGAATACCTACGTGTTCCGTCACCACTCATGAAGCATCTAGCATTAATAAAGTTAGTTTAGAAAGTTTATTCTCGTCTGATTATTAGCAGTTAAATTAAATTCCTTAATAGCCGACTGAGTTTAAGCTAGAAATATAATTTCTGTTTTGCACTGTAACTCGTCACTATAAAATAATACATACTATATAAATTAAGCACTCTGCACCAAATCTAACTATAGAAATAAAATAAGCGATTTAACACTTTAAACACTTCACAAAATACTAGATGTTAATATGATATTTTACCTCCAAACAGAATTACAGTTTCACAACGACTAGGATAATTCACTAGATAGGTATTTAGAAGCTCGGCAAAATTTGACGAGAAACTAATGACTTCGCTATACAAGCTTCATTCACTAGCACGAGTGATTCTGTCTACTGCAAGTTGGAGAATGAAAAGAAAGTTTCAAACTCTGGTTAATATCTATTTCCAGACAAAGAGGTAAACGTTTAATTTCGCAAAACGAAGTACTCTCCCCTTTTCCGTCTTTAACGCTTACGTTTAACACCTAAACGCATGCCGTAACTGCCACCTTGCGTCTTTGACACCTCCGTCTAAGAAACGGCCGAAGCGCTACGTGTCAGATGCAAATGTAGACAACTTGTCTGCACTGCAGGGGCAGTTTTTGCATCTACCCCGAGAAACTCATCCTGAGAACCATAACTGACACTTTGCTTTCTCGCACCTTACGCCAACTCTGGCCGTGGAGCGTGAGTGTCATATCACCTGACACTGAGAATTTACCTTGGAAACTACATGTCAGATGCAAACTACCAGACAAATGTCTCCTCATCATGTCTGACGGAGTGAATTCTCACACTTCAGGCCCAGAAACTTAGCCGAAACTGTAGACAGCTGTCTGCTCCCCTGTCTGACGGAATGCATTCTAACACTCTGCGTCTCGGGTAGGCGCTGACACGTTACGTCATAACTGCGTTCTCAGTTTAATCAGCAATGAAATGCGTTTCTAAATGAGAAACGAAACTGGCGAAAGTGATAATGGGAAAAATATTATTACTCGCAAACGAATGGATGCGAAAAATACAGGAGAAAGGTAAAGAGTGATAATAAAAATAAAGGATACGGGTGAAAGAAAAAGAAGAAGATATAGGCAATTTAATGATCATAAAACCTATGTGACAGTAGCCAGCTCGAGAGTTTTCATTGGGAATGCGGAAAAAGTACCTTTGATCCCGGGGACACCGCCATTTTAAATTTTCCAGGTTTAAAAAGTCTTCCCGTTTTTCCTGGCAGTCGCCTAAAGATCTACCAAATTATTAACTGGGAACTACCGGTAGATGGGGATCGATTGGTTGCCGACCCCTGTTTTGCATGGTGAGGTTGCCACCCCTATGCACAACTTCATATAACTCGCCTTGTACGACATGCATGAGGGATGTATAGTCCTAATCGTTCTTCCTGTCTCTAATAGCAGGACACACACACAAACAGTCCCATGTGACACTAAATATTGGTGAAGCTGGACTATAGACGAAGGAAAGATACAATTGCCATATATTTACATTAACTTCGATCACGGAACAAAGGCTACTGTAGAATGCAGAACCACTATACCTGAATTCACTCGGTCTTCAAAAATATTTTCACAGCAGGAACTCAAGAAACAAGAAAGAAATATGGACAATCATATCAACGTATAAGGCCGTGAAGCAAGAAGTTAGTATAATGTGAATGCTCCACGTGTGTTCTTCTTCGTAAACTCTCAGAAGTCTACTTGAAGATTTTCAAAGACAGCAGTAGTCCGTATGAGGTTATTTGCATCTCTGTAGAGTTTTTCCAGGAATGGTCTGTGCTTTGACTCCACAGTTCATGGGGAGATGACCATCAGTAGCGTAAGGTGGACACCTTCGAGACGGGGGGTCCGGTACTCTTACAGCTTGGCGGGAGTCTGCGGTATTGACGTCAAGTCTGCTTACTTTTGAATGAAAGTCATCATCGGGCGACGTACATGGAACTTTTTCGTTAGGCTTGTGTCCCAGTGCATCCGATTTGAACAGACATTTATGTCAGGTTGCCTTCCTTAACCTTTGACTGTCCCCCAGTCTACTACAAGGCAACAATAATGTGTCTCTGCTTGACCAGTCTCTACTAAAAAAAAAGTAGAAGAAATTCGTTAACGCCAATATTTGATGTGGTTCTACTACTTCTTCAAGTACCCTGGCAAACTGGTGTTGGAGAGCATGTCTCTCCAATACTTCCAGACACAAGAATCTAGTGTAATGTCAATGCTCCACGTGGCTTCTACTTCTTTAAGTACCGTGGCCGGTGGCGCTGATGAGAATATCTCTCCACAACTTCCTATCCGTATTGATGTTTGTCAATTATATTGTTGATATTTTTATCACGCGATCTCAACTTGTCAAATATTTTGTCAGGGTGCTCTCTTGTCAGAGAATACTCAATTAAGTTTTGAAGAAAGATAGACACATCTAAAATGGTGCTGGAAGTTTGAGAGAGGTGTCACTCATGTATTCATGCTGATGGTGGGAATTTTGAACATTTAAATAAAATTAAGTTATTGTGAAAAAAAAAGTTGTGTATCTCATATCTTTGAAATTTGATAAAGGAAATAAATATTGTGTATGTTGTTCATGAAACATAACATTTAAAGTGTGTATGCATAAGTTTGAAACATGTATACCAATTTCGCTCGTTTCAAAACACGTCGAAATAAAGAGATTTATAAGTGGAGACAGCTGCATATTTTAAAAATAGACAAAAAAAAAAAAACAGAACGGAGCATAATGCTCTCAATATCAGACCAGGTGCACGCCTAAGCTGCATGCTTCCATAGTCTTGTTGTTCTAAATGCGGGAGTTTTTTATTTATTTTTTTAAAAATAGAAAAACAACAACTGAACAAAGTAGAAGTCTGCAGCACAACTTGAAATAAAACTTGAAATGTTTGTAGATTGTCGATGGCGTGTATATTTTAAATCTTAAAAAAAAAAAAAAAACATACGCACGATAAAATCAACAAAATAGACAAAACATCTGCAACTGTACAGCTAGAGATAAACATTCAGAAATGAAAATTGATGAAAATAAACAGTATTTCGTGGAATGTCAGGGAAGGTTAAAAAAGCAAACAAACAAACAAAAAAACTTCATCCTTGTTACATAGAACCAACCCTGTCATATATTAGTGAGTAATGGACAATAAAGTTAACAAGCTAGATAATCCGCGGAGGCAACATTGACGTGGTTTTACAAAAGAGTGTTAAGAATAGCACGGGAACTTAACAAATAGTAATGAGTAGGGCTAGAATTTGGATAATTTTTTTTTTTTTTTTTTTTTGGCATAACCAAAACGTTGCTTAGTTGAATATAAATGTGTGTTGCATACAAAACTAAGCTGCTTTAAGAGCCTTTGTTAAGGCATCGTTTTGCATTTTTTGCCATTTATTCTGCCAGTTGGGGCATATTTTGATATTTTTCGTTCATTTTAAAGCATTGTTTTTTTTTTGTCATTATACTGCATATTATGGCATTAACAATATGGCATTATTTAGTGGTAACGTGTTCTTACTTATTTTTAAAAAAGAAATTCTTTTTAACAAATTTCTTTACTTCCCTGTTTTTCCTGTACTGTTTAATTTTAATAATTTTCCCTAAACCCCTGCAAACAAACGTTGCTGGTAAATTTTCCTACATGAAGTCACATTTTGTATTTCTGCCATTACTTCATTAGAGAAGTCAGCAGTTCTATTAGTGGATTAGACAGATTTTTCAAGAAAATTTTGAATGCCTTAGTGGAGATGTGGGAAAAGCTGTGCAAAAGAAAATTTAACAAGTTTTCAAACAAAAGTGTGGCATTTGAAAAGCTGTGCTTAACTTCAGATGTGCTATCGGGGAAAAACTTTTCCATTGGTGAATTTTCAGCGGACCATGTGACGTAGTTTAATTTAAGTATGCTTCCGTGGTGTCAGTAGTTGTGGAAAGTAGCTTTTCAGTGTTTGGAGCTTTGTTGGCAGACAATAGAACAGTCTAAATATAGTCTGGTATCTGTGAATAGCTTCAAAAACAGACTAAAATGTTAGCCTACCCTCACCTCACAATGCTCCTAAACTTTCTCTCAGTTGTTTCATTACAATAATTTATCGCAGAAACACGCTTTTTTACTTTGTTATTCTTGTCTTTTTCCGAGCTTTCACCTTCTGAGGGATTGGTGCTTGATTATTTTGTTAAAATTTTTTATTTCTTCCTCTCTCTCTCTCTCTCTCTCTCTCTCTCTGCCTCTCTGTCTCTCCTTCTCTCTCTTTCTCGTACCTTTCCCCAATAGCTTCTGCGTTTTATACTTTTCCAGACCATTTTATTTTTCTTTTTTTTTCGTACTTTTTATCGTCTGTTTTGCTAATTATCATAGTTTTTTGTTTTCTCAATATTAATGTCGAGTCCATATTCATGACTTATACTATTCACTTGCTTCACTAGTTCTTGTAACTCCTGTTCGCCTTCAGCTATCAACACGGTATCATCTGCATATCTAAGGTTGTTTATTGACCTTCCACTGATGTTCAGTCCTGGTATTTCCTGTATCTGTTTGAAATTTTTTTCGGTGAATAGATTAAATAGGCAAGGGGACAGCACACAACCTTGTCTGACACTTCTTTTTATGTCTATGTATGGTGAATAATTCCTTCCCGATCTTACTGTGGCAGTTTGCTCCCAATAAAGGTTACTGAGTATTCTTATATCTTTTCAATCAATACCTATGTCTTCGAGGCATTCAATTATTTTCTCATGATGGACTCTGTCAAAAGCCTTCTTATATTCAATGAAGCACATGTACATACTTTTTTGGACCTCTGTATATTTTTCTGCTAATATTCTTAGGCAAAATATTGCCTCTCTTGTTCCACTGTTCCGTCTAAAACCAAACTGCTCTTCTTGGATTTCGCTGTCTACTTTACTTTTTATTCTTTCCTGTATGATTTTGAGCAGTATCTTAATTGCATGACTCATCAGGCTGATTGTTCTGAAGTCTGAACATTCTGTTGCGTTAAGTTTTTTGGGCAATGTTATAAAGACTGATGTCTTCATGTCGTGTGGTAAATATCCTGTATTGTATATATCGTTGCATATTTCTGTGATTGTATCTATACCAAAGCTCTCCAGAGCTTCTATCATTTCTTTTTCTTCCTCGTTCGTCCTGAAAAGAACGAACTATCATTTCAATTTTTATGTTGTCCATGCCTGCTGATTTTCCTTTTTGTACCATATGTATTGCATTCTCTACTTCTGATCTGAGAATGTTTGGGTTTTCATTAGAATCTGGTGATGGTTTTTTAACTCTGTTGTCCTCGAATAGTTCTTTTACATACTCTGCCCATCAGTTTGATATGTCTTTCTCATCAAGTAAAATCTTGAATCAAATCTTGAATCCAGATTAGACGAGCAACATTTGTTGTTCACTGCAAGGGTCATGGCTGTTGAAGTGGGCGCAAGAGGGCTTGTGGCTGCATCAGTGTATGATCTATTGAAACTGTTGGGGCTGAGGGGACAGTCGAGAACAAGGGCACTGAAGAGGCTTAGTGAAACTGCCGAAAAGGCATCATGCTGGCTGTGGAACAACCGCAATGGGCAATGGAGATCGTGACAATAAACGCTGCGGTACAGAAAACACCAGGAATTTTTCTGTCCACAATACGTGGGTTTTTTGGTGTACTAGTGAACGGGCTGTGACTCAGGGGCGACAGGCGGTGTATACTATACGGGGTGTCAGTATCAGAATTTTAGTGGCGACCGCGCAGTGGCTAGACTCGTTGACTTCGTGATGGTGTCTCTCAGTGTGTGCGACGGAACGAACGGAATAATTTGTCTTCTCTTTGTTACTTTCACAATTGCCTCCACGGCTGGCGGAGTTGTGGATTCTAAAGTTGCTACCATTAGTGAAATGGGTTCATTTTCGATACAAGACAACAGGAAGCTGAGACGCTTGGGAGTCATTACCCAAGTGAGCCCGCCCCCCTTAGAGTGTAAAGGAGTATATAGGGCCGAAACACTTGTCTGACTGGGGGACGTCTTCTGATGATCAGATTGCTTCCTGTTGTATCGCTCTGTAAAGAGTTTCCTATCATCACCATTTTTGTTCTTGATACAGCTTTCTCCATGTGCAAACCGCGACCTATGATAATTTCTTTATTTCTTCATGCATATTTCTTGTCATGTGCTTTGCTTCCAAGTCTTTTATTTCCTTGCATTTTGTTTCTATCCACCGTTCTTTTGCTTGTCTACACATAGTACGTATGTCATTGTCTATTGTTTTATATTCTGGCGTGTTTTTTGCTCTCTTTCTTTCTTTCTGCCATTTTATTCAAAATGTCATCTGTCATCCAAATTTGATTTTTTCTTAGGCTCCCTTTTAGGTAAATTTGCATTTGTTGATTGTATGCTTGTTTTTAAGCATTCCCATTTTGTGGTTACTTTTTCTTCTGGGATTTCTCTTCTATACTGCTCCATGCTTTCTGTCAGTAACTGTTGATATTTATTTTTGACGTCGACTAGATATTTGTGTTTTATATCTGGTTGTTTCACCGCTGATATTTCTATCTGGGGTTCCTCCTGTCTTCTGTTTCCTGTTCTTTTCAGCTTTATATTTACTTTGATGACGACTGGATTGTGATCTGAATTTATGTCGGCGCAAGGATGTGTCTTTGCACTTGTGACACTGTTCTTAAATCTTTGTTTTTATCATGATATAGTCAATTTGATTTCTTGTTACATCTCCTGGGCTTTTCCATGTGTATAATTTCCTTGAGTGGTGTTCAAAAAAGGTGTTACATATGCCAGCTGGTTTTCTTCACAGAACTGGATAAGTCTGTCTCCTCTATCATTTCTTGTCCCTAATCTATACTGTCCATTCTATTTTCTTGTATTTTCCTTTTCCTACTTTTACATTCATATCACCCATTACTATCAACACATCTGTAGATTTGACTGGTTTAAGTGTGTGTTGTAGCTCTTCATAGTATTCTTCTATTTCTTCCTTGTTATGATCTTTAGTTGGGGCATAAGTTTGTAAGATTGATATGTCGAATGGCTTTGCTCTCATCTTTAGTAACATCATTCTGTCATTGTGTGTCCAGTATCCACATACGTATTTTTCTAACTCCTTCTTTATCAACATTCCTACTCATCTTTCCTGTTTTTCTCCTCCTGAGTGTATAAGTGTGTATTGATCTCTTTTTATGTAGCCTCTGCAACTCCCAGTATATCGAGTTTCATGTCTGTTGCCTCTAATAATAGATTGTCAAGCTTTCCTTCTCCGTTTAGAAGTTCTAACGTTCCATGTTCCTATTTTTAGGCTCCTCCTACTAGTTTTTAGGTGGTCTTTCTCAGAATGCTCCCTTTCAACAGAATTTGAGGAACACTCGTCATTATATATTTCCTTTCTCATTAGAGGAGTTGCCTCTTCCCTGTTATTTTGTACAGTAGATTCTTCCCCAGGGGACAGAAATTTCTCTACATATCGGTTCTTGTCTTTTGGTTGTGATTTCATTACATTCTGTAGGATGTACATACTAATTATATTAACCTTTTCAACCAGTGCAAAAGTAAATGTAAACATGTTCAATATAAATGTAATGTGTGTTTTCCTCTCACTGGGATTAACATTAATGCTCAGAAAGGGTAAAGTTCTGAGGCAGATGGGATGGTGGAATGAAAAGGGGAGGACACCTGATTATGTGTCAGGAAACCGAAAACTCAGGAGGGCATTTTTTCTCTCTCTTATTTCATGATACTAGTCGGTGGTACCAACTGCTGGTGGTATCTATGGAACAAGTGAGTGGTATAAGTGGTCTGCAGTCAGAGCTAGACACCTACAGCAGACGGGTTTAACAGACGCTGTATCATCTTCCCAAATACTCCTCTATACCACGAGGAACGTTTTGCGGCCACCAGACTTGACCAGTAACGAGATTGAACCAGTCTATAACCTGCAAAGAACAAGCATCGGCTGGAACAGAAACTAACAGACATTTTACTGGCAGCAAAGTACCCATTCAGAGCTACCAAGTGAACTCTCTATTTTCAAATCAGAAAGACCTTTTCAAATCAGACCATCACCTGTGAGGACATTTTAAAGACTGCATTAAACTCACCTCACCCTTATTTATTTTACAATTGTTAACGATAATTGACTATTAAATTTTGTTATCTGTAAACATACAAATTTATAGTTGACTGGTTATTTTGAGTGAACTGCACCCGTATGTCTCAGTCATTTTAAATACCTATAACAGAGCTATTAATGTAATATTTTACTGAGTTAAATCAGTTGGGGGCTAATCAAAACGAGCAAAACTCTTACTTCTCGTAGAAGGTCAGAGAAGATAAGAAGTTTACACGGTCTGGATGCTATCAGCCGTAGTACGTGATTTCTTAAATTCCTGCGAGGCTGCCTAGAACTGAAGCACCTTTCTTCAATTCACATCTCTGCCAAGAGTAACCTTGAGCGAAAGGTAGACACTTTAAATACCCTCAGTAGATACTCTGAAGTTTGGCCACTATTGGACCGTCACTGCAGAGCAAAGGGGGTGAAATCCCGTGATATTGCTAATACCGAAGGATCCTAACATTTCCGAAACGACACAATCGATTGTTGACGATTCACTTTGTTGTGATACCTTCTCTTCAGTATCTTTCTCCCAATTGAAACGTAGCAACATCGTATTTTTTTTTTTTTTAGCTTTTGTGAGTTGTGGAGCAATATCATCTAAGACCTACTACTAAAGACTAATTAATTACTTATTAATTTTTGATAAATAATATATGTAAACTTAATAATTAAAAGAACTGTCCATAGTCTTTTAGACTGTGTTCACAGAAGCATCTGTGACTACAAACATATTTATAGAATGTATGATTCTTATATACACACACTGGGATACTCGCCGGTGCTACGAACTTCATGCACTGTGCTGAGATCCTCCTTGTGTGAACTAAGGGAATAGATCAGAGAAGCTTTGGACTTCACTCTCCAGCTTTGGGTTCCGCTCTCCAGCTCTGGGCCCCACTCTCCAGCTCTGGGCCCCACTCACTAGCTTTGGACTCCACTCACCAGCTTTGGACTCCACTCACCAGCTTTAGACTCCACTCACCAGCTTTGGACTCCACTCATTAGCTTTGGACTCCACTCACCAGCTTTAGACTCCACTCACCAGCTTTGGACTCCACTCTCTAGCTTCGGACTCCCCTCTCGAACTTTGGACTCCACTCTCTAGCTTCGGACTCCACTCTCTAGCTTTGGACTCCACTCTCTAGCTTCGGACTCCACTCTCTAGCTTTGGACTCCACTCTCTAGCTTCGGACTCCACTCTCCAGCTTTGGACTCCACTCTCTAGCTTTGGACTCCACTCTCTAGCTTTGGACTCCACTCTCCAGCTTTGGACTCCACTCTCTAGCTTTGAACTCCACTCTCCAGCTTTGGGATCCACTCTCTAACTTTGGACTCCACTCTCCAGCTTTGGACTCCACTCTCTAGCTCTGGACTCCACTCTCTAGCTCCACTCTCTAGCTTTAGACTCCACTCTCTAGCTTTGGACTCCACTCTCCAGCTTTGGGCTCTACTCTCCAGCTTTGTACTCCACTCTCCAGCTTTGTACTCCACTCTCTACCTTTGGACTCCACTCTCTAGCTTAGGACTCTACTCTAAAGCTTTGGGATCCACTCTCTAACTTTGGACTCCACTCTCCAGCTTTGGACTCCACTCTATAGCTTTGGACTCCACTCTCTAGCTCCACTCTCTAGCTTTGAACTCCACTCTCTAGCTTTGAACTCCACTCTCTAGCTTTGGACTCCACTCTCCAGCTTTGGACTTGTAGTGGTATTGATGGTATTGTATGATGATGATGGTACTACATGTAAATTGTATGAGGCCAGCTGTGAAGGCTCCTGAGATAAAATGTAATTGAGAATTGTCAGAAGGCCTTTCTTGCTACCACTACGACCTCACACTTAATTTTTTTTATTGAATGTAGCTACGTGAAGTGTCTAGGGTAATGATGTGTACTGTGGTGTGATAGTTATAAATATACCCATAGATATTTAACAAGACTAATAAGATTAACAAGTGTTAAAATACACTGAACTAACTCACGGGTATAAAGTTTTTGATATAATTATATTACATTTATTTGTTCTGGATCAAGTTTTATTTTGACCAGAACTTGTTTTAAAAGAAGGATTTAAAATTTATGAAAATTATGCATGGAATGTTACATAATAAATGCAAAGTGTACATATTTAAGTACTAGAATAGTTAGTTTTATTAAAATGTTCTGGTAGTCAGCTACTAGGGAGGATATTTATTGTCTGTGCTGTTGGGGTGGTCTCATCACACCTGTCTATATTGACTATACAGTGTCCAGAAAATGGTGGGAATTTTTATGGGGTATCAGCAACTAAATGGGGTTGGTGAATATCCAGCAGACCAGAGGCTCACTCATCTGGTATTTGTAGCTCTGGTGCTGAAATCAGGCGGTCCCACCTCTCCGTGCTGGCGGGCAATAATGGTGGT
Organism: Oreohelix idahoensis; assembly: GCA_024509875.1. Taxonomy (NCBI): domain Eukaryota; kingdom Metazoa; phylum Mollusca; class Gastropoda; order Stylommatophora; family Oreohelicidae; genus Oreohelix; species Oreohelix idahoensis. The sequence goes on from JAMPIV010013795.1 coordinate 35,961, forward strand.
CTCTGTCACGAGGACTGCACAGATACACTTGTGTAAATCACCACCCGAATAGATACTTCTTCGTTGACGACAGAAACTCGCAGCTCTGCAATCAAAGTATGGGCCATGTGTCAAAATCTATTCTCTACCCACGTCTGGACACCACACTGACACAACAACCACATTATACAGACAGGTCAGATCTCTCTGACCAAACAGCACAGTTACCATGGTGGGTTTACATCCGATAGATCCTCCCAGACTATAGATTCTGAAAAATAATTATTAGTTTTCTACCCTAAAAGAGGATAGGTAATATGTTTCCTTATTCTCAACTCTTGATCGGTCTTGCATAATCCTTGCTGGTGTTTAGGTACATTGTTAGTCCCTAGACCCTGACTTGGGCGGGGGGTCTAGAGCAAAATCCCTACTTGTTTGTAAGGCTAGATTATGATATGGCAGTATCAAATCACTCGAACATGAAACAATATTCAAAATATATATAGAAATAATTTCAATCTTACCAGATTATGAATAATTAACACAGAAGTGCTAGCAAAACTCAGCTGAGCTGCTGGCTATAGGATGGCGTCCCTAAATTTAACTCACTGTCTTTCATATGGGAAAACACCACACTTTAAAATCTGTGTCTAACACTGAACAATTATTGAAGAATGACCCCAAATGCGCTCTGAGCGCTAATGATATGATTGTCTGTGGCCAATCACTGCCGAGGTTTATTTTTAATTTCAAATTTCCTCACTAAAGTCATTTCAGTCAAGCTTCAGTCACGTATGGATGGTTATCTGTTAGTCTGTCCGTCTCTACTTGTGTTTCTACAAAATTGTGCTCGATTTTTGACCCAACCGTTCTCTCCCCTTCAAATTTTTGTTGTAAAAAGTTATATTTAGACACAGCTACCACCAATGTCCCTTCACTTCTATGCCAAGTAAATTTGAACATCTGTGTCCAAGGTCGTGTTTTTGTGTGCAAATAACGATATGTTAGATTCAATGCAGTCTGTGGCTGATGTAAACTACACTGTCTTTTGTCATTATTTTCAATATTATCTATCCGTCTGTAAAATTAAGACCATATTCGTTCACTGCTCAGAATAGGCCATCTGGCCAGCTAATTTTTATATTCCTAACATTAATATTAAGAAAAATTTACTTTTTAATTTTTTGTAATTTTTTTTCAGACATCTGCGTTCTTCCGCTCAAATTCAAATCAAGCGCTTGGTATCGCAAAACGTCCAATTCCGTACCTCGTGTCAATTTGGGGGACTTGAATTTTTTTACTTTCATCCATTTCCCTCCGCCCCCGCGCCTGCCCCCCCGCCCCCCCCCCCCTTCCCCCCCCCCCCCCCCCCCCAATTGCGTCTCTTTAGCCTTTCCAGTCATATTTTTTTCCTTTTTGATCCTCCGTTCCCCTCCGGTCTAGCAAGTCAAATTTATGGAGGGTGATGACCCGCGGTCTAGGCGATCATGTACATCAGCAGCCTACGCATTATGTTTTTATCCTTAAATGTTATCCTTGGAGGAATTTTACCGTTGTATCTCTGTCAATTTCACTACACATCTCCCCACCTGAAAACATGCCTATGGCAAGTTCCAAAACCAGCGATACACATAGGTAAAATTACTCCTCACGTCTGCCATTACTCTAATTTTGATCACAGGGGTGCCGACTGAGGAAATCTGCACCGACATTCAATTTGCCTGGGATATATTGGATACTAAACTGATAAGGTTGAAGCAATAAAGACCACCTCAGCAATCTTGCGTTTTCATGCTTAGCCTGAGACAAGAACACGAGAGGCTGATGATCCGTCTCCACCACAAATGTCCTACCATACAGATAGATTTGAAACTTCTTTATTGCCCAGATTAATGCTAAACATTCTTTTTCGCTTGTGGAGTATCCTTGTTCCGCCTTATTCAATTTGCGGCTTGCATAAGCGACTGGTTTAAGTTCCCCATCAGGTGAAGATGATCTTTGCAACAAAGCCCCTCCTAGTCCCACATTACTTGCATCGGTTCTTAAGACAAAGTCCTGTGTCAAATCAGGCAGTTTGAGAATAGGCTTGCTAGTGAGTTTTTCCTTTAACTCTTGGAACGCTAGTTCACATTGTGCAGTCCAAATTATTTTATCTGGAAGTCCCTTGCGAGTCAGATCAGTCAGAGGAGCACAAATGGCGTTAAAATTTTTGATGTATTTCTGATAAAATCCGCATAACGACACGAATGATCGCACGTCCTTTTTGGTTTGCGGCCTAGGTGCTCTCTGCAGTTTTTCCAAGTTCTTAGGATCAGGGGTCATATTACCCTGATATACAGTGTGCCCCAAGAATTCCAACTCTTTGCATCCAATACAACATTTTGTTGGCCTAGCAGTTAAGTTCGCCTCCCGAAGTCTATCAAACAACATCTCCAGAGCTTCAATGTGTTCTTCAAATGTCTCGGTGGCGACGAGAATATCATCCATGAAATTTGTGATACATGGGTTATTCAGGGGGTCCAACAATTTTCGCATCATCCTTGAAAACACACTCGGAGCATTTTTCAGTCCGAATGGTAGCATATTGAATTCATAATGTCCATCCGAAGTGCTAAAAGCCAAATAAGGTCTCACTTCAGGCTTCACTGGGATCTGGTAATAGCCTTTACTAAGATCCACTTTTGAAAAGTATTTTGCCTTGTTCAGTCTGGCAAATAGCTGTTTTGTGTCTGGTAATGGATCCACTTGTCCTTCTGTGACAGCATTCAGTTTCCTGTAATCTATGCACAGTCTGTGTTCCCCAGACGGTTTCCTCAACAAAACGACACTAGAACTAAAAGATGATTCACTGTGCGAAATAATCCCCTCCTTCAATAAATAATCTATTTCTTCCTTTAATGCCTTCTCCTTCGCGAACGGAATAGAATAGGCTCTCATACAGATTGGGTTTGAGTCTACCAGTTTCATGTCATACTGTAGCAAATTTGTATGGCCTGGTTTATCTGTTAATACATCTGTATGTTCCTCCAGAACTTGTTGAACTCTCTCCCTCTGGTTTTTAGTCAGGTGCTTACTGACTTTTACCTGTGCTGCTGTTTCACAAGGATGTAATGGGTATTCATGTGAGGTGAGTGGTTCTTTTTGCATCTGGGTTGCAATAGCCAAGGTCAATAAGGGGGTGCTTTCCTGGAGTGGTCTGTCCAGATACTTCTTTAACAGGTTTACATGATAAACTTTTTCCTTCCCCTTTTTGTCAATTTTATAGTTTGTTCTAGACACCTTCTCTAGAACCGTATATGGACCTTGCCAACCAATTTGTAATTTATTCTGGCTTCCCGGTAGTAGAAGCAGCACCTTCTCTCCGACTGCCAGTTCCCTGTCCTTTGCCTTCCTATTAAAATATGCTGCATGTTTCTTCCTGGCTTGTTTCAAATTATCATTTGCCAGTTTCCATCCAGCTTTCAAACGAGTGGTCAGTTCGTTCACATATTGATAAGATGAGGTAACAGTCTCTTCCGCCTTCTCATCTGTCCAGGTCCTTAATAGGGCCTCTAATGGACCTTTTATTGGCCTCCCAAATAGCAGAGTTGCGGGAGCCATCCCGGTTGAACTATGTGGTACCTCCCGGTACGCAAACAATGCGGCGGGCAGGAATTGATCCCACAGATCCGGTTTTTCGTGTGCCAGCTTTCTCAGGATAGAAATGAGAGTCCCATTGAACCTCTCTACCTGGCCGTTCCCTTGTGGATGGTACGGACTACAATGAAAGTGCCTGGCTTGAAATAGCTTAAAAACTTCTTCCGTTAGTTTCCCCTTGAACTGAGAACCATTATCCGTCAAGATTTGATGCGGGAATCCTAATCGGGTAAATATTGTAAGTAGTGCCTCTGCTACATGTTTTGAATCAATTGATGGCAGGGCTACCGCCTCTCCCCACATAGAACAAGTGTCCACCAGAGTAAGGATGTAACTGTTCCTCCTCTTGGTCCGAGTGAGAGGTCCTACAATATCCACTGCAACCCTCTCAAAAGGTGTTCCCACTATGGGCATTTCCCCTAGAGTTGCAGGGGCAGTCCAGTGCTTTGGAGCTACCCTTTGACATTCTGGGCAGGATTTGACATATCTTTTTATATCCTCCGTTATCCCTGGCCAGAAGTAATGACAAGCTATACGCTGTCCTGTGGCGCTGATCCCCATGTGACCACTGAAGGGGATTGCATGTCCGAGTTCCATCACTTTCTCTCTATATGCAATGGGAAGAACCAGCTGGTTGTGACCATTTGTTCCAGTTCCGGCCTTCCTGTATAAGAGTTTGTTCTTCATGAAATATATTCCCCCTTGCTCGGAGGTGTGTGGCATTTGGGCAATTTTTTAAAACAGGGCTTGAGTGTCCTATCCTCAGCCTGCGCCTTCCTCATCTCCTCTGGATGAGCGTTTATAGGTTCACCTTCTTCCTCCTTCTTCTGTGACCTGGTCTGCACTGTCGCCATGATCACAGGTTTCTCGGGATTCCCCAAGAAGACGTATCTACACCCCAATATCAGAGGGTAGATTGGTTCATCTATCACTGCTGCTCTGATTTCTCCTTCCACATAGCGAGTTTTCACCGTTATCCTTGCGATGGGAAGTGTCATGAGTGGTATGTCCTTAGTCGCCCCTTGTATTTCCACTGTTTCTGTGGTATACTGACTTGGGTCCACTAGGCTAGACTTCACAACTGAATCATAATCCAAACCTGTATCATAAAGGCACCTTATGGTGACCCCATTACAAATAACATCCTCACAAACTGGGGGGTGATAAGGTTCCTGTTGTCCCTTAGGATTAACCTTTAATCTTTGCGTCCCCGACTTCATTGCAGCAATGTTTGAAGGTTTCCTTCTACAAAATTCGGTGTTATGGTTATCCTTCTTGCACCATTTACACCATCTTTTCCCTTGGTTCAACGGTTTTCTTTCATTGAACTTTTGGTCATTGAACTGTGAGTTTCTGTCGCGATAGTCATTTCTTGGCCGCTCAAAATTTGTCCTACCTTTATTTCCCTGCTCTCTATTATCAAATTTATTAAATTGCTGTGGAGCTTTAAAATTGTCTATGTGCTTCTTCTTAGCACCACTTACCTCTGCCTGGGCTGCCTGATACCTCTCAGCAACATTTAAAATTTCCCCCAACTTCTCTGCACCTTGTTCCATGAGAAATTTTCTCATGTCTGGAGCCATGGACTCTCTCAATTGCTCAATCATGATCATTTCTTTAAGATCTTGGGTCTTCCCCAGAGCCGTCCATTTCTCCAAATAGGTTTCTAGTCTGGCAGAGAATTGGTGGTATGTCTCCCCAGACAACAGTTTGGCATTTCTAAATCTCTTACGATAAAATTCACCATTCTTCTCGTACCTTAATAACAAAGCCTGCTTTAACATGTCATAATTGTCTTGGTCTTCCCTGTTCATTTTGGCAAATACTTCATAAGAAGCACCCCTCAATCCCTGTGATAGCTTTAAACTCCACCTCTCTCTCTCTAACCCATATGTAGTAGCTAATAACTCAAAACGTCCCAGGTACCCCTCTATGTCATCGTCTTTCTCAACAAAATGGTCTAAATGAAACCCCATAGCTGAGTTTGAGGCTCCCATACTGGGCGTAGCATCTGAGGCAAAAGGGCTGGCACCATTTTCAGGGGCCGGGCCTTGTAATTCCAGCTCCCTTAGTCGTAATTCGTGCTCCCTCTGCAACCTTCTATCTTCAGCCTCCCTTTCGGCCTTTTTATCTTCTGCCTCTCTTTCGGCCTTTTTATCTTCTGCCTCCCTTTGCTGTCGTTTTTCTTCTGCCTCCATCTGCAGCCTCTTAATTTCTCTATCAGCCTCAATTTGTAACCTCTTCTCTTCAGCTACCTTTCTATCTTCCCTTTCAATATATTTATCACATTCAGTCGTTACGTATTGAATTAAAATTTGACCATCCATCCCCATCTCCTTCGCAGTGAGCACAGCAGCTGATCTAAACTTTGCTAGCTCAGCCATACTTTTTAGACAATATAATAATATATAAGCTAAATCTCTAACCAGTAAATACACTAAGTACTTCTAATTACTATAGTCTAACTAATTCTAACTAACCAGTTAACTAATTAATTATTACTGGCTGTGAAGATTCACCAACTTTTATCTGCAGGGACACTTTTAATTTTAAAGGAAATTTTACAATTTATTTCCCTACTTTTATTTCTCCCACCAGGAGATCTTAATATTACTGTTGGGCTAATTATCCCTGGACAAGACCCCAATATATGTAGTGGTATTGATGGTATTGTATGATGATGATGGTACTACATGTAAATTGTATGAGGCCAGCTGTGAAGGCTCCTGAGATAAAATGTAATTGAGAATTGTCAGAAGGCCTTTCTTGCTACCACTACGACCTCACACTTAATTTTTTTTTTTTATTGAATGTAGCTGCGTAAAGTGTCTAGGGTAATGATGTGTACTGTGGTGTGATAGTTATAAATATACCCATAGATATTTAACAAGACTAATAAGATTAACAAGTGTTAAAATACACTGAACTAACTCACGTGTGTAAAGTTTTTGATATAATTATATTACATTTATTTGTTCTGGATCAAGTTTTATTTTGACCAGAACTTGTTTTAAAAGAAGGATTTAAAATTTATGAAAATTATGCATGGAATGTTACATAATAAATGCAAAAGTGTACATATTTAAGTACTAGAATAGTTAGTTTTATTAAAATGTTCTGGTAGTCAGCTACTAGGGAGGATATTTATTGTCTGTGCTGTTGGGGTGGTCTCATCACACCTGTCTATATTGACTATACAGTGTCCAGAAAATGGTGGGAATTATTATGGGGTATCTGCAACTAAATGGGGTTGGTGAATATCCAGCAGACCAGAGGCTCACTCATCTGGTATTTGTAGCTCTGGTGCTGAAATCAGGTGGTCCCACCTCTCCGTGCTGGCGGGCAATAATGGTGGTCTCTGTCACAAGGACTGCACAGATACACTTGTGTAAATCACCACCCGAATAGATACTTCTTCGTTGACGACAGAAACTCGCAGCTCTGCAATCAAAGTATGGGCCATGTGTCAAAATCTATTCTCTACCCACGTCTGGACACCACACTGACACAACAACCACATTATACAGACAGGTCAGATCTCTCTGACCAAACAGCACAGTTACCATGGTGGGTTTACATCCGATAGATCCTCCCAGACTATAGATTCTGAAAAATAATTATTAGTTTTCTACCCTAAAAGAGGATAGGTAATATGTTTCCTTATTCTCAACTCTTGATCGGTCTTGCATAATCCTTGCTGGTGTTTAGGTACATTGTTAGTCCCTAGACCCTGACTTGGGCGGGGGGTCTAGAGCAAAATCCCTACTTGTTTGTAAGGCTAGATTATGATATGGCAGTATCAAATCACTCGAACATGAAACAATATTCAAAATATATATAAAGAAATAATTTCAATCTTACCAGATTATGAATAATTAACACAGAAGTGCTAGCAAAACTCAGCTGAGCTGCTGGCTATAGGATGGCGTCCCTAAATTTAACTCACTGTCTTTCATATGGGAAAACACCACACTTTAAAATCTGTGTCTAACACTGAACAATTATTGAAGAATGACCCCAAATGCGCTCTGAGCGCTAATAATATGATTGTCTGTGGCCAATCACTGCCGAGGTTTATTTTTAATTTCAAAGTTCCTCACTAAAGTCATTTCAGTCAAGCTTCAGTCACGTATGGATGGTTATCTGTTAGTCTGTCCGTCTCTACTTGTTTCTACAAAATTGTGCTCGATTTTTGACCCAACCGTTCTCTCCCCTTCAAATTTTTGTTGTAAAAAGTTATATTTAGACACAGCTACCACCAATGTCCCTTCACTTCTATGCCAAGTAAATTTGAACATCTGTGTCCAAGGTCGTGTTTTTGTGTGCAAATAACGATATGTTAGATTCAATGCAGTCTGTGGCTGATGTAAACTACACTGTCTTTTGTCATTATTTTCAATATTATCTATCCGTCTGTAAAATTAAGACCATATTCGTTCACTGCTCAGAATAGGCCATCTGGCCAGCTAATTTTTATATTCCTAACATTAATATTAAGAAAAATTTACTTTTTAATTTTTGTAATTTTTTTCAGACATCTGCTTTCTTCCGCTCAAATTCAAATCAAGCGCTTGGTATCGCAAAACGTCCAATTCCGTACCTCGTGTCAATTTGGGGAACTTGAATGTTTTTACTTTCATCCATTTCCCCCCCCCCCCCAATTGCGTCTCTTTAGCCTTTCCAGTCATATTTTTTTCCTTTTTGATCCTCCGTTCCCCTCCGGTCTAGCAAGTCAAATTTATGGAGGGTGATGACCCGCGGTCTAGGCGATCATGTACATCAGCAGCCTACGCATTATGTTTTTATCCTTAAATGTTATCCTTGGAGGAATTTTACCGTTGTATCTCTGTCAATTTCACTACAGGACTCCACTCTCTAGATTTGGACTCCACTCTCCAGCTTTGGGCTCCACTCTCCAGCTTTGGACTCCACTCTCCAGCTTTGGACTCCACTCTCTAGCTTTGGACTCCACTCTCCAGCTTTGGGATCCACCTCCAGCTTTGGACTCCACTCTCTAGCTTTGGACTCCACTCTCTAGCTCCACTCTCTAGCTTTGGACTCCACTCTCCAGCTTTGGACTCCACTCTCTAGCTTTGGACTCCACTCTCCAGCTTTGGACTCCACTCTCCAGCTTCGGACTCCACTCTCCAGCTTTGGACTCCACTCTATAGCTTTGGACTCCACTCTCTAGCTTTGGACTCCACTCTCCGACTGTGGACTCCACTCTCTAGCTTTGGACTCCACTCTCCAGGTTTGGGATCCACTCTCTAACTTTGGACTCCACTCTCCAGCTTTGGACTCCACTCTCTAGCTTTGGACTCCACTCTCTAGCTCCACTCTCTAGCTTTGGACTCCACTCTCTAGCTTTGGACTCCACTCTCCAGCTTTGGACTCCACTCTCTAGCTTCGGACTCCACTCTCCAGCTTTGGAATCTACTCTCTAGCTTTGGACTCCACTCTCTAGCTTTAGACTCCACTCTCCAGCTTTGGGCTCCACTCTCCAGCTTTGGACTCCACTCTCCAGCTTTGGACTCCACTCTCTAGCTTTGGACTCCACTCTCCGGCTTTGAACTCCACTCTCCAGCTTTGGACTCCACTCTCCAGCTTTGGGCTCCACTCTCTAGCTTTGGACTCCACGCTCTAGCTTTGGATTCCACTCTCTAGCTTTGGACTCCACTCTCCAGCTTTGGACTCCACTCTCCAGCTTTGGACTTCACTTTCCAGCTTTGACCAAAATTTATTGCTTGGGGTTTGTATTGTCTCCTGGTATGTCACCTGTGTGTGAATCATTCTACTCAAAAATCTTAACTGACACATGTTCTATCTCATGCTATTTATGTCCCTTAGTTTTTCATAAATAAATATTACACAAACATAAAGGTATGTTTCAGGCACTCGTGAGAAATAAAGAAGACGAAAACTAGGCAACAGAAAAACAACAGAAGTAATAGGCTTACCGGAGACTCGAACCCAGGACCTTCCGAACGACAACACCGCTTAGCTATGGGAGCCAATCGCAACTATCCTCCCTGCCAACTAGCACCACAAAAATAGTGTACCGTGGACAGGGGTCATTGGCACGATTTCTCCAAGTAACACCGGATATGTACATAGGAACGAACATAAGCTTTTTAATAAATTAGACTATTAGTTCAGTGTTGTCTATCATATCAAATGTTACGTACATCGTAGACGGCAATTGACATTTTTTGTGTTTGTCTGTGCTTGCGCTGAATGTAAAGATAAACAACAAAATCAGTGGAGAAAACATTTCTCTTTCCCACTCTTCGATACATTATTTTGAAACTGCCCGCTTTATTTTCCCCTCTTACAGCTACAGTCGGGCTAGAAGTCGTAGAGGACGACCGAAAAACACATGGAGAGGAGAATTGGAGATAGTCATGACAAGGATTAAAAAGACACGGGTGGCAAAGGCAGGAGGGATTGGCATGGATTGTTGGAGCTGGAGGTCAAAGTTCGTGAAATCTGCGGCCATCGTAAAAATAGGTATTGTTTGTACGATTCAAAAATGTATTCATTAACGCCTTCAATCTCTTTTCACTCCCTATGAAGCAAAGAGCCACCACTACAAGTCGTCCCTGGCAGAAATCCTTGACGTCATCATTCATGTCATCTTGCTGTCATTGATTCTGCAGTAGTTTATTTTACTGCCCCATGCACTACCTCACGTTGATCACCTCACCTCTTACGACATGTCTGAAGGGGCAACATGTCTATTCTATCTTTGTCTCGTCAGAGATTCCAGGCGCTACACGGGACAAATATTTTTTGATGCTCACGATTTGGACGCTACTATAAACCTATCACCCCTGCGCTCAGTTATCACCCACTGTGTTTTTTCCTTCGTTTTCAAACACATTTATTTAATTAGAACCAAAGCATTTCACATTCTGTCCCACATGCCGTATCCGCCTGTGAACTTAGAAAGAAAAAAAAAGTAAGCAGATGTGCTGTATTCAGGCAGGATGAACCAGAAGCGGTCGGCGATCAATTTTCACCACACGGTTAAACATCAAACCACTCGGAGCTTGTGAAACCGAAGCTTCGGGTAATAGTTTAGACAAGGGCAGGGGTTCTTACTCTTTCTTGTGCCATGAACCCCATTGATTGTCCGAAGGTTACTGACCCTTTTGAACGTCCGTTGAAAGCTATGGACCCTTTTGATTGTCCGGTGAAGGATTACGGACCCTTTTGATTATCCGGCGAAGGCAACGGGCTGTTTTGATTGTCCGGCGAAGGCTATGGACCTCTCTGAGAAAAACGTATATAGACGCATAATTAATATTTTCATATACAAATAATGCCTTTTATTACAAAGAAAATCTTACATATAGTCGTACTGAAATACACAAACCATATTTAAAAGGGATATATTTCTTTACATGCAAAAAACATAATGATAATTTTCTGAGTCAAAATTTTGTTGAAAATAAAATTCAAATGTTAAGGTTAATCCCAGGGAAGAAGAGTAACGACTAAGTAAATAAGTAAGGAAAAAAATAATGATAACTTTACTGTACATACGCTCAAATATACATAACTTTACTGTACATACGCCCAAATATATATAACTTTGCTGTACATACGCTCAAATATATATAACTTTACTTTACATACGCTCAAATATATATAACTTTACTGTACATACGCCCAAATATATATAACTTTACTGTACATACGCCCAAATATATATAACTTTACTGTACATACGCTCAAATATATATAACTTTACTGTACATACGCCCAAATATATATAACTTTACTGTACATACGCCCAAATATATATAACTTTACTGTACATACGCCCAAATATATATAACTTTGCTGTACATACGCTCAAATATATATAACTTTACTGTACATACGCCCAAATATATATAACTTTACTGTACATACGCCCAAATATATATAACTTTACTGTACATACGCTCAAATATATATAACTTTACTGTACATACGCCCAAATATATATAACTTTACTGTACATACGCTCAAATATATATAACTTTACTGTACATACGCCTAAATATATATAACTTTACTGTACATACGCCCAAATATATATAACTTTACCGTACATACGCTCAAATATATATAACTTTACCGTACATACGCTTAAATATATATAACTTTACTGTACATACGCCCAAATATATATAACTTTACTGTACATACGCCCAACTAAATATAACTTTACTGTACATACGCCCAAATATATATAACTTTACTGTACATACGCCCAAATATATATAACTTTACTGTACATACGCCCAAATATATATAACTTTACTGTACATACGCCCAAATATATATAACTTTACTGTACATACGCCCAAATATATATAACTTTACTGTACATACGCCCAAATATATATAACTTTACTGTACATACGCCCAACTAAATATAACTTTACTGTACATACGCCCAAATATATATAACTTTACTGTACATACGCCCAAATATATATACGGTAACTTTACTGTACATACGCCCCAAATACATACGCCCAATATATATAACTTTACTGTACATACGCCCAAATATATATAACTCCCTTGAAAGTTGTGCCGTCTCTTCGATCAAACTCCGCGGATGAATCCATTATTTCTGCGATTTATTCTTTGTTTGGGTAGTAATAGATTGTTCTTGCTTCAGAATATCTATGGCCTGAATTTATGTGTATTGTTTGTCTGAGTAGGACGAGTCTGTCTTATATCTGTATATCTTTACATATCTAAGTCGAACTATATGTTCTGTTGTCTCTAGGAGGTCAAAGGCTATTCGGCGGATGTGTCGCTAGAGTGTGGTGTGATTTGGCTTCGTCCTGATAGGGACTGTGTCTTCTATGTCGGCCTGTCGCCGGGGAAAAAGTGATCTCAGTATTTGTGGGGAAAGTGATAGTCGTCTAGACCTATCGTGTATGCTTTACCCCAGTGTTTATTCGTATTGCCAAGGAATGGCAGTTTCATATTTCTTATACCAAGGTAATCCAAGATACTTTTATGAACTCTCGTACGAAGCCACCATTTTCGATAAGAGAATATATTTGACTCGATGAAAACGACTTCGATTCCTAGCAGCACTATATTCTGTAGAATGCAGTCAATTGTTCATGATCAAATCTACAGAGCAATGCAATGTTTTATGAATGACTAACTTTAGGACAGATTCATTATCTGTATCCAAACGTGAGTGACAGCTCACGAGTGAAGCCATCTTGGAACCAAACATGTAGTGACTTTCAAGAAGAGAAAAGGGGATGCCCGTATTATCGCTTGTTTAGTCCAGAGATCACTGCTACACATGAGAACCCTTTATCAGCGGTTCAATATTATTATATGAAAAAAATATGTGCTGAACATTATGTGGGAGAATCGTCGCTAAACGAGATTAGGTTTAGAAGCCATCTGAAATATTGTTTATAAGCTGACGTGCTCAGTCAGTGAAGTCAGATGATATATATGTATGGGCGATACTGAGGGCTTGGCTACTGACAGTCCATTATAATATTAATCTACATGAGTGCCCATGTAACATAACATTGCAAGACCAGTTATCCACTGTACTATGATGTATTATGCCAACCTGTGATTTGTCACTATCTGTGCTGTCGAGTGTGTACGTCCAATTAAACTTTAGTAAAGGTACACAGTCGTTGGTGTCGATGACTTCCAGCCATACATGAGTGTGAGAAAAGAACATTTTTTTGTCAACACCACGAACCTTTATTATCATTCGCACATTATACACTCAATCCATGTCTACACACCACTGCGTAGGTCAAGTTGACATTCCATACACTACAGTGGAGCAAACAACACCATAGAGATCTTATCAACTGATGATGATGATGTCTGCTTCCATCCACTTATATTTATCCTTTTGGTGGATATCATTAACGGGAATAAAATATTCAACTTTATCAACTTTATCAACTGGTGGACCAGCTTTCTGGGTTTGACCTCGCAGAAGTTCAGAAGTCAACAGATTACCGATACCAGACCGTTTCCTGTGGCTGATACGACACACTTGCAGTATTGGTTTGCTCTTTGTCAACACTTCGTCACGTGACCTGTCAGGTGAATGCAGTATGTAGGTCAGCGTTGTTGACATTTTTTACATTAGACATTACAGAGTTTCACAGAACAGTTGGATCAATTCTTGTCAATGTTAACAGGAAGACAGTATTTGTGAACTAAGAAGTCCTATTTTCATCGATGGATCTTCTTGTTTTCCATATATGAACTTTAATATTTAAGGCCAGAATGTTTAATTGAATAAAGTGGCAGTTTGTTTATTTTCATAAAAATAACTTTGCCATTACTGTAAAACTGAGCCTATTTTGCAACACATACTATCATACACATAATTTATATATATTTATGTTTACATGTTATTTGTTTGTATAGTATGTTAGTTTCTATGTCAGCGGGTTGTGTTTAAGGTTGGGCGGCGTCCTCACAACAGAATATCCCACGTCATAGAGGGTCCGTTGTGGGCGTTTTCTATAGGTGCAATTTTCTTGATTGAAAATTTGCTGCGACAACTGTTGCTTTTGTGTTAGCTGTGGAGACTGTAATTATTGTTATTTTTGTAATATTTCTTTGTTCTTTAGTTTTGTTTTGATTTGTTTGTAATTTGTTGGTCTAACCTTTTCTATCTTTCAGTTCTATTCACAATTTATATTCATATATTGTGACGTCATTTGTGTTGTTATTCTTTGCAGATTCAGTGATTATTTTCATTGATTTCCCTATTTAATTTATTTTGATTTCTGCAAACGTTCTTGTATTGTCAGTCCTATTTGTACTTTATGTATTCTGTTGGTTGACATATGTTTTATATAGGTATATTTCATAAGACACAATTGCCTGTGCACTGCACTTGGATTATGGTATAAACCAGTACCTGATTATTATTACTATTATACAAGACCTTATTAAAGGCTTGTGACCCACAGATATTGGGATAGTATACTGATTAATCAAGTCATTGAGAACTTGTGGTATTATTATTGATTCAGGTGATTAGTATTATTGTTAGACATCATGGCTACATTAGAATACTTCATTACACAAGGGAAAGCCCTTGATAAGACTGGTCAACAATTAGAACAATGGGCAGTTGCTCAATATGACAAAGCATTAGCTGCAGAAGAGAGAGAAGAGCTATGGCAGAAGAGAAAAGATTAGCTGCAGAAGAAAGAAAAGCTATGGCGGAAGAGAAAAGATTAGAAAGAGAAGCTGAGGCTGCTGCTGAACAAAAGAAATTGCAGATGCAGGTGGAGGAAAGGAGATTTGAAGCTGAACAAAAAAAATTAGAAAGAGAAGCTGCGGCTGAACAAAAAAAGATTAGACAGTGAAGCTGAACAAAAAAGATTAGACAGGGAAGCTGAACAAAAAAGATTAGACAGGGAAGCTGAACAAAAAAAGATTAGACAGGGAGGCTGAACAAAAAAGATTAGATGCTGAAGAGAAAAAAGCAATAAGAGAACATGAATTTGAGTTGGAGAAATTGAGATTGACAAGTATGAGTAATGTTAATCAGGCATCTAGTGGTAATGGTAAACCTTCTACTTACAAGGTTAAGGTTCCACCGTTCAATCAGTCCAGTGACGATATTACATTCTGGCTGGATAGATTTGAACGTTCTTGTCGTACACATAATGTGGATAAATCACAATACGCTAATCAATTATCAGAAAACTTGAAAGGTGAATCTTTGACTAGATTATGCCTTGTAGGAGAAGCAGATAAGGATAATTATGATGTCATTAGGGCGGCTTTGATAAAAAAATATCAGCTAAGTGAGGAAGGCTATCGCCTTTTATTTAAAACGATGGTACCTGAGACGGGTGTAGAATTCTCAGAATTCACTGCAAAGGCACGTCTCACAGTTGATCGTTGGATTGAGCTTTCCAAAACAGAAAAAACGTATGAAGGACTTATGGATTTGTTGCTCAGAGATAAGATTATGTCATGTGTGAACAAACCTTTCCTTGAATTTATACATGAGCGTAAACCCAAATCTCTAAAAGAAATGGAAGAATATTGTTCCCAATATGTCACTGCACACCCCGACGTGACTTTTGGCAACACTAAGATTAAGGAGAGTATGCCAGTTGCTTCAGCAACACCATACAATCCCAATTATTCACACAGATTTCAGGGACCTCAAAACAGATTTGATAAAAAAGGTAACCATAATAGTTATCAAAACCAAGGTAACCAATCATTTCAGGGTTCTTCTTCAAAGAACTGGAGACGACCTGATAGCTCTCGACACAGGGGTGGTCATAATTATAGGAATTTCCGTAGAGGAAGTAATTATAGAAACTATCAGGGTTATCCGTCTTGGAGTCAACAAGATCATAATTACAGAGATACTCATTATAATGAATATGATAATGGTAACCAAGGGAACTATGACTCAAACCCAAATAGGGGTTACAATAGAGGTAACAATAACTACAGAGGTGATAATAACCGAGGTAGATCTCAAAACAAAAGACATAAACCACATTTTCAGGCAAACTCTGTACAACAAGAGTCCCATGAAGCCTATAAACAGAGTAAAGATAATAATGATGCTAGTAATATGGCATGTGCCGCTTTTGATTTTGGGAGAGCATCTCAGTGCCCCCAATGCAAAACGTTATTTGAGCCAACCACAGTGTCTACTTTAAGCTGTGGCCATCCTCTTCCTGCTCTTCCAGCATCAGTCGCGCATGATGGAAGAGGTTCTCTTGTCTTACATAAGGGTTTAGTGAATAACAATCCAGTCTCTGTGCTATTTGATTCTGGATGCACCACAATTGGTGTTAGGCAGTCACTCGTAGATCCTTCCCGTGCCACTGGACAAGTAGTCAAATGTGTAACATTTGGCGGCACATTAGAGAAATACTCTACTGCTATCATTAGGATTGCTACTCCTTTCTTTACAGGAGATGTACACGCATGTCTTCTTCCGAATCCGATCGCTGACCTCATCATCGGTCGCATTCATGGAGTCAAGGAATGCACTCCGCAACAAATTTCCACGTGGGAAAGGCAAAACATGCAGATTGCTAACGCTGTAGTCACTAGAGCTCAGGCTCTTAATATGCCTCAAACTTCATCTATTGAAGATAATGAAGTGCATAACCAAGATAATCCCTTGGTAATTTCTCGTGACTCGTTTATAAAACAGCAAGAAGATGATCCCACTCTGAAGAAATTCTTCATTCTTGCAACTAAAGGTGATCCGAATAAAGACACAAGTCGTAAATCGTGGATTACAAAGAAGAATGGCGTACTTGTACGTATGGTTCAAGACTCCATTACGTCAAGTCATTCTCAAATCCTGGTTCCCAAGAATTTGAGAGTTAAAATTTTGCAGCACGCTCACGACTCTCAGTGTGCTGGACACATGGGTTTTTCCCGTACTAAGTCAAGAGTCCTTGCGGCTTTCTTTTGGCCATTGGTAAACAAGGACATACGTATTTATTGTCGATCTTGTAAAGTATGTCAGGAAGTTAAATCCAAAGGTCCACGGCATGCTGCACCCATTCAGGCGGCGGACATTCCTATTCGGCCGTTTCAAAAAATGGCCATAGACATTATTGGTCCATTTAAGATCAAGTCTGCCAGAGGACATCAGTTTATCTTGACGTGTGTTGATATGTGCACACGTTGGCCAGAGGCTATTCCTCTGAAGAGCATTACTACTGCTGATATTGCAGATGCTCTTTGGCTTATATTTTCTCGTCTGGGGTTCCCCGGAGAGATATTGTCAGACCATGGCACCCAACTAATATCAGATACCATGTCTCAAGTAATGTCTACTCTGCAGATAGATAGATCTTTAAGTAGTATCTACCATCCAATGTCTAATGGTATGGTCGAACGCCTTAATAGAACACTTAAAAACTTACTGGGGAAGATAACTGAGGATCATCCTCAAGACTGGGACAGAGTTTTACCTGCGGCCCTCTTCGCTTACAGAGAGGTACCCAATGAACATACGGGATTTTCTCCCTTTGAACTCGTCTTTGGCGCGCGTCCGCGTGGCCCTATGTCGTTGCTTCACGATCTCATAACATCTGACAATATTGACGATGACACAAAGTCATCCTACGAATATGTCATCGCGTTGAGACAAAAAATTATCGAAGCATGCAAATTAGCAACTTCTTCTTCTGAATTTGCGAAACAGAAGGCAAGGCAATTTGCCAATAAGAAGAGATGCTTACGACAACTTTGTCCTGGTGACAAAGCATTTGTATTACTACCTTGTAGGGAAAACAGATTATTTATTTCTTGGAAAGGTCCGTACGATATAATATCGAAAATTTCCGATGTCGACTATATTGTCGATATTGATGGGAAGCATAAAACCTTCCACATCAATATGCTTACTGAATTCCATGAACGTCCGGATTATTTGCAACCCATTTTCCAAGCAACGGACAATTCTCCAGTACAACATGGTCATTACTCATCACTGTCCGTGATACAGGATGAGGAAACAAGTTTTTCAGATGTAAATCTTCCTCTTCCAATGATCCCACTTCATTCCAGTGAATCATGGAAGAACGTTACTGTCTCTCCTGATTTGTCTCTAGGAGAACAGCGACAAGTTTCAACTATGTTGCAAACATTTCAGGATGTACTCACTGACATCCCTGGACAAACGAATGTCATTCAACATGACATTGTTCTAACTGACCATACTCCTATTAGGGTTAGACCTTATCCTATACCTATACATTTTCAAGCACAGGTCGAGAAAGAGTTGGATGAGATGATAGATTTGAAAATAATCGAACCATCCACCTCTGCATATTCTTCGCCGATGGTTATTGTGCGTAAAAAAGACAATAACATACGTCTTTGCGTTGACTATCGAAAATTGAATCAAGTAACGAAGTTCGATGCCGAACCTATGCCTTTACTGGAAGAGCTACTTACTCGACTCTCCAAATCTCATTTTTTCACTAAACTTGATTTGTCTAAAGGATATTGGCAAGTTCCTTTATCTGAACGCGCCAAACCTCTCACGGCTTTTTCAACACCTAGAGGTTTGTTCCAATGGAATTTTATGCCTTTCGGTCTTATGAACGCACCAGCTACGTTCGTACGCATGATGCGCCGAATCCTATCTTATCGGTCAGATGTCATTGCATATCTAGACGACATCTGTCTTTTCAGCGATACTTGGGAAGATCACTATTCAGGGTTAGATGAATTGCTGTCTACTTTGCGTGAGCACAACCTGACAGCGAAACCCTCTAAAGCCTATATTGGTTTTAGCGAAATTTCTTTCCTAGGCCACCGAGTTGGTCATGGTTTCCTAAAGACAGAGGACCATAATACTAGTAAGATACTTAACATCTCAATCCCTAAGACTAAAAAAACAGGTGAGAAGTCTGTTAGGTCTTATTCAATTTTATGGCAGATTCATTCAGAATCTATCCTCTATCATGGCACCTCTCTCAACACTTCTAAAGAAAGGTTCGCCTAATGTGGTCCACTGGTCTCAGGAATGCCAATGCTCTCTGGATAAGATTAAAACACTGTTTTCAACACCACCTATTTTAGTGCTACCCACTAAAGATAAGACATTCGTTCTTCGTAGTGACGCTTCATCCACTGGGATTGGAGCGGCACTAATGCAAGAGTACTCTGGAACTCTGCATCCTGTAATGTATATTTCCAGAAAACTTAATGCGGCAGAAAGGAATTATTCGGTTTTAGACCGTGAGCTATTAGCTATGGTTTGGTCGATCCTCAAACTACAGAGATTCCTTCTAGGCGCACATTTCATAGTAGAAACCGACCAAAAAGCTCTTACTGCTATACAGAGTAAGAATTTGAAGAGCTCGAGGTCTACTCGATATGCAATTGCTCTTCAACCTTTTCATTTCTCTGTGCGAGCTATTCGTGGATCAGATAATGTGATGGCAGACATTCTGTCAAGATGCCCACATGATTCCACTTAACTATTAGGGCTTAGACTTCTTGATATGTCTAGTTCTATAGTAGTTCCTTTTCTATATCATGATAGATACACATTTGTAATTTAATAATATAATGATTGTATCACTACATAGCGGTTCATTGATGTTTATTCACCGCTGTGCTTTGATGATTTTTTTCTTCATAAATCATAAATTTAAGATATCTAATACGAAATGATGATGATATGAATTTTTTAGGCATTGTGTAATTGCCAGAATTGTATTATACTTTGATGACACCTTCCTGGAAAAATATACTTGTAGAGAAATAATTTCTCTCAGTTTATGAGACACATTCTCACCAGTCGCTCCATAAGTCGACTTAGCCTCATATTAGGCGTTATAGGTATTCCTGATATTTTCATCTGCGCATTATTCATGCGTTGTGAGCCTATTGTACGTTGCTCCTAGATGTATTTAAAAAAAAAAAAAAAATGTTCCATTTTTTTTTTTTCCCGGGAGGTGTGGTAAGACTGTTACGTGCAGTCTTTGATATCTTACAATATTATACATAGGTAATTTTTTAGTGCTTAAGGGAAAGTCATTATTGAGTTACTTCCCTTGAAAGTTGTGCCGTCTCTTCGATCAAACTCCGCGGATGAATCCATTATTTCTGCGATTTATTCTTTGTTTGGGTAGTAATAGATTGTTCTTGCTTCAGAATATCTATGGCCTGAATTTATGTGTATTGTTTGTCTGAGTAGGACGAGTCTGTCTTTTATCTGTATATCTTTACATATCTAAGTCGAACTATATGTTCTGTTGTCTCTAGGGAGGTCAAAGGCTATTCGGCGGATGTGTCGCTAGAGTGTGGTGTGATTTGGCTTCGTCCTGATAGGGACTGTGTCTTCTATGTCGGCCTGTCGCCGGGGAAAAAGTGATCTCAGTATTTGTGGGGAAAGTGATAGTCGTCTAGACCTATCGTGTATGCTTTACCCCAGTGTTTATTCGTATTGCCAAGGAATGGCAGTTTCATATTTCTTATACCAAGGTAATCCAAGATACTTTTATGAACTCTCGTACGAAGCCACCATTTTCGATAAGAGAATATATTTGACTCGATGAAAACGACTTCGATTCCTAGCAGCACTATATTCTGTAGAATGCAGTCAATTGTTCATGATCAAATCTACAGAGCAATGCAATGTTTTATGAATGACTAACTTTAGGACAGATTCATTATCTGTATCCAAACGTGAGTGACAGCTCACGAGTGAAGCCATCTTGGTACCAAGCCTGTAGTGACTTTCAAGAAGAGAAAAGGGGATGCCCGTATTATCGCTTGTTTAGTCCAGAGATCACTGCTACACATGAGAACCCTTTATCAGCGGTTCAATATTATTATATGAAAAAAAATATGTGCTGAACATTATGTGGGAGAATCGTCGCTAAACGAGATTAGGTTTAGAAGCCATCTGAAATATTGTTTATAAGCTGACGTGCTCAGTCAGTGAAGTCAGATGATATATATGTATGGGCGATACTGAGGGCTTGGCTACTGACAGTCCATTATAATATTAATCTACATGAGTGCCCATGTAACATAACATTGCAAGACCAGTTATCCACTGTACTATGATGTATTATGCCAACCTGTGATTTGTCACTATCTGTGCTGTCGAGTGTGTACGTCCAATTAAACTTTAGTAAAGGTACACAGTCGTTGGTGTCGATGACTTCCAGCCATACATGAGTGTGAGAAAAGAACATTTTTTTGTCAACTCCACGAACCTTTATTATCATTCGCACATTATACACTCAATCCATGTCTACACACCACTGCGTAGGTCAAGTTGACATTCCATACACTACAGTGGAGCAAACAACACCATAGAGATCTTATCAACTGATGATGATGATGTCTGCTTCCATCCACTTATATTTATCCTTTTGGTGGATATCATTAACGGGAATAAAATATTCAACTTTATCAACTTTATCATAAGACCTTTGATTCCCGTCAGGCATCATTGTTTGTAATATCACAGAATCAGGCCAAAAGGTTTTTTTTTTAATTTGGACATGTACCCTAACATAACCGACAAAGTTGAACGATGCGCGGTCTCGTCAAAACGAGGCAACATTTTATTTAATAAAAATGTTTTAAAATTCTTGGTATGGTCTCTGAAAGAAACCATTCATATCATGTTCAGCCTCCAGTTTATTTCGTACTTTTGATTTGACTAAGAACAGAACTGAGAAACCCCATTCGCATAGATAATATTTCAGTAAAATATTATAGATATTTACCAAATATTATCTTCTTCTTCTTCTTCTTCCGTCCTTAGCCAGCGACCGGCAAAGCAGTCAGTGGCCATTACGCCTAGTGGCGTCTTAAGGGCAACAGCGAATAGATTTTCTTTGCCGTTGTTCCCATCACGCCTAATGGCGTCTTTAGGGCAACGACAAATCAATCCGTTCGTCGTTGTTTCCGTAATCAAAGTGACTGGCAAACGGGTGATCAGCCCGTTGGTCGAATATTATCCGAGCCCCCTTAACCAGCTTCTCGTACCTCCAGGGTCTACGTGTAAACCACCTTGAGAATCCCTGGCTTAGACAAGTGTATCTTGCTATAGCACCGCCTTCGCTAAAAACGTTCGGTTTAGAGTTGATATATAGCACGTCGCTTCTTTCTATTAGTTCTTTATGTCTAATAACAAAAGCATTAAATTTCCAAGACAATCCCAGGAGAATTTGATAGCGTTAAGCAAGTTCTTTGAGATTGGCCATACTTCTCCCGCCTCTTGTCGGAGACACATATCAATTGTTCCTCTACATTTTCACGCATGCACGCAAATTGGTTTTATTGTTTCGTTAAGTCCCTAACACAAGCACAGACACTTAAAGTCCAACTTTTATGTTGCCTTATTTTGTATTTGTTTAAGGTTTAACAATTTAATATACTTTACAAATTTATTTGCTAGCATTTCGTTAGAATGTGTGTGTCAAAATGACATGAACTAATTTCATTTTAAAAACAGCCATAATGTCAAACTGAACTTCCAAAATTGCAAAAGCTATTTTTAGCCCTGTCAACTCTGCAGGTCTGAGGACAGTAGCGTAGCTAAAAAGTAAGAGGCACATGGGCACACATTCAGTTGGGCTTTTTATATATTGGGCTCAACAACTATAATAAATAAACAGCAAATCGGTATCAAGAATTTAACCACCATCCTCATCATCACGGTAACCGCACAGCTCCTCCAGAACCGCACGCCTTCCACAAATTTGTGCCAAATTTTGTGTTCTATGCCTTCCTCTCAAGATTTTTCCACGGTTACCCCTTCATTTCTGTCGCTGGAAACTGGAACCTGCTATGTCCACAGAAAAAAATGGCAATTAAAAGGATGTATATACAGGCGCGCTGACTACTACTTTCAGGAGTCTACTCGGGTATGATCTCCCGGTACGGGCTCGATCTTACCGGGCGGTAGGTACGCCACTAAAAAGAGAGGTGTGGTACTATCAATAATCGGTAAGTCTTATGAACTCATCATTTGTCACGTACGCTGAAGATCTGGTTGAGGAAAAAGAGGCATCGAGGAGTTGAAAAGGTGAAGAGGGGGGGGGGGGGAATGATAGCCCACATGAAAATAATCCCGTTGAAAACCAGTTTGCTGCTAACAGGGAGAGCACACCTCATCATGTAAGAAAGTCTTACAGAAACCAATATTGCAAGAGCACGATAAATGTTTTGGCGTTCACCTGTTGCAATAAGCCATCTACGGTATTCCTTCCTACTCCTACTTGTGGTAAAGTGGGATGATATAAATACTTATAGGGGACTTAGTGTACTGACTGAGATCAGCTGTGAAGGTATCTGTATCTAATAAGTGTGGTGTATTACAGATGACCTTACTTGCTACCACATTTATACCTCAGTCAGAATTATTCTGGAATATTGTGATGACTACGTTGAATGTCTAGGGTTATTTATATGATGAAGTGTAAGTCACAACAATAACAGACAGATAAACAATTTAATTTATTCCACAACACTTTACAACACTGTGACACTCACACACATTTAAAACTCTATAAGACTATCTTAAATGAGTCAAGTGTAAAGTTTCAAATATATATGTATTAATTCCTTTCACTAATAGATATCCTGATTCAACTACACAGTGAACCAGGAATCACAATCAAATGTAATCACAATTTGTAGGTACACAATTTATAAATATGAACCTTGTATTGACATATTTTATTAGTATTATCCTATGTGTGTAAGTTGTGTAGTAGTACTATGAGGTAATACTGGTTTTGTTTTTCAAGCTATGTTGTTATTTGTCATCATGACTTCAAGTGTTTGATTATCTTGGAAATAGTATTGGGAAAAGTTCACAGTTCCTGTCAATTGAAACACTTTATTGTCCCTCTGTGTTACTATAATGTCAATTTTAGAGGGGGACATATGATTGAGCTGCTCTGGCCACAGAAGCTTATCTTTCGTGATGGCGGCAGGAAACAGTCTCCTCTGCTCGATTGCCTCACTGCGTTCTTGAGATCTCTCACTGGTCGCTATCTAGACCAAGGAGTATGCTGTCAGCCTCTAGATTCAGCAAAACTCAGACCAGGTGCTGCCTTAATAAGTTAAGACCACGGTCCCTGAAACAAGAAGGTTGTACCTCCTACTTCAGAACCAATTTATAATCTATTTCCCCACTGAGCACAACACATAACAAACACTGAGTTCAGAGCGGTAGGCCAACTACTAGCTTCATCTGAAACAATTTACACCAGTATTCTCCTCCCTAATGGTTACAACGCCTCTGCAATTCCAGCATTATTTCCTTCTATTACCAATAAGATAGGTGTCACAGTACTGTTTGGCAATTCCATGCAGTTTTTACTTTTCTCCGACACGTTCTATTCAGGTTGGAGCAATATCTAGGCCTTGCCTCATGTTTGCTACTGAACCACACACATATATACAGACACAAATTACACTGACAAACAACATTTTTCTTTCTTATATAAGAATAAGTGTTCTTAGGTCAGTTTCTTGCGCTGATTTCAAATTTGAAATCCGTTTATCTCTATCACGTCGGGTTCTTAAGATATTTGTGAATAAATATATTTTTGGGAAACCGTTATTTGCTTCGTTTCATTTTTACTATATAACTTTTTAAAAATTAATAAAATGCAAAATAATTCTACTTTTTATACTGCTAAAAGATGCATGACATATGTTACGTTATATTTCAAATAGTTACTGTATTTTGAAATAATTCTGAGTGAAATATGGCTTCTAGAAGTTGTAGAAATTCGGCTGATCTGTTCTGTTACTTGTGCGGATATTTTACCGATCGTGTTCACCAGAAAAACTTTACACCATTGCTAAAGAAAGCATATGAACTTTATTTCGATTCGAAAGTTGATGATGCAAATAAATCTTGGAAGCCAAATGCAGTTTGTTCGACTTGTGCAAATACATTGGCAGGTTGGTTACGAAAATCGCCGAAGCATAAGTCGATGCCTTTTGGAGTGCCAGTAATATGGCGTGAACCGACAAATCACGCTACTGATTGTTACTTCTGCTTGACAAATATCTATGGTTTCGCTTTTAAAACTAGAAAGTCTGTGGTTTATCCAAATATTGAATCGGTTTCGAAACCAGTGCCTCGTGATCCAATCACGTGTCCGATCCCAGTTCCACCAGAACAATATCCGTTGGACGTGAATGAACCATCAGAAAGTGATAGTTTACCTGCTTTAGAAACTAATTCTGACTCGGATTATGTACCGGTGAATGATAGTGTTCACTTAATTAACCATTCAGAACTTTCAGATCTAATACGTGATCTCGCTCTCACCAAAGGACAAGCGGAATTACTCGGTTCGCGACTCAAAGAATGGAATCTTTTAGCGCCCAATACTCCGATATCTAAATTTCGTCATAGACACAGAGAACTTTTACAATACTTTGAGATGGATGATGACATTTGCTATTGCAAAGATGTAAAAGGTCTAATGGTGCACCTCGGTCATGAGCACATAGTCAACAAATGGCGACTTTTCATCGACTCTTCCAAGACTAGTCTAAAAGCCGTGTTATTGCATAATGGAAATTTATTTTTATCAATTCCAGTCGCCTACTCTGTTCATATGAAAGAAACTTATGACAATATGGCTATACTTTTGGCAAAAAATAAAGTACAATGACTACCAATGGCGGATTTGTGGAGACCTAAAGGTCATTGCAATTCTCACGGGCATGCAGACTGGGTATACTAAATTTTGTTGCTTCCTATGTGAATGGGACAGCCGCAACAGACAGGAACATTATGCAAGAAAGGTGTGGCCTATCAGGGATCGTATGCAGCTCGGGCATAAAAAATGTAATACACGAGCCATTAGTTAACAAAGACAGCATCATTTTACCACCGTTACATATAAAGTTGGGGCTCATGAAGAATTTCGTAAAAGCGTTAGATAAAACGAGCAAAGCTTTCACTTATCTTCGAGAAAAGTTTCCGCAAATTAGCGATGCAAAGATAAAGGAAGGTACCTTTGTAGGACCTCAGATTAGGAAAGTTATTGCAGACAAACAATTCGAGAACTTGTTACATGGTAGTGAACTTCGCGCATGGATGGCATTCAAATCGATCGTCGATAACTTTCTGGGAAATCAAAATCTGTCGACTATGTGCATATTGTTAAGCAGTGCATAGATGCATACAGAATTATGGGCTGTAACATGTCCCTCAAAATCCATTTGCTCGATTTGCATCTTGACTTTTTCCCTGACAACCTTGGCGAAGTCAGCGATGAACATGGAGAACGATTCCATCAAGATATCGCCGTAATGGAGTCACGTTATCAAGGACGGTGGAGTGTGACCATGCTTGCCGATTATTGTTGGATGCTTCATCGCGATGTACCACATGCCATTCACCGACGAAAGTCGACTGCAAAGAAATTCAAGCCTACATAACTGTTATACTTCTTGTACAAATGATGTTGTAATACTGTATGCATTGTTAAAAAACTTCAATTGCGTATTTCTAGAGATCCCGACCTGATAGAGAAAAACGGTTTGCAGATTTAAAAACAGCGCATTAACATTGACCAGAAAAACATAGAAATGTTAGAGAAAGAAAAAAAAAATTTTTTTTTTGTTAGTCAGTGTTATCAATTCACATTCAATTTTCATCAAAAAGATATCAAATATGTCAAGCTTACCACAATTCATGGAAATAATACACAAATACGTTGACTGGCGATGAATATGGCACAATTTCGATCTGCCTATGTCCCAGGCTTTTATTTAGAAAAATATGCACTGGCTCTCAACGCACTGTTTCTTTAGTAAGTTTATTTGAAAAATGTGGCACTGAACTGACGCTCCTAATTGACTATATTGGCGGGTCTAACCAATCGGGCCGTGTTTACACAGCTTTTCAAAAAAAGTACCCTTACTACCGTTTCCCCTAACAACGAAGAATTAGTATTTGTAGTCCGACTAATCGTGTTTCGCCTTACATTTACTTCTATCCAATCAAATAGGATTTAACTTGTTGGCCTATTTCCCGTAAAATGGTGGTTTCAAAACATGCCACTGTGCGATTCTGATTTGGTGTTGTCTGACACCCCCACTATTTCCTTTTGGCTATAATTTGATAATTCCTAGACTATTTGCGTAACACTTAACATATTCTTTGTCAGCAAGTCCTAAGGAACCCAAATATATAATTTTAATGGAGCTAAGTGGCTGCGTTCAAAATATGCATTTTCTTCTACCTCCCGTTCACTTCGATAAGATGTGGTGTCTGGGTACTGTCAGGCTTTTAGACATAAAACAGTATAATGTCATGTTTCCTTAATAAGCGTTTTACAGGTTTTAAAACCTAACTCTCGTATGGGTAGTGTTTTTTATCACTGTCTATTTGAAAAAAAGTTAGTGCTTCTGGCCTTTCGCGCGTGATGGCATTAATTTTATATCGCGAGACGCGTGTTAGTGTTGCATGCGTTCCTGCTTTCAGCCCTCCCTCTCTTTCTATCCTAAGTCCATCTGTCCTTTCGTTTATGTTAACGTAGTGTAATTAATGCTAGTATTAATTTAGGTCATTAATCAGCTTGCGCATCTCAAGGTTTTCTTAGAAATGCAGTACACGTTTTATTGTTTTGTGGAAACGCGTGTATTGATGCAGTAGGCTTTACTATCAACGTGAAAGCATTACAATTTGCAGACGAAGTAGAAAAAAAAGGGGGATCTCGAGTACAGTCATGGTGACAGCACTGTTCTTTACCATTCTTCTTTCCCTTTTATTGAATTAATGCGTTAGGCTTTACATTTACTTTTCAATTTATATATGTGGATTTAGAATGTTTCACGACACTACTCTACATTGGGGTCGGAGTGGCTAAGAAGTATGGCGTCTGCCTCTAATTCTAAAGGTACCAGGTTCGATTCCCAGCACAGGGAGTATAATTGATGGCATTTTTTTTTTCTGAACCAGTCGTTCCCAATAATGCTCCCCCCCCCCCCCCCCCCCCCCCCCGATCTCCTGGGTAGTGAGGTCAGCCCCTGATCTCCTGGGTAGTAAGGTCGGATGCCTAGCCTTCTCGGATAAGGGCGAAAAAATAGGTTATGTGTGCAAGTTGCGCACGTGTAAAAAATTCCTCGGCAGTTGGAAATCGTAAAGTGTAGGGCATACGGCCGCTGCCCTGGCAAAATTTAAAAATTAAGAAAGTTACCCACCACAAACATATTAATAGAATATGTAGTTCCTGTATACACACATTAGGACACTCGGTGATAATACGGAGTTTGTGCACTGTGTTGACATCCTCCTTGTGTGATCTAAGTGATGAGATCGAAGCACTGATGGAGTTGCCCGTGTGCAATGAATATGGTCCTTGGAAACCAAACCAAATCTTCAAATGACTTCAAATATGCAAAAACAATATTCAAAAGCAATCGTTAATGTCAACACGGTTATAGACAAATCACTTCATATTTATAAATGTTTAAATGGGGGTCGGAGTGGCTCAGATGTATTGGTGTCCGCCTCTATTTCTAAAGGTACTGTGTTCGCTCCCAGCACAGGGAATATAATTGATGGAAATGTTTTTTTTTTTCAGAACCAGTGTTCCTAATGATGCCATACTCCCCCTGGTCTCCTGGGTGTGAGATTGGAAGCCTAGCCTTCTCGGATAACGCTAAAACTGTGAAGCCCTGTGTGCAAGCTGCGCATGTTCAAAATCCCTCGGCTGTTGGAGATCGTAAAGAGACAAGGAAGAAATATGTCCACTGTCGTACAAAGTGACTAGTATGAGGTTGTGGGTGAGGTTGGCAATCTCATCACGTAAAACAAATTGTTACAGAGACCAGAATATGCGAATGCTTGATGCAGGCTTCCCATGGAGACGAGTTGTGGTGTGGCTCTATGCTTCTTAAGGAGAGTAACGATGATGATAACGATGGCGATGATGATGGTGATGGTGGTGGTGGTGGTGATGGTGGGGGTGATGGTGGTGGTGGTGATGATAGTGGTGGTGATGGTGGTGGTGGTGGTGGTGGTGGTGGTGGTGGTGATGGTGGTGGAGATGATGATAGTGGTGGTGGTGGTGGTGGCGGTGGTGGTTATGGTGGTGGTGATGGTGATGATGGTGGTGGTGATGATGATAGAGGTGGTGGTGATGATGGTGGTGGTGGTGATGATGGTGGGGGTGGTGGAGATGATGGTGGTGGTGGTGGTGGTGATGATGGTGGTGGGATGGTGATGGTGGTGGTGATGATGGTGGTGATGGTTGTGGTAATGATGATGGTGATGGAGGTGGTGGTGATGGGGGTGGTGATGGTGGTGGTGGTGGTGATGATGGTGGTAGTGATGATGGTGGTGGTGATGATGGTGGTGGTAGTAATGATGATGATAGTGATGATGTTGGTTGTGGTGGTGAAGATGATGATGATGGTGGTGATGATAGTGGTTGTGGTGGTGATGATGATGATGATGATGATGGTTGTGGTGGTGATGATGATGGTGGTGATTATGATGATGGCGGGGATGATGATTGTGGTGGTAGTGATGATGATGGTGGTGGTGATGATGGTGGTTATGATGATGATGGTGGTTATGATGATGATGGTGGTGACAACGATGATGTTGATGAAGAAGAATAGCATAAATGTCCAGCCAAAATACCTGTATTTTTAAAAGTTCTGATCACGGAAATTTGGCGGATATTAAATTTTAATGTTCATAAATTTGCCGTGAGTAGTAAATTAATAATTGTACACACAGATTTCAGGTTTCCTATTTCTTTATTTCTTTACTAGCAATAACCTGTCAACATTGACAGGTTATTAATTATAGTGTGTTGTTTCTGTTACATGTATTACAGGCGGTACTATCACTACTGTGGTCATTTCATTGCAGGCGACCGTCATTAGATATTTGAAGTGAAACCTATATGGATGTATTAAATATGAAGGCATGGAGTAACCTTACCTAAATGACATGTGGGGCAGTGATAATGATCTAATGGACCGTAAATTGACTAAATAACTAGCATTTCTTTTATGACAACATGTATTGTAATTGTTCGTGCATCTTTTAAAATTTTGCCCTGGTCGACTTACTGCCTCTGAGAAGCCATGGTTCACTTACTGCCTCTGAGAACAACGTTTGAAGTTAGAAGAAACTCCAGTTCATGTACTGTTTATCAATCGTGTTGTTGGCTTCTTTCCATAATCAAACTGTTCATGCCCACCGTCATTTTGCGCACGTTTTCTATTTTCGGGAGAGTACATATAAGGGGGAACAATACAATTATTGTCTAACTTTCAACCACAGTTGCACCCCTTAGCTGTGGTTGAAAGTTAATGTACTCTATCGAAAATAGAAAAAGTGCGCAAATGACGGTGTGCAAAATGTGACTGACCGACCGACCGACCGAAGTACTTACGGCGGGAATTATGGTATTGAATTACACACAGGGTTCAGGTTTCCTTTATTAATTATTTCTTTATCACATACATAGTTCAGGTTTCCTTTATTATTTATTTATTTCTTTATTACACACAGGGTTCAGGTGTCATTATTTCTTTATTTCTTTATTACTGTCACAGGATTTACTCCCCTTGTTCTGTAGTGATAGTCCAACAATGGCCACAATTCAAAGTATCTACTGAGGATCTTCTTCAAAGATTTCCCTCAAGATTACACTTGGCAGAGATGTGACTTGAAGAATGGTGCTTCAGTTCTGGGCAGCCTCATAGAAATGTAAAGAAATCAAGTACTGACGGCTGATAGATCAAGGCCGTGTAAACTTTGTATCTTTACTGACCTTCTATGAGTAAAGACTTGTTGCTCGTTATGATGAGCCCCCAACTGATTTAACTCAGTAAAATATTACTTGAATAGCTCTGTTATAAGTATTTAAATGACTGAGACATACAGGTGCAGTTCACTCAAAATAACTAAGTCAACTATAAATTTGTATATTTGCAGATAACAAAATTTAAGTCAATTATCATTAACAATTGTAAAATAAACAAGGGTGGAGTGAGTTTAGATACAGTCTTTAAAATTGCCTCACAGGTCTTTCTGATTTGAAAATAGAGAGTTCACTTGGTAGCTGTGAATGGGTACTTAGCTGCCAGTAAAATGTCTGTTGGTTTCTGTTCCAGCCGATGCTTGTTTTTTGCAGGTTATAGACTGGTTCAATCTCGTCACTGGTCAAGTCTGGTGGCCGCAATACGTTCCTCTTGGTATAGTGGAGTATTTGGGAAGATGATCCTGCGTCTGTTAAGACCCGTCTGCTTTAGGTGTCTAGCTCTGACTGCAGGCCACTTATACCACTCACTTGTTCCACAGATAGCACCACCAGTTGGTACCACCGACTCGTATCATGAAATAAGAGAGAAAAAAATACCCTCCTGAGTATTCGGTTTCCTGACACATAATCAGGTGTCCGTCCCCCCCCCCCCCACCCCTTTTCATTCCACCATCCCATCTACCTCAGAACTTTACCCTCTCTGAGCATTAATGTTAATCTCAGTGAGCGGAAAACATCCATTGCATTTATATTGAACATGTTTACATTTATATTTGCACTAGTTGAAAAGGTTAATATAATAAGTATGTACATCAGTTCTATTATCATCCACGCCCTGCTCCATATGGAACTTGGGACTACTTTTGCTTTTGGTTCTCTATGAGAAACCCGCATAAAGCAGTCACCAGCCATTGCATTGGTGGTTCATGAAAACACTATTCTATATGCTGAAGTTGCCCTGCTCGTATGACTTGGACATCCACTAGCAATTTTCAGATGTTAACAATGCAAAATATAGAATTATAACATTTACAACGTATCAATTTCATTGGGAATCCATATTGACTTCTGGCTAAGAGGAATAGTTACGGCCACTTTATTTAGATGCTTCTTACACGTGGTCTGGGGTAATACTTTGCAAATATAATCCTACCATTATTACTGTTCAGGTTCTTAGTATTCCAGGCAGTCCGCATTAATGAGGGTAGAGTTTTCCTGGGATATAATTCCACAAGATGCTCAAACACGTTGTCCGATCCTATAAAGCTTAATCCTGATCCTATTCCTTATTCTGGCTTGTCTGGTTGTCTTCTTGACGAGTTGAATTTTACAGTGCGGTAAACTCACAAGGCGCTAAATTATAAGGCAACATTCTGCCCACATCTAAAGCGCTACTATATGACACGGCTCCAATCAGAAATGTTGTATTTTTACATTTCAAATGCCAAGCCAATAGCCTGCAAGATGCGTATATTTCCCCTTTTCTAACGAAAATTTCCTGCTTAATAAACGCACAAATAAATGTGTTGTTTACCATCACCATTATATGGTATGCCAGCTTCCGTCAATTATCGATCATATTTACACTCACGACTTCAAAATTTATCGCAGGTTATCTTTTTCAAGATGGATAATTATTCTTCTGTAGGTCTTGTCTGGAAACAATTATGTCATTTACCCGTTTTTAGCCAACAATCAACAAACTGGACAGACAGAGCTATTATCAGAGATAATCGACTGTGGTCGTCCCAAGGTTGTTTACTCACTAATCCGGTCGCTCTTCTGCACTGTCTGGTCTGGTAGGAAAATGTGTTACACATTAGTAAACCACACTTATCTCTACCGATCCCAGGTGTCAATATGGGTTAAAACGAAATGGATTGATTACCCTAATCAGCAAAAGATGGTCGTTGAAGTCCCGACATAACAAGAATTGAGGGAAGTGAGTGTAAACAATGAATCAAAAGTACCAAATACTGTCATACCTGGTAAAAACTAAAGTGAAGAACACAGAATGAATTATAGGATGACAAGGTAAATGTGACGTTCGAGGTTGTTCCGTCACAATTACTCACAGGGTTCAGGTATCCTTTATTATATATTTACTTATTACACACGGGGTTCATGTCTTCTTTATTATTTATTTTTTTTATTACACATGGAGTTGTGGTTTCCTTTATTATTTATTTATAATAAATTTCAGGTTTCCTTTATTGTTTATTTATTTATTACACACATGGTTCAGGTTTCATTTATTTTCTTTTTATTTCTTTATTACACAAAGGGTTCAGGTTTCCTTTATTATTTATTTATTTATTACACACATGGTTCAGGTTTGATTTATTATTTATTTAATTTTTTTTATTTATTTATTAAACACAGGGTCCAGGTTTCCTTTATTATTTATTTATTTCTTTATTACACACAGGGTTCAGGTTTCATGTATTATTTCTTTATTTCTTTATTACACACAGCGTTTAGGTATCCTTTATTATTTATTACACACGGGGTTCAAGTTTCCTTTATTATTTATTTATTTATGACACACAGGGTTCAGGTTTCCTTTATTATTTATTTATTACACACAAAATAGATAATACCAAGAAATATTCAACTTGATATTGGCTGCAAAAAAGCGAGTCTGCCTTGTCCAAGCAGTGTATGCAAGCTTTTAAGGCCAGCATGTGACAGACAGCACTTGGACATTTGCCACTTTCTCCTTCCACGACATACCAAGGATGTGACGTAAACACCATTGATGGAAGGTATTGAACCTCCTCTATTGCTTAGCATAGGTCGTCCATATCTCGCTGACATATAGAAGTGTGCTGGTGACGCAGGTATTATATACCGTATCTTTGGTCGTCGTTGTAAGTTTGGAGTTTCCCTAAACACGCATTGTGAGGTGAGTAAAGATGGCTGCATCTTTGCCAATGTGGCTGTCAATTTCTGTGTCCAGAGAGAGTTTGTCGTTTATGGTAGACCCCAGGTGCAGGAAATGGTGCTCCATTGCCAAGTAATATTTATCGACAGTAATAACTGGTGCAATTTCCACATCCTGGCCCAATACATTTATAGGTTCGTAGTAGTAATTTATCGGGATGCATTCTCATGAGATTACCGTGCCAACAAATTTTCAGTCTCTGTTTACTTCTTTCAAAATGTAGTTTCTACTATTTTTCTAATAACGTCAACAAGAAAATGTAAAAAATAGCTTTAGTAAAATAGAGCGACCACAGATTTTTTAAATACTGTATAAGAAACAAATTAACACATAGGGTGCACTGCCTGAGAGAGGTGAACTTTGTTTTCCACGTCTGTTGGTGTGATCACGCGATTTCTTAATCAACTAATAATCCGGTAGTTTGCATATGTATGAATGTTTAATTCACGGAGGAACTTCCGATTTGGCCAAGCGGTTACAACGCTTTCCTATCGCTGCACAGTTAATAAGTTCCGAGATGAAAACCTGGTAGCATCACGTTCCACCCAACTATAAAATGGTTTAGTGCAGTGAGGTCTGCTGATTACGAAAACAAGAACAATTATTTATTCAAAATTCTTTAAAAGCAGACAAAGAAATGAAATCTATTTCGTCGTGCAAGTTCTGAAAATACAATTAGAAAGAATCAATAAGAGCTTTCGTACATTCTTTTCGTGATAGCGCAAAAAAGGAAATAAAATTTACCTGTCTTAGTTTCATATAAATCAGCACTGGTCTTTAAAAAATCTATTACTGAAGTAACAGCCAATACAGAAATAACTTACACAAGCGGGTTTAAAGATGCGAACTCAGTTTGAATAGTGTGGCTTATGCCGTACAAAACAATTTTAATTACTGTAGAGTGAATGTGTCTCTATGCTATGATTAAACGCTGTCAAGAAACGGCAAAAGTATTGCTCCAATGTGATCAGAGTCTAAAGACATTGTTTAGTCTATTGTTATCGTATAATTATCAGCCTTCGAAAATAAAAATGATCCAGGAACTGTCAATGACTACCAAATTCAATAAAAATTAATCGTTTCATGGACATAAGAAGGGAAATACAAATTGTGCATAGAATCAATTTTTAGTAAAATGAAGAATAATAGAGTTAATGTTTTTTAATTTGCTCTTTTTTCCCCTCAAACCAATTTGCTCCTTTTTCCTCAAAAAAATGTGGTCCTATTTTTTTTCTAAAACACGTTAACTCTTTTCCCCGTGATTGTCTTTCTGTTTCCGCAGGTAAATTTAAAACTCGACATCTAACACAGCTATTGAGGTGGAGAATGTCCTATAATATCTCCTACGTGATGGGGGAAGAAAAAAAATTCCAGTCACCTGTCAGCTATCAAGAAAGAATGTAAACCCACGAGATTTGTGAAAAAAAAATCTGAAAGACAAGTATTTCTCGGGATAAACGTCACATATTTGACATGACGGTTTCTGTCAAAGGAATAAGAAAATACACAATAGAATTGATAAAAATACCTCAGACCAAGAACTCTGGAGAGACAAAATCACAGATGCAGGGTGATATGATATTCCAGGAGAATATAATGATGATCATTGTTCCTGGAACAACTTTGGTCTTTGTCTACTGTAATTTCTACATTCTTCCACCACGCACCTGTTCGCTTCCAAATTCTTACTTAAAGTTTCTTGTTTTGAAGAAAAGAGGAATAACTTCTTAGTCCAGGTCCAGAGGTCGGTAACTAGTCGATCCCGATCTACCAGTAAGTCCCAGGTGATGGTTTGGTAGATCTTTAGGCGACATCGGAACAGAAATACACTTGAGGAATTTCGTACTAGACATCTCCCACCAGCATTCAATGTACTTTTCCCGTATTCATAATGAAAACTCTTGAACTGCCTACTAAACTATATTCGTGAACTGCATGAGATTGGAACGCCATCTTTTCTTTGTAAGGTTCATCATCTCCACTTCACCCCCTTCCGCTACAATTACACACACACACACACACACACGAACACACACACACACATATACACACATACATATATATATATATAGTAGATCTTTAGAGGGCTCGGTGTTCCTAAAGTAGACCCCAAAAGCTCCTGGGTTGCCGATCCCTGCTATAGTCTATTCTGTTTCCTTTCTTCTAAGTCCACCTCTAACAGGGGAAAGCCCACAGTCATTTCTTTCATGCTGCCTTTCTTGTAAACAACGTTTAAATAATCTAACGAAAGTGCACTTGTCTATGCCCGTACCCAGCAGCACTGACCACATATTTGTGAAATCGGGTTCTAGAAAACCGTCAGAAAACGAAGATCAAAAACAGATCACGAAATGTACACCATCCTATGTGCTCAATGAAATGTTCGAAGGGGGAGACGATTGCGTCGATGTTACAAAGTGAAAGACTCGCATCTGCAATGAAAACAAACATTGTCCAACTTTTCGAAAATTATTGACGTTCGCGTTGAAGTTTGAAATAGCGATCATCATCTTCATCACCATCATCTTCATCAGTTGCCATCTCCACATCGAAGGTCAACTGTAATGATTCTCCATTATCGTCTGTCTCTTGTCTTGATGGTGTACTCCGATAGACTCTTTCCTGTCCATCTCTTGATGTTATCTTTCCACCTTTAGCGCTGTCGTCCTCTTGCACGTTTGACATCAATTTTTTCCTTCTATTATAGTCTTCAACAGGTTCTTGTGTCTTTTTACATGGCTAAAACATTTCAGGTATCTAATTTTACTCTCCTTCATTAATTTTCTTGTCATTCATAAATTTTCTAGAACCTCTTTATTTGCTCTCTTCTCTTTCCATTAGTCGTGTCCCATTCTGCTGTATATCCAAATCTCAAAGGCTGCAATTCTTTCTTCTGATTGCTTGTTCATTGTCCATGTTTCTACAGCATTCAAAAATAAGAAAATGTAAAGCATTTGATTATTCTCAGTTTGAATTGTGAGTAAGTTGTTTAGATGTCAGTATTTGTCTCATGTTGTTAAATGTAGCTTTGGCCATTCCTATTCTCTTCTTGATTTCTGTTTCGAAAATAAAACAAATACAATTATAGCATATTATAACATAAAGGAATCATGCACCGTTCATCACATACCTGTTTGGACGGCGTTTGAATTACTACGGTTCTTTTAATCTTGCTAAAAACGTAATACCCGTGCTTCTAATTTATTGCAGTTTTCCGCGGAGTAATAATTTAATTCAGATACGGATTATTACGACTCCCTGCGCAGGGAGAGCCAATTGAGCTCAGAGTATATATATATATATGCATGTCCACATATATGTGGTAACAGCCCTCATTAACGCTGTATGAATTTATGTTAATTTACTTTATGTAAATTCGTATACGCCATGTTGTATTTTATTATATCATGTCAGTACATATCAATGTAGTTTCTGGAGAATAAAGATTCTAATATATATATATATATATATATATATATATATATATATATATATATATATATATATATATTATATATATATATATATATATATATATATATATATATATATATATATCAACTGGGTAGATATATGTGTAGGAGGAAACTTATCTTAAAGCAGTTGTGATAAATTAACCTCGATTGTCATAGTTTCCTGTGCCATCCTGTAATTCATTCTGTGCTCTTCTCTTCCGTTTTTCCCACCTCTGACAGTATTTGGTATTTTCGATTCAATGTTTACACTTCCTTCCTTCAATTCTTGTCATGTCGGGGCTTCCTTGCTGATTATTGTAATCATTCACTTTTGTTTGAACCCATATTGACACCTGGATCTGTGGAGTGAAACGTTGTTTTACGTGTTAATTGCAAAACATTTCCGATCGGACGGTGTGTGGGAGCGCCCGGATGGATTAGTGCGCAAACAAAGCGGAGATGGACACCGCCAGTTGTTTTATCACTGATAATATTTTCTGTCTGACCGGGTCGCTGATGGATAGTGCTGTTTGTACAGGAACGTGTCGCCAAATAACAATCTGGTGATAGATTATAGACACGCACCTACGATAACTTATGTGACTTGGAGCCAGTAAATAACATAATCATTTCCGGTCAGAGTGGTTGTAGGCAATGGTTTCGATAGGTATCTATCTTGACAGAGATTATCTGTGATAGATCTTTGAAGTCGTGAGTGTAAACGTGATGGAAACCAACGGAAGATGAAATACCTTACATGGGAAGTGACTTGTAAATATCACATTTTGTGTGTTACGCAGGAATTGTCCATGAGAGGGGAGTTGGAATATACCCTATCAATATTATGATGAGTTACTGTTAATTTTATTTTCAACTCGCCCCATTTTATGTTCCATTTATTTATTTTTGGATTTTTTCTTATTCTAATTCGTTCAAGTTCGTATTTGTTTTAATTCTGGGTTATTCTGTATGGCGGTAGGATGACTCATACCGCCAACACCAACCCTTCTCGGTTGGAGATGGGAGAAAACCCCTACCCGTGTTGTAACGGGGGCTAGTGAGTCATTTTTTTGGTTGATAGGCGGTCAGTTTAGTTAGGTAAGATTACGTACATTTTTCAGCGAGCTTCGAGGGGAGTCTATTTTCTTTTATTCTCCCCACCCTCCCCCCTTTCCGGTCCAGCAGGGGGAATAACTCTTCGTCACTATTGGATTGGCAGAGTTAAGATAATGTTATGGCGGGTAACGGGAAGCGCTAACGATTGGGTTCGATTTTTAATTTATGTAGCAATCATAAGATTACGTCAGAAGTGGGTTGGAAGCGGATTTTGGGAGACGATGCTAGAAGCTATGACTCGCCACGTCGGTCTTGTATCAGAATATGGGCACTATATATGCAGGGCAAAATTAGTAGTTAGTGCTCACAAGTCCAAGAATTTTATTGCCATGAATAGCGTCAGTTCAGTCTGCCAGGTCTTGGATATTCTGATAGTCTGGGTACGTTCGTAAACTTTATTAGTGGTGTAATAATTTTAGCTAAAAGATTTAGCAAGTAAGAGTGAGCTTCCTTCTGGGATTTAATTTTATTGTTAGTCAGTAGTTGCTATCCATTGCCGACTTCTACAAAGCTAGAGCCCATGTAGTATAAGGTTTGTTGTAATTATACTATGTCTAGCTAACGAGTTCAGAGTAACCCCGTTTGATTATGATAAATAGAAGTGTATGTACGCGGGGTTTTTGTGGGTATAATTAATGTAATTCAGAAGGTGAAGGGGCGAAGAGTGTCTAGTATTATGATATATGGTGTAGGCATTTGTGTGTTAATAAGTTGTGCTATTTGATCATGTAGATTAGAAGGAAAAGGGGTGAAGAGT
The DNA here is from genome assembly GCA_024509875.1 of Oreohelix idahoensis. NCBI lineage: Eukaryota > Metazoa > Mollusca > Gastropoda > Stylommatophora > Oreohelicidae > Oreohelix > Oreohelix idahoensis. The sequence continues at coordinate 75,156 of JAMPIV010013795.1, forward strand.
GTTTAGTATTATGATATATGGTTTATGCATTAGTGTGCTAAATAATTTGTTAAATTTGATAACCTTCCATGGGCTGCCTTTAATTAAGAATAGTGCTGGGAAATTATTCAGTAAAGTTATAATATTGGGATACAGCGAAGCAGTGTTGTGACGCATACCTGCTGAGGTCACGGACGGAGCCTCAGACACAGTCAGGTCAGCCGCGTCTGGGTTAGGAGTAATAGACAAGCTGTTGGATTGTGCAGGGGAGGAGAAGGAGTGAGCGTCAAGTCTGACCCGAGGGCAGAAATAATACTTAGAGATGGAAGCTTGTATTTAGGAAAGTTTTATTATGGTATGGGAAACGGGGTGTAGGTAAATCTCGGTTGTTAATGTGTTTTGAATTATGTATTTTTTGAATTGATGTAAAATAGTTGTTATTTTGTCTTACGGCGATTCACGGCGGAGGGTAGGTAACCCTAAACCTGCAACGGACTTTGCCTTCTCAGAGAGGGAGACAAGAGACAACATCGTAATTGAAGAGAACTGGGCTACGTGCAAAGTAACTGGCACCCTAGTTACGTCAGCAATACGGAGTGGCATTAGAAGTTCTCATGATGTGAGGAAATCTATACCTCAGAGTGAAATTGCCTAGGAATTAGAGCTCTTAAGCTTGTACGGTCCAATACCGAACAGGTTACTTTGCCTGGTATTGTTTACATACTGCCACAACAAAGCAGTAGGCTATAACCCGAAGCGGTTTAAATCGTCGTTTGGGTGTGTAGAATTGAGTTGCCATTATCATTTCTAGATCTATAGCCAGGAGAAAAAATATATATAGTCACCAAGGGTCCCTTCATCAGTATTCTGGAGAGGAGAGAGGGAGATCATACCTTTCTAAATGTCAACAGGAGGAGGTACCTGACGAAGGGTAACGCATCTTAGCTTCAGACGAAGACGATAGCGTCCGGAAGGCAGCGAACCGAAGGAGAGGGGAGAGAGTGGAGTTAGTTGTTTTTCCCCCGAACTGAGGAGTTAGATAATTCTTGAAGGAGAGCCTCTGAGTTAGTTCTGCAGAATTCAGGAGAGTAGGATTTATGCGGTGTATAAGTTAGTTGTGCAGGACCGCCTAGAGCCCCTTTGAGTCAGTGTAGTCAAAACTAGTTAATAATTCTTAACCGGAACAGAGTGAACACTAGTGAAGAAGAGTCAGGAGGCGGAGGACTCCACAGTGTGTTTATTTAGTAACAATAGAGTAGTCAGAGGTGGTGGCTCTTTCTTAGAGACCCCCGCCCGGTATATTTCTTTAACCTTAGTTGTTTTCGTGTAGGTGTGGAAGAGAGCGTGGTAATTTGAACATTGTGCCTTTCATTGATTGTTCTTTTTTCAGGTTGTACGAACTCGCACGTTATTGTTGTGGGTAATTTTTTTGCTGTGGTATAGATTTGTTTGTTTTAATAAACTATAAAATGTGCACTGGATCAGTTTGTCTTTCACTATACTGTTCCTGTATTCCTTAACCGTACAGTTGTGTCTGTGGCTAGTAATCAGTGCACTCCTTATCTCAGCTGAGCGAGAGGTGGTGAGACAATAGTTAATAAAACAAGTCAGAAGTGGCGAGGGAGAGTCAATCTAGGTTCTCACCCTTGAAGCTATAAGTCTCATCCTCCACAGTCACGTAATTTCTCATCTTAATTTGTCTTTTCAGACTGTCCTTAAAACTATGGTCTTGTCTCATTACTCAGACAGACTCTTAATTAAGCCACTGTATGACAAATATAAGCAAGTGCATGCTATTGGTTTGGCATTTGAGATTTTAAAATTCAACATTTATGATGCAGCCTTGTCATATAGTAGCATTCTGGATGCATGAGCCGAATGTTGCTTTATAATCTAGCGCCTTTAATGCACTGATAAATCCAACTCGTCAAAAAGACAGTCAGGCAAGCCAAAATAAGGAATAGGATCAAGATTCCACTTTAATTTACCGGACAACGTGTTTGAGCATCTTGTGGACTTACACCAAAAGAAAACTCTACCTTTATTAATATGGAAAGCCCTGAATCCTAGGACCCTGATCACTAAGTCGTAGTGGGATTCTATATGCAAAGTAATACCCCAGACCACGTGTATGAGGCAACTTAACCAAGTTGCCGACATTATTTCTCTAAGCCTGAAATATGTATACTCAAAAAAGATATTTGGGGTGAGTTGTACATTTTATCATTCTGTTTGCAATATTATCATGTGAACAATGCCAGTGGATGTCCAAGTCATAAGAGGCTGGCAACCTCAGCACATAGAATGATGGTTTCGTGAATTACCACTGCAAGAGCTGGTGGCTGCTTCATGCGGGTTTCTCATAAAGAACCAAAAATCAGAGGTAGTCTCCAGCTCCATAAGGAGCAGGGAGTGGATGGTGACATAAATAATGTACATAAATATTATATTAACTCAGTGTTTCCCAAACTTTTTTGGGTCACCGCCCCCTTGGCTAACAGGGCATGTCCCCAGCGCCCCCTGCATTTCCCCACGGTACATAAAAAAATGTAAAGAGTGAAACATAAGAGCAACTGTTAATACAGTAACAACTAATTGCTCAATTTATCACATTCTAATATAAAGCTACAGATAAACTTATTTATTAACTTAATTTAAAAAGAAAAACTTAATTACTTAATGCAGTAAAACAAACAGCAGTATGCGAAAGTCAATTAGTAACAAACTTACTTCATTTTTAATTTCAGTGAGATGGATGTGCCTGGTGTAGTGATATCAGCTTCTGAACATCAGGCTGAAAGTTACTTAGAAGGAGTCTCAGATCCCCACGTTCAGTAATCTGCAGTCTGTTTCTCTGCTTCGAAAGAAGTTGGACAACCGTGCTGAAACCACGCTCTACTAAATACGATGTTGGAAAGGCAATACAGAATATCTTAATCTTTCCCCACACTGCAGGGTAGCGTTCAAAGATTTCTTTCTGCAACCAAAAGTCTTGATATCATTTCTTGAATATTGGCTTAAGCTCAACGTCATTTTGTAGCGATATCAGTTTCTCTTCCACCCTTCCTAGTTCCTCACTGCACGTGTCCAGGGATGGATTTATTATCCAGTCTGGAATCGTGATCAAAAGAAGATCCTGAAACCTTTGAGACATGTCCTTATGCAGCATATCTAGGTGTGCACAATATACTTGAAGATTATCCTCTGGTATTTTGTCTTTCTCTTCCAACTCTAAGAGGCTGGGAAATTGGATTAACTCGCGACGGCCAATATTACGTTTTAATAGCGGTAATTTGGCCAGAAACGTGGAGACGACAGATTTGACTTTTAAAAGATTAATATCATTTCCTTGCATTTGCAAATTTATTTTGTTAAACTTTGTGAATAAATCTGACAAATATGCAATGTCATGCCTGATATTCGTTAGTTCTGTACGGAGCGAAGCATGCGAGTCTTTGAAGAATTCTACCACAGTTTTAAAAAGAGCATAAAAGTGTCTCAGACAATTTCCTTTTGAGAGCCACCTAACTTCTGTGTGCATCAGCAAACGTTCAAACTGTTCATCATTCTCAGTACAAAGCTCTCGAAATAGTCGAGAATTGAGAGCATGGGACTTAATTTTGTGAATCGCTGTGATAGCAGTATTTAATGATTTGTGAAGCCGATCACTTAGATTTGTTGCGACAAGATGTTGTCTGGAAATTACACATTTTTATTATAAATATACCAGGTACAGCTTCTTTTAAGAAAGCGATAAACCCGCGGTAACAACCTATCATTGATGGTGCCCCATCTGTTGCACAAGCAAGAATGTTAGTAAGCGGAATGATCTTCTCTTTGAAAAATTGCTCAGCTACACAAAATATTGACTCCCCTTTTGTATCAATTACTGGTTCTGGTTGTTCGTCCATCACGGGTGATGAAGACCACTCTGTTCATCCAATTATTTAAGAATATGTTAGGTTAGTCTATGGATGAAAGAGTGACTTGCGCGGTGATTTGGATTAAAGTGAGGAAGAGTTGCGCAATTCGTCGATCTCACTCTCTCGCCTGGGTCCATCTCAATCCAGTGGCAAGACACGTCAAGACGACTGGAGATGAAGTCAGGTGAAGTGGATGACCAGGGCTTTCTACGTGCCTCGCCGTGCTCCTTACGCTCCACAGCGCGTTGCTGGTAATCGCCGTCATGCCCGTTGAACCAACAGGTGGTTTCTTCCGCGCAGTCTATCGAATTACTAGTTGCCTAGCAAATAACAACTCGTGAACCAAGCTTTCATCTTTTATGAAGAGAACATACACAAGAAGCAAAGATTCGTTACCCGGCAAAGTTGACTCATCCAACTGCAAAGCAGATTCTGTTGTCTTAAGTATGTTGCACAATGTATTTTCAACATTCTCAGCCATTTCATCTATTCTTCTTTGAACAGAGGTATTGCTGAGCGGAATTGCTTTAATTATTTGTTCAGGTGACTTATGCATAACTGTACTCACAAATTCCCTTATAGCTGGCAAAATCAAATTTTCTGCGATTGTGTGAGACTTTCCAGATTTAGCTATCAGGAATGAAATTTTATATGAAGCTCGCAAACCATCACAGCTTTGTTGTGAAGTGTTGACAAACATGTCACAGACAGTTTTACGTTTCTGAAAGTTTTCACGAAGTGACTGAAAATATGTCAAACTGTTTTATCAGGGTGAATTTTTTTCAAATGTTTAAATAGTCTGGAAGGTTTCATCGCCTCATTTGAAAAGGCCTTCTTGAAGTAACCCAATAATCATTTCATAAAGTATAATAATAGTTATTTAATATAAACAAAATATAAAATAACGCACTATATTGAAAGGTCTTCAGATTTAAAAATTGGGAGCCAGTGGCCTAACTACAAAGTAATATAATGGACTGAACAGCAATATTCAATATACGGCAAATCTGTATCAAAATGTATCTGCTTAATTAATAATTAATGTTAGTAAAACTGATGCTAGCTCCGTGCAAACAAACAAAAAATATAAGTATGAAAACTTACCTTATCGACAGGATGAAATTATTTGATCCCCGGTACACGCTTATTTGAAACCACTGTCCACAAGAAAAGCTGAAAAAGTTTGTTGGTTTTGCTCATAGGCAGCGCAAAGTTGAAATAGACGGGAAACGTACATCACGCCAGTCGATTTATGAAAGTCTGAATGTAAGGTAGGAAAGCCGGGTTCATAGGTTCAAAGACTGATTTCTACCGCCAAGTATCCTTAAAAACTTGCTCCCTTGAACCGTTTCTCTTATTTATTACCAATCTCGGACTTTTCCAAAATGTCTTCAAGTTTTTCTGCGCCTTGCTCACCTAGAAATCTACAGGTGTTACTTGACAAAGTGTTCTTTATCTGTTCGCTTACTACGAATTCCTCAAGTCCTTCATAGGTAGAGGGAAGCTGTGAAAGCTCCAGGCACTTTGTCAAGTATCCCTTCAGACGAGAAGAGAACTGGTGAAAAGTTTCGGTGCTCTCCTTTCTGCTGTTACGGAACAGTTGCAAAAATTTGCGAGCGTTCATTTCAAAACGCTCAAGTAAAGCTTTCTTCAACACGTCGTAATCGTCTTGTTGGTTGCTTTCCAGTTTTGCGTACACCTCGTACGCACTACTTTTTAAAGCCTGAGAAAGCTTTACACACCAACGCGACCTCTCTAAACCGTACAGAGTTGCCATCCTTTCAAATTTTGCTAGATAACAGTCTATTTTCTCATTGGGGCTTGGGAAAGATTCAAGGGCAAAAGACATAGCTGTGAGTTGGGGAGATTGGGTGCTGGCTTGATCAGTTAAAGAAAAATGGGGAGAAGACGGCTCTCCATTGCTGGAAGTAGAGGCAGCCCTACGGCTTTGAACCTCTAGAGCCTCAAGAGCCAATTCATGCTGTCTCTCCTTCTCTCTTTCCCCATGCTGTCTCTCCTTCTCTCTTTCTTCCCTCTCCTTCTCTCTTTCCTCATGCTGTCGTTCCTTCTCTCTTTCGTTCGCCCTGCGAATTCCATTTCCTCCTCAATCTTCTTCTCCTGTAATTGACGCTCTTCTCTTTCCTTGTCCCTAGCTTCTGCTTCTTTCTTCTCCGCATCATATCTGTCAAGTTCTTCGTTGACAGACGCTTTCGCTTCTTCTCCGTGTAATCCCTCTTCCCTTGCTTCCTCTCTGAACATTTGCCTAAGCTTTGCACGCTCAGCCATTGTAAATAACTGACTGAGTCTTACCCGAGCAAGAAAGAAAAAAAAGGATACATTGGTTTCCTACCAATTAAGAGAAAAATACAGAAAAGAAATTACTGTTATGAACCTGAGATACCTCCTCCTTATATTATCAGTTATCTAACTATCGCTGCTATTAACTGGCAATTAAGGCTCCTAATGCAGAAGACTACGCCAAATAAATGGTAGTACAGACCAATCAACTGACACAAAAACTAAGTGACTACCGTGGAAACAAAAAAAAAATGTCCTGGCAAAAATTTTAAGGAGAAAAAACAAATCCCTTAATTTTTAAGTCCACTTACATGGCAAAAATTTTAAGGAGAAAAAACAAATCCCTTAATTTTTAAGTCCACTTACAAGTTCACCCCTGAAGTCAGTTCGGGTAAGGGAGGCTATTAACTGGACGATATAGTCCGAACGCGCTCCTTAGCTTAGCTCAAAACACCTTCTGCTTAAAAAAAACCAGATAAGATAAGAAATAGATTTTTACGAGTGAAATGGTGGAAAAATAAGTAGAGTCTGTCCCAGGACTCGAGAAGATCCTTTCGGTCAGCCTATCTCTACAACAGAACTTTGTTAGTCAGACAGTATACCTATATATATATATATATATATATATATATATATATATATATATATATATATATATATATATATATATATATATATATATATATATATATATATATATATATATATATATCAACCACTCACATACACACACACATAAGTGACGACAGTTAGACGCACAGACGTGACAAATTATACTTATGGAATAGGAATATTTTTGGGACGAGCTGATAACACATGTAAATAAAGTTTTTATGTAAATTTTATTTACTATAAAGAAACTCTCTACAACAGCAATATTATGAATATCAATCAAATACAAATAAACATAGGTTGATAAAATTAATAAAGAAATAGACTTATAGGTGTAATCCTCCCTCCCTCTGTTGAGACAAGATCCCGTTAGAAGAAAGTTATTAACCCCCAAAGAGTCAAAGATTTATACGCTATGGTCTACGATTTCGCTCTACAGTAAAGAACAGAGTTTATACGTTAATTTATTCTGAAAGGGACAGTATTAGCAAAACTTACTAAAAGAAATAAACAACGCGAGTACATGGATTCTACAAGATATATATATGTATATATATGTATATATATGTATATATATGTATATGTATATATGTATATATATATATATATATATATATATATATATATATATATATATATATATATATATATATATATATATATATATATATATATATATATATATATTGTCACATAGGTTTTATGATCATTAAATTGCCTATATCTTCTTCTTTTTCTGTCACCCGTATCCTCTATTTTTATTATCACTCTTTACCTTTTTCCTGTATTTTTCGCATCCATTCGTTTGCGAGAAATAATATTTTTCCCATTCTAACTTTCGCCGGGTTTAGTTTCTCATTTAGAAACGCACTAGTGAGGTTATTACGTAGATGCCAGGCTAGGGAGGCTATTGCGTTGTGGACGTAAACTGTGAATATTCGTTTTCGCCAGACTTATATGCGAGATATCGTCTGCATTTTTCACCTGTCACAGCGTTTCTCGCACTTGCCATGAGCGCTCACGGTCCGATAGCTGGACGGAGATGTGAATCGCGCCAGACGCATTCGCTCAGAGCAGACAGGGTCTGGGATATTCCACCTGACACGTAGTTTCTCGGTTACCTTTCTCAGCGTAAAGTGTGATCTGCCACTCACTCCTCGCTCAGTAATGAGGATAGGAGGTGTCATAGACGCACTGATGGCAGTACCGGCATGCATCTATGTACAGGAGGTGTTAAGAGAAGGGGGGGGGGGGCTATTGCGTAGTTTATGGAAATAGTGGACATCTTTGTCTGGTGTTTCATATATACTGGAGGGAGTTAGATTTTATTTTCATTCAGTCCTCTAAATTCGCAGTAGACAGGTCGCTCGGAATAGAGTAAGCTGTATAGCGAAGTTTCTCTGTTTGTTTCGACAATTTGTCGATCTTCTAGACTTCAATAAATATTCAGCGTATGATTCTAAAGTTGTGCGACTACTTGTAGTTCTGTTTGAGGTAAAAATATATTATATCTAGTATTTTGTGTAGTGATAAAGTGATAATCGCTTATTTCATATTTTACTAGTTTCTTTTGTGCAGAGTGAATATTTATTAAGTCTGTTATATTCTCTAGTCGACGAGTTACAGTGGAAAGCGGAATAAATTATAATTTCTAGCTTAAAATCATGTAGCCATAATGGATTTAATTTAACTGCTAATACGCAGTCGAGCATATTTTATAACTAACTTATTAAATGACTGCTACATCTTGAGTATTGACGGGATGCGTAGGTATTCCTAATTCAGGTTGTTTGATTTTTAAATATAACTTATTCCACGGGAAGTGTTAAACTATACGACAAGCCACGCTTGCAGTTTAAATTATCAGTTATAGTATGTATAATTATTTGATATGTGTTCTTTCCATTTATATATAGTGAAACTGTGGTACCCAAACTTTGCCAGCGTTTGAGTAAAAGAGATAAACATTCTTACCTTAAAGATTTGATGTATAACTTTTACAAGAACTTTAAGAGGTTAAAGAAGTAACGTGTCATCGAGCCTGATTTGATTCTTCCTGAGAAAACTCTAGTCATTTTCCCGCCTTGGTGGCAAGTAACATATTTCAATCAGTAAATTTCCCGACACTGTTGACAAGTGGTGGTGTTACCAACTAAATTCCTATATTGAGAAAAGGTGCCGACCTGACATTCCTCATTCGTTTGAAATCTAAGATGTTGACACTGTGCTAGCTATACACGCTCGTGCCTGGACAATTTTATGTGACTTAAACAGACATCCAAAACAATAGTATTCCCAAGAGAAAGGTCCCGGAAGTAGTGAATTCAACCCGTCTTTTTGGACCTGGGGTTTTCTTGGCCAAGATTACCATTGAAGATTCTGTATGGGCAAGTCCTAAAAATATTTTTGTTGTTGTTGTTGAAAAATGCACGTGAGCACAGTTGAATGAATAGAGTGAATGCAGGACTGAGCGATCCTTTTATGGTGGTATTTTGACACACATTCATTTTTGCTGTCATAACATTTCTTTATGCAAGAATTGCTAACTATATATCTATATATTCACTTATACTAGATCAGAGTATCCAGTCTGTTCATACTTTAAAAGGGGGAAGAATTTTAGACTAAATCATATGTATATGTGACTCTTTGGGCTATCACTTTCTTCTAACGGGACTGTGGGCTATCCATCGAGGGAAGGATCATACCAACGGGTCTACCATTCTGGTAGCATTTCTGATTTTTGTTTATGATTTTTTTTTTGTATATGCTTGATGTGATTTGATATGTTGTGAGAGAAGTTTAGTCTTGATAAATAAACTATTCATAAAATTTATTCCAGCGTGTCGGTCAGTTCGTTTTCCCAAACTTTTTCATATAATCATTGTCATAGTTTTTCCCACGTCTGTACGTCTAACTGTCGTCTTATGTGTGTATGTATGTGAGTGGATATATATATTTCATATATATGTGTGTAGACTGTCTGACTAAATCTAAATCTGTCGTAGAAGATAGGTGAAAGAGAGAAGATTTCTTGATTTCAGAGACAGCCTCTATCGCATTTCTACCATCTCACTCGTGGAAATCTATTGCTATTACTACTTCTCACTGTGACTATCACTTATTCTAATCTATTCAGAAGGGACCAACCCAAGTGTTAATTCCCCTATCAAAAATCTACTATATATATATATATATATATATATATATATATATATATATATATATATATATATATATATATATATATATATATATATATATATATATATATATATATATATATATATATATATATATATATATATATATATATATATATATGGGAATTAGTCATTCACCATTTCTCTCTTCTCAGACAACCGTGGCCACGTGCATTCGTTCTTACCTAATACTTGGTTTGCACCTTCTGGAACAATCTTTAGGACACACGCACACAGCAAATCCAGTGTTATTTTGGCAAAGAAAACCCCAGCTCCTCAAAGACAGATTAAATCCACTTCTCCGATGAACGTTCACTTTGTTACTTTTATTTAGGATTACTGTTTATGTCACATTAATTAGACCAGGTAAGAAATTTAACAGTACTCACAGTGTCAATAGCTTGAGATTTAAAGTACATAGGAATGTCAGGTCGGTAACTTCTCTTAGTATAAAAAACGCCTTGTCACACCACAAATGGTCGATAATCGGAAAATGTCACAAGTTTGATTATGTCAAATGTTTGATCTTGTTGCCAACCCGGCTGAATGTATATGAAAAAATGGGAAAAAGAAATCGGGATCTATAGGCCCAGGTACAAAATTTATTCTTAATGTTCTTTGGGTTGGTACTCTGTCTCTTTCTGGGTGTAAACATGAAGCCAGACAGGTTCACCTTTGAAGACCCAGATACTAAGTAAAAATGTTCTTTTGTATGGTTATTCTCAGATTTCTATGGAAGCCGCTGGTAGATTTTGGGTTTGACCCAATACTGTGTAAAGGAGAAAAAATACAAATACTTAACTATAATATAGTATTCTCAATCCTACCCTTAACCCGCGTAAAATATAATATATTCATACACCCAGTTATTTAACTTTGAATAGAACTACACGTGTATCTCTTATTGAATCGTTTAATAAAAGTCTCCGTAAAATAAGCGCTAGTCATTTATATTTTTAATCATCATGAATTAAAAATAAATATATATTTTGTCAGTACTCATAATGAATAGTGCATTTACTAGACGATTAAAATAACTCTTAATGGTTAATATCAGTTAGTTAGATTTACGCTACAGCCGGAACAATTTAGCTATAGATTATATTAATTCTCTAGTCACTTTGCACAAAACTCCTAGTGAAATAAAAATGACGGACTTAACAATTAAATCACTCTACACAGAAAAATCTTAGTGAATAAAATAATTACCGCGAACACAGAATTAGAACTACTCCAAATCGAAAATACTAAGAAATCCGCTATAACAATGGTCTAGAAAATCGAAGCTAGTTGTTCTCTTAAATTCTGTCGGTACTGGATAAATTTAGTGTAAAGGCAGAGAGATATATATATATATTAAATTTGCAGTTCGTTCAGACTTGTTACTTTTAACGCCTTCGCTCAGATTTCGGGCTTTTCCTCGGTCGATCTGCGAATCAGAGGGAAAATTGACACTTTTGCCGCTTGCAGACTCTGGCAATCGAGCGAAGCCCGTCCTTTGATCTTGCGATTCTCACCGTGTTTAATTACCTTCCAAACGAACGGACTCAGGGGGGAGTAACTGTGATTATCTGCCCTTGGTTCCAAATTATCTACTCCTTCTACTCAATCTACTCAAAAAGCAAACTCTCAGATTGGGATGCTGGAACGTCCGGACTATGTTGACTGGACTATCCGAAAACCTACAGGATGTAAACGATGTAAGGAAAACAGCCATAATTAATGACGAGCTTAAACGACTTCAGGTGGATATAGCTGCACTTCAGGAAACGCGCCTGGCGGGCTCTGGAACGGTGAGCGAGAAGGACTACACATTTTATTGGCAAGGGAAAGATCCTTAATAAAGCTAGAGAACACGGAGTAGGTTTTGCGATCAAAAAATCGCTAACTAATATGGTTGAACCAGGCGAGAAAGGATCAGAACGCCTGTTAACGCTCCGCCTGCAAACTAGCACAGGTCCCATCACCCTTGTCAGTGTGTATGCTCCTACTCTGTACTCTGCCTCAGAAGCTAAAGATGAGTTCTATGAGAATCTAGCAGCAGTAATCAAAAGCATACCTAGGCAAGAACAGCTTGTTCTCCTTGGTGACTTTAACGCTAGAGTGGGTGCCGATAACGTTTCATGGCCTTCTTGTCTGGGCAGGTTTGGTATTATCAAGATGAATGAAAATGGACAACGGCTCTTAGAGTTGTGCGTCCACCATGACCTCTGCGTGACCAACACCTACTTTCAGACAAAACCCCAGCATAAGGTGTCATGGAGACACCCACGATCCAAGCACTTACACCAACTTGACCTGATTCTCGTCAGAAGGCCACTCCTCATGTCTGTGTTCTCCACGCGCTCGTACCATAGTGCAGACTGTGACACAGATCACTCCTTGGTTTGCTGCAAAATCAGAGCACAACCAAGAAAACTCTATCGTGTCAGACATGAAGGGAAACCACGCATTGATACCAGCAAGATGTCAGACCCTTTCATGATCGCTCAATTCACTGCGACCTTCAAGAAAGTGCTCAGTAGCCCTCAGCATGGTGACACTATTACAGAGAACTGGGAGCATCTACGGAACACCATTCAAAATACTGCACTTGCCACCTTTGGTAAGAAAACAGCAAAGTCAAATGACTGGTTTGACGCTTCATCAGATGTGATGGCACCTGTTATTGAAGCTAAGCGCAGTGCTGTGAATGAATACAAACGTTCACCGAGTGCCAGAACCCTACAGATCCTGAGGGCTACGAGAAGCAAAGTTCAACAAACTGCTCGACGCTGTGCAAATGACTATTGGCTCCAGCTCAGTGAGAGCATCCAGATCGCAGCGCAAACAGGCAACATTAGACAAATGTATGACGGTATTGTGGTAAAGTGGGATGTTATAAATATTTATAGGGGACTTAGTGTACTGACTGAGATCAGCTGTGAAGGTATCTGTATCTAATAGGTGTAGTGTTTTACAGATAACCTTACTTGCTACCACATTATACCTCAGTCAGAATTATTTTGGAATATTGTGATGACTACGTTAAATGTCTAGGGTATGTATATGATGAAGTGTAAGTCACAACAACAACAGACAGATAAACAATTTAATTTATTCCACCACACTTGACAACACTGTGACACTCACACACATATAACATTCTATAAGAATATCTTAAATGAGTCACTGGTAAATTTTCAAATATCAATATGTATTAAGTACTTTCATTAATATATGTATGTGTCCTGATTCAAATACAAAGTGAACCAGGAATCACAATCAATTGTAATTACAATTTATATGTACAGAATTTATCAATATGAACCTTGTAGTGACATATTTTATTAATATTATCCTATGTGTGTCAGTTGTGTAGTAGTAATATGAGTGATGCGTGATGCCATATGATGATGGATGGCATCCGCATGTCTGGTTTTGTGTAGTGTGTAGAGGTGTTCAGTCAAAACAATGTTCATGCAACAATAACAGGGCAATCCACATAGGACGTCAGTAAACTCACGACGTATAAAGTCAATGAGTCTTGAAACAGCCGTTGACGTTTTTCTTCATTATTTATTGTGGACGCCACAGTGACAAAAATGGTTACGCAAATGTGTAGGCACATCAAACAGTCATTATCACAGCAACATTCAATACAGCAATAAACGGTAGACAGCATTACAATGATGAGTCAGATGCATGTTATATTTCAAAGTGCTGTAAATGTAGTCAGATGAACAACTCCATCCTTTTCTATAACAGCCAGGAGATAACCAGATGTATGAGATCAGTTCACTGTCCTTAGTTTGACTTCAGCAAGACAGACACGTCTGCCGAAGTATAAATAATGTCCTCAAAAATATCCGCTAGATAATAAAGGTTTTCTAAACCTAGTTCATTTAACAAAGTAGCAAGTAATGGTCCTTGGTACCTGCATCAACCGATGCAGTACAATGCAGCGACATGTGAGCTGGGAAAAAACATCTCGTGACGACGACTTTCGCAGACAGGCTATGAATCGAAATCGCTCACGACCCAAAATCAATAGAGTTAATGAAAATGTTAATTTACCTTGCTTTCAAGAAATACAGAAATATCACGCCTCCCGGCATGTGGGAAAACACTAGAGGTATTATCCCGAATAAACGAAATATCCATAAGAGGACTACACATCCCTGACAGAACAAAAATAGCGGAGATCCCCTCTTCAACGAGGCATCTCTTTCGCCATTCCAAATCGCTCACTCCCACTAGTGGTGGGCGGAAACCGATCGACCAAACAACAAGACAAATCATGCGCAGTCCAGCGCAAAAATGACCACAGCTCAAAAGTTAACTGCATTCGATACTAACGCGAGAAGACAAATGCTTACCGAGAAAAGTGACTATAGATTTCAAGCAGTTGTTGCCCTTGCGTTATAAAACAGATATTGAAATAAAACGATGTTGCGAGAATTTATCACGCAACATATCACCACCTCCTCCCGATAAAAAAAAAATGTGGAACATATTTTTTTTTTTCAATATCAAAGAGCAAGCGATAAGCGGCTCAAAACGCACGAATTATGCGCTGATAATTAATTAAATTGCCAAACAATAGGCTAATTATAGAGTGTCTGGTGAGGATATACCTCAACAGAAAAATAAATATGTCTCAAAAAATATTCACATCGGGGGGGTGTCACCAACACACATCACGTTAGCATGTAAACACAATATACGTATGCAAGTTACTATAATCATCATTAAACAGCATACTCTAATATTGTCTTTAAAAATGGATGTACAAATCTGATAGGAAAATTTAAATAGTACATTCTTTGACATGTAATGACATAAGTACATAGCAAAGTTAAACTACATGACGATCCAGGACATATGCTCTGGTATTCCGAGGGTAAGTACACAATCTAGAACTCGTAAGGTAAGTCCTCAGCTCAACAATGACATTCTGAGAAAGTACAAGCAATATAATGCTAATTAATAACTAATATGCTTCATAAGGTACAATACATTATTAATAATTGTGGCTGTTTAGTAAACTAACGGCCCTTATATTAACTACTCAGTCCTCCTCTATCATTTTAAAAAACGAACAGAAGAAGATGACAACAAAGCACGATAGTGTGTACATATAAAGTAAGTACAGATGTGCTAATCTATTGTAGAAATATAGGTGTGTTATGACTCTGTAATATATAGGAATATAGGACAGAAGTATTAATTGGAGTCATGTGGGCATCTAGACAAAATGTCAGCCATCACATTATCCGCACCACGGATAGCTCGTACCGTGAAGTGAAAAGGTTGAAGAGCTATAGCATATCGAGTGGATCTCGAACTCTTCAAATTCTTAGTCTGAATAGCTGTAAGAGCTTTCTGATCAGTCTCTAGAATGAAATGTGCGCCCAGGAGGAATCTTTGTAGCTTTAGAATTGACCAAACCATCGCTAACAACTCACGGTCTAAAACCGAGTAGTTCCTCTCTGCCGCATTTAGTTTTCTAGAAATGTACATAACAGGATGCAGAGTATTTGCATATTCTTGCATCAGTGCTGCTCCAATCCCAGTGGATGAAGCATCACTCCGAAGACCAAAAGTCCTATCAAGAGTAGGTAATCTTAAGATGGGAGGAGAAGAAAATATATTCTTGATTTGGTCTAGTGAAGATTGGCATTCTTCAGACCAACGGACCAGATTAGGCGAACCTTTCTTCACCAATGTTGAGAGAGGTGCCATGATCGAAGATAAATTTGGAATAAATCTCCCATAAAATTGAATTAAACCTAAGAGACTCCTAACTTGTTTCTTCGTTTTAGGAACAGAGATGTTCAGTATTTTGGAAGTATTGTGGTCTTCTGTCTTCAAGAGACCATGACCAACACGATGACCCAGGAAAGAGATTTCACCAAAACCAACAAAAGCTTTAGAAGGTTTTGCTGTCAAATTATTCTCACGTAGAGTGGACAGTAAGTCATATAACCCTAAATAGTGATCTTCCCAGGTATCACTGAAGAGACAGATGTCATCTAAGTATGCGATGACATCCGAACGATGTGACAGAATTCGACGCATCATGCGAACGAAAGTGGCAGGGGCGTTCATGAGACCAAAAGGCATAACATTCCATTGAAATAGACCCCTAGGTGTAGAAAAAGCAGTAAGAGGTTTGGCATGCTCTGCTAAAGGCACTTGCCAATAACCTTTAGACAAGTCAAGTTTAGTGAAGAATCTAGAATTAGAAAGTCTAATCAGTAGATCTTCTAACAAAGGCATCGGTTCAGCGTCGTACTTTGTGACCTGATTCAATTTGCGATAATCAACGCAAATTCGTATGTTCTTATCCTTCTTCCGGACAATAACCATGGAAGAAGAATATGGTGAAGTCGATGGTTCAATTATATTTAATTGAATCATTTCATCCAATTCCTTTTCCACTTGCGACTGAAAGTGTATAGGAATAGGATACGGCCTAACCCTAATTGGATTATTGTCGGTAAGAATTATGTCATGTTCTATGACATCTGTGTGTCCAGGAATGTCAGTGAGAACATCCTGAAATGTTTGTAACATCGACGAGACTTGTCGATGTTCGTCACCAGAAAGATTAGGAGAAACAGAAACGTTTTTCCAAGATTCCGTAGAATGTAATGGAACCACTGGAAGGGGAAGGTTGACATCAGAGAAGGTAGCTTCCTCATCCTGAATGACAGACAGGGATGAATAATGACCGTGAGGTGCAGGAGCATCATCCGTTGCCTGGAAAATAGGCAGCAAATAGTCCGGACGTTCGTGAAATTCCGAAAGCATGTTTATGTGGAAAGTTTTATGCTTTCCATCAATATCGACCACATAGTCAACATCGGAAATCCGAGAGACTATTGCATACGGACCTTTCCATGCAATAAGAAGTCTATTTTCCCTACTGGGGAGTAGGACGAATGCTTTGTCACCTGGACAAAGTTGTCGTAGACATCTATTCTTGTTAGCAAACTGCCTTGCCTTCTCTTTAGCAATTTCTGATGAAGCAGTTGCTAGCTTACATGCCTCAATGATCTTTTGTCTAAGAGCAATGACATACTCATATGAGGATTGAGTTTCATCGCTAATATCATCGGCAGTGATGAGATCGTGTAATAAAGACATAGGGCCGCGTGGATGCGCGCCAAAGACAAGTTCGAAGGGAGAAAATCCTGTGTGTTCATTAGGGACTTCTCTATAGGCAAAGAGAGCCGCGGGTAAAACCCTGTCCCAATCTTGAGGATGATCTTCAGTTATCTTACCAAGCAAAGTCTTGAGCGTTCTATTCAGACGCTCAACTAACCCATTAGACATAGGATGGTAGATACTACTGAGAGATCGTTCAATATGTAAGGTAGACATTACCTGTGACATAGTGTCAGATATGAGTTGAGTGCCATGGTCTGACAATATTTCTCTGGGGAACCCCAAGCGAGAAAATATCAACCAAAGAGCATCTGCGATATCTGTAGTAGATATGCTCTTAAGAGGAATAGCCTCTGGCCAACGTGTGCACATATCGACACATGTAAGGATAAACTGATGTCCTCTGGCCGACTTGACCTTAAAAGGGCCAATAATATCTATGGCCATTTTCTGAAACGGCCGAATAGGAATGTCAGCAGCCTGGATAGGCGCAGCATGTCGTGGTCCTCTAGATTTGACCTCCTGACATACCTTGCATGATCGGCAGTAAATACGAATGTCCTTATTGACAAAAGGCCAAAAGAAAGCCGCAAGGACTCTCGACTTCGTACGGGCAAAACCCATATGTCCAGCACATTGCGAGTCATGAGCATGTTGTAATATTTGGACTCTCATGCTCTTGGGAACAAGAATTTGCGAATGTGCCGACGTAGTCGAATCTTGTACCATACGTACAAGTACGCCGTTTCTCATTGCAATCCAAGATTTTCTATTTGTATCCTGATTCGGATCACCTTTCTTCGCAAGAACGAAGAATTTTTTTAAAGAAGGATCTTCTTCTTGCAATTTTATGAAAGAGTCACGAGTAATTACTAAGTGACTATCTTGGCTATCAACTTCATTATCACTATTCAGTGAAGTTTCGGGTGTTTGTAGAGCTTGTGCTCTTGTAACTACTGCATTTGTAGCTTGCATGTTATTATCTTCCCAAGCAGCAATCTGCTGTGGGGTACACTCCCTAACTCCGTGAAGACGACCAATAATAAGGTCCGCAATAGGATTAGGTAAGAGACAAGCATGCACATCTCCAGTAAAGAAAGGAGTGGCAATGCGAATTACAGCAGTAGGATATTTTTCTAGAGTGCCGCCAAATGTGACACATTTAATAACCCTTCCTGTAGCACAAGATGGATCTACAAGCGATTGTCTAACACCAATAGTGGTGCATCCGGAATCGAAAAGTAGTGAGACCGGAGTATCATTAACAAGACCCTTATGTAGAATTAAAGAACCCCTCCCGTCATGCGCAACAGCAGCAGGAAGAGCGGGAAGTGGGTGACCACAACTCAAAGTAGTTATGGTACCCGGTTCGAATAAAGTACTGCATTGGGGGCATTTGTTTGCTCTTTCAAAGTCAAAAGCAGAACTAGTGACAGCGTCAAAGTTTTTACTATCAACAACATGATTACAGGCTCCCTCAGTTTCCTGTTGTACAGCATTAGCCTGCTGATATCTCTTTTTTTTGTGTTGAGATCTACCCCGACTATTATTACCTCTGAAGTTATCAGAGTTATTATTATCTCTGCAGTTATTATTGTCTCTATTGTAATTGTTATACTGGTTCGAATTCCAGTTTCCACGATTACTATCATGTTCACATTGATGCGAACATCTATTTGTTTGGTTCTGAGGTCTTCGGCAGGAATAACCTCTATTACCATATCCTCTTTTGAAATGCTTATAATTATTAGGGTGATAGTAACGACCACTATCAGGTTGTCTCCAATTCTTCGAAGAAGAATCACCATGAAATTGGTTTCCATGATTTTGACAGAAATTACCGCTGCCCTTTCTATCAAAATTTTGTTGGGATCTACGAGCAAAGTTTTGACCATACGGAGCTGCCGAAGCAACTGGTAAACCTTCTTTCACCTTAGAGTTACCCATGGTTATGTGTGGGTGCGCAGTTACGTATTGGCAACAGAAATCTTCCATTTCTTTTATTGTTTTAGGTTTACGTTCATGAAGGAAAGCAAGGAAAGACTCATTGACAGACGACATGACTTTGTCTCTAAGTATTAAGTCCATAAGTCCTTCATAAGTTTTTTCCGTCTTAGATAGTTCAACCCATCGTGAGAAAGTAATGCGTATTCTTGCAATAAACTCGGAGAATTCAACTCCATTTTCAGGTAACATGTTTTTAAATTGTAGACGATAGCCGTCTTCGTTAAGCTGATATTTCTTTAACAAAGCGGCCCTGACAACCTCATAATTGCTCTTGTCAGGTTCATCCACCATATTTAATATACTTAGAGCTTTACCTGTCAGTATCCCTGATAACTGATAAACATATTTTGCTTTGTCTATGTTATGAGCTGTACATGCTTGTTCAAATCTGTCCAGATAGAACATTATGTCATCACTGGAAGGACTAAATGTTGGTAACTTAATCTTAAAAGTATCATTATTAGCCTTACCAGAAGATGAACCCTTGTTTGAATCATTACCATTACTCATGCTCGTCAATTTCAATTTCTCCAACTCTAAAGCTAAGAGTTTTTCTTCATGTTCCATTTTTGCTTTCCTCTCATCAGACTCTCTTTGTAACTTCCTTTCTTCAGCTTGAGCCTGCATTTGAAGTCTTTCATTTTCAGCTTCTTTTTCAAGTCTTTTATTTTCAGCTTCTTTTTCAAGTCTTTTATTTTCAGCTTCTTTTTCAAGTCTTTTATTTTCAGCTTCTTTTTCAAGTCTTTTATTCTCAGCTTCTTTTTCAAGTCTTTTATTCTCAGCCTCTAGCTGTAGCTTTCTTTCCTCAGCTTCTGATTCCCTTTTTTTGTTTTTCCATTTCCATTTGGAATCTCTTTTCATCCACCTGCATCTGCAGTTTCTTTTGTTCAGCTTCCATATGCAGTTTCTTTTGTTCAGCTTCCATTGCTTTATCATATCGAGCAGTTGCAAATTCTTCTAACTTATCACCAGTCTTCCCAAGCAATTTACCCTGCTCAATAAAGTGCTCAAATGTAGACATGTTGTCTAACATATGAGTCCAAAACCTGAAATAATTAACTAATTTATTTCAAACCTAAGTGTAACAAGTCTTAATTAAGCACTTGTATATTCACATCACATTATATTATCCCAGTCTCTGTGGGAAACAAGTCTCCAATCAAAGAACTTGTATATGAAATATCAGCACTCAAATCTTGATCATAAGTGCACTTCTCATTCAATAGTGCACGACACTATTCATCATTCATTTATCATCAGTATAGTAGTAACAGTGCATTAGCATAGCCCATTAACTAATTACTATAACTGTAAACAATGACTATGTAAACACATGCAGAATGTAAACATTGAAAATGTAAACAATACAAACAATGTAAACAATAACAATGTAAACAATAACAAAGATCAGCAACAATACAAAAACTTTCGCAGAAATCAACTAAAAATAAAGCAGAAATTAATGAAATATCACAAAAAATGTGACGATATCTGCGATAGAATTAAACAAAATACATGACACCACAGTGTATAAACAAAAATGTTGTATGAAACTAAATTATAGACAAGAGTAGGCTAACAAATACAAACAAATCACAACAAAACTAAAGAATGTGAAATAATAACGAAAACAATATTAAAACATGTCATCACAGCTAACATAAATAGCAACAGAAGTCGCTTAGCAAATTCCAGTATCGGAAATTTGCAAACCCTACAGAAAACGCTCACAATAGACGACCTCTATGACGTGGCATAATCTAACGGAGACACCACCCAACCGAGAACCCGCTGAAATATAAACATATAAATATACAAATAACATATAGACATATAATATATAGAATGAGATGATACACAGAAGACTCAGCAGAAGTATAAGGGCACAGTTTACATACAAACAGGCCACTTAACTTAAAGGCTTCCAATCGTAGAACAGCAGAAAAACGGATGTCAATCAACGTCCTAAAGAGCGAAGCTCCAACGATGATGGCACATCTGAACTGCTTCCACTGCTAACACGATGGTACAAGAGCTTCTCAAATACTGTGTGTTGAGTTGTTTCGGCACTTGACCTTCTAATCCAAAAGTAAGTTGATGGAAATCGGTACTTGGCCTTCTTCAGAAAACAACCCGTTTCAACCGGCACTTGACCTTCTCAAAAAACGACAGCACTGGAACCTTGACAGCAGCAACTTGCTTGACTTGCGTAAAAGATAACAGCAGTCCGAGTTATCCGGCAACATGTAACAACGCCGGGTACTGTCAAATTCTTGTTTCCGTCAAAAGTTGAAATTTTGACTTTTACCGGGCAACGCCGAGTACTTTGAAAATTTTGAAGATGTTGACTGTATTGAAGAATGTTAATTTCTTGAAGGATGCTGATGAATTCTTGTTGAAAATGAAGTGGGTAAGGGACCCCGTGTTTGCTAGTACCAGAATCAAACCAGCTTATGGCCACCAAATGATGCGTGATGCCATATGATGATGGATGGCATCCGCATGTCTGGTTTTGTGTAGTGTGTAGAGGTGTTCAGTCAAAACAATGTTCATGCAACAATAACAGGGCAATCCACATAGGACGTCAGTAAACTCACGACGTATAAAGTCAATGAGTCTTGAAACAGCCGTTGACGTTTTTCTTCATTATTTATTGTGGACGCCACAGTGACAAAAATGGTTACGCAAATGTGTAGGCACATCAAACAGTCATTATCACAGCAACATTCAATACAGCAATAAACGGTAGACAGCATTACAATGATGAGTCAGATGCATGTTATATTTCAAAGTGCTGTAAATGTAGTCAGATGAACAACTCCATCCTTTTCTATAACAGCCAGGAGATAACCAGATGTATGAGATCAGTTCACTCTCCTTAGTTTGACTTCAGCAAGACAGACACGTCTGCCGAAGTATAAATAATGTCCTCAAAAATATCCGCTAGATAATAAAGGTTTTCTAAACCTAGTTCATTTAACAAAGTAGCAAGTAATGGTCCTTGGTACCTGCATCAACCGATGCAGTACAATGCAGCGACATGTGAGCTGGGAAAAAACATCTCGTGACGACGACTTTCGCAGACAGGCTATGAATCGAAATCGCTCACGACCCAAAATCAATAGAGTTAATGAAAATGTTAATTTACCTTGCTTTCAAGAAATACAGAAATATCACGCCTCCCGGCATGTGCAAATACACTAGAGGTATTATCCCGAATAAACGAAATATCCATAAGAGGACTACACATCCCTGACAGAACAAAAATAGCGGAGATCCCCTCTTCAACGAGGCATCTCTTTCGCCATTCCAAATCGCTCACTCCCACTAGTGGTGGGCGGAAACCGATCGACCAAACAACAAGACAAATCATGCGCAGTCCAGCGCAAAAATGACCACAGCTCAAAAGTTAACTGCATTCGATACTAACGCGAGAAGACAAATGCTTACCGAGAAAAGTGACTATAGATTTCAAGCAGTTGTTGCCCTTGCGTTATAAAACAGATATTGAAATAAAACGATGTTGCGAGAATTTATCACGCAACAATGAGGTAATACTGGTTTTGTTTTTTCAAGCTCTGTTGGTATTTGTCATCATGATTTCAAGTGTTTGTTTCTGTTGGAACTGGTATTGGAGATGTTCTCAGTTCCTGGCATTAAAACAATTAATTTCCCCTCTTATTTTATTATAAAGTCACTTTTAGAGGGGGGGGCATAATGTTGAGCTCCGCTGGCCACAGACTCTTATCTTTCGTGATGGCGGCAGGAAAAGACTCTGCTCGATAGCCTCTCTGTGTTCTGGAGACACCCCACTGTTTGCTATATGGACCAAGGAGTATGCTGTCCACCTCTGGATTCAGCAAAGCTCTGACCAGGTGCTGCTCAATAACTTTAGGACCACGGTCCCTGAAACAAGAAGGTTGTACCTCCTACTTCAGAACTAATTTATACTTCTATTTCTACACTGAGCACATTACATAACAAACACTGAGTTCAGAGCGGTAGGCCAACTGCTATCTTCATCTGAAACATTTTACACCAGTATTCTCCTCCCTAATGGTTACCACGCCTCTGCAATTTCATCTGTAAGTCTTCTATACAATAGGATAGGTGTCAGTGTACTATTTGGTAATTCCATGTAGTTTTACTTTTCTCCGACACCTTCTGTTCAGGTTGGAGCATTATATATATATATATATATATATATATATATATATATATATATATATATATATATATATAATCATCTCATCTCAACCCATAACCCGTCATGGGTCGTAGGGGTGCCATGGTGGAAGCATCAGCAGACAGGGTCCTCCACTGCTCTCTATTCTCAGCAATGCGTACAAGTGTGGAGAAACCGTGTCCTGCCCATTCTTTGATGTTATCAGCCCAGGATTTTCTTTGCCTTCCTCTTCTCCGTTTACCTTCGACTGTTCCCTGGAGGATCGTTTTCGAAAGGGAGTCATGACGAGTTACATGCCCAAACCAGGCAAGCTTTCGACGTTTCACTATTGACAAAAGTGGTTCGAAAATCTATCACTGAGCGATTCTGATATATATATATATATAGGCCTTGCCTCAGGTTCGCTACTGAACCACACACATATACAGACATAAATTATTAATTTACATTCAATTTTCATTAAAAAGATATCAAATAGTTCAAGCTTACTACAGTTCATGGAATAATACACAGTTACGTTGACTGGCAATGAATATAGCACAATTTCGATCTGCCGATGTCCCAGGCTTTTATTTAGAAAAATATGCACTGGTGCTCAACGCACTGGTTCTTTAGTAAGTTTATTTGAAAATGTGGTGTTGAACTGACGCGTCTAAGTGACTATATTGACGAGTCTAACCAATCGTGCCATGTTTACCCAAGCGTTTGAAAAAAAAGTACCCTTCCATCCGTCTCCCCTAACAACGAAAAGTAGTATTTATAGTCCGACTAATCGTGTTTAGCCTTACATTTATTTCTATCCAATCAAATAGGATTTAACATGGGGACCTCTTTCCCGTACAATGGTGGTTTAAAAATCTATCACTGAGCGATTCTGATTTTGGTGTTGTCTGACAGCACCATTATTTTATTTTGGCTATAACTTGTTAATTCCTAGACTATTTGCATAACACTTAACATATTCTTTGTCAGCAAGTCCTAAGGAACCCAAATATATAAGTTTTATGGGGCTAAGGGGCTGCGTTCAAAATATGTATTTTCTTCTACCTCCCGTTCACTTCGATCGATGTGGTGTCTGGGTACTGTAATGTTTTCAAACGTAAACCAGTATAATGTCATGTTTTCTAATAAGCGTTTTTCAGGTTTTTAAACCTAACTCTCGTATTTGTAGTGACTTTTTTATCACTGTCCATCTGAAAAAAAAAGTATTGCTTCTGGCCTTACGCTTGTTAGGGGTGGCATTAATATCGCGAGACGCGTGTTTAGTGTTGCATGTGTTCCTCCGATCAGCCCTCCCTTCTTTCTATCCTAAGTCCATCTGTCCGTCCCTTTATGTTAACGTAGTGTAATTAATGTTAGTATTAATTTAGGTCATTAATCAGCTTGCGTATCTCAAGGTTTTTCTTAGAAAGGCAGTACACGTTTTATCGTAGAAAGCGGGTATTGAAGCAGTAGGCTTTTACTATCAACGTGAAAGCGTTACAATTTTGCAGATGGAGCATAAAAGGGGGATCTCGAGTACCGTCATTGTGACAGCACTGTTCTTTACCATTCTTCTTTCCTTTTATAGAATTTATTTGTTAGGCTTTACATTTACGTTTTAATTTATATATGTGGATTAGAATGTCTCACGACAGGTATAAAGAAAGCACTTGGCCCCCATAAAAGTAAGACGGCACCGCTAAAAACCATCAGCGGAGAGAAGCTAACCGATAAGGGTAAGCAGATGGAGAGGTGGGTCGAGCACTACTCTGAACTTTACGCTAGAGATAATACCGTTACGCCTGCAGCCCTTGATGCTGTCAATAGTCTGCCAACTATGGAGGAGCTGGATGCTGAACCAACATTAGAGGAACTCAGTAAGGCCATTGATAGCTTGGCCTCTGGCAAAGCACCAGGCAGTGATGGGATTCCTCCTGATTTAATCAAATGCTGTAAGAGCACGCTATTACATCCCCTGCATAGGATGCTGTGCCAGTGCTGGGAAGAGACAACTATTCCTCAAGACATGCGAGATGCCAAGATTGAAACACTGTATAAAAATAAAGGAGACAGGAGTGATTGCAATAACTACAGAGGCATCTCTCTTCTTAGTATTGTTGGTAAGGTTTTTGCCAAAGTCATCTTAATGCGACTACACAAGTTAGCTGAGCGCATATATCCAGAGGCACAGTGTGGATTCCGAGCTGGCAGATCAACAACAGACATGATCTTCTCTCTCCGCCAGCTTCAGGAAAAATCAAGAGAGCAGAAAAGACCATTATATATCGCCTTTATAGACCTCACAAAAGCATTCGACCTGGTTAGTAAGGATGGACTCTTTAAAATCCTCCTGAAAATAGGCTGCCCTTCTAAAATGCTGGAAATGATAAAGTCATTCCATGACGACATAAAGGGAACAGTCCAATATGCTGGAAGCACGTCACAGCCCTTTGATATACGAAGTGGCGTTAAACAAGGCTGTGTTCTGGCTCCGACCCTCTTCGGAATCTTCTTTGCCTTACTCTTGAAACATGCATTCAGAGATGCAACTGAAGGAATATGCCTTCACACTAGGTCAGATGGCCGTCTGTTTAATCTTTCAAGGCTGAAGGCAAAAACAAAAATCAGAAGGGTCACTATAAGAGACTTGTTGTTCGCTGATGATGCTGCAGTCGTCACTCAAAGCCAACAGGAGCTTCAGAGCTTGATGAATCGCTTCACTAAAGCATGCAAGGACTTTGGCCTCACAATAAGTCTAAAGAAAACGAATGTGCTGAGTCAGGATGTGGGTGCTGCACCAGTTATCACTATCGGTAACTATGAATTGGCAGTGGTGCACCACTTCACATACCTAGGATCTACCATCAATGACAAACTCTCACTGGATACAGAAATCGACAGCCGCATTGGCAAAGCTGCAGCTACCTTTGCCCGCCTCACATCGCGTGTTTGGGGAAACTCTAAACTCGCAATGAAGACCAAAGCTGCGGTATATAATGCCTGCGTCACCAGCACACTCCTATATGGCAGCGAGACCTGGACGACCTATGCTAAGCAAGAAGGAAGGCTCAATAACTTCCATTTGCGGTGTCTACGCCGCATCCTCGGCATCTCGTGGAAAGATAAAGTGACAAATGTCGAGGTGTTGTCACGTGCTGGCCTTCAAAGTATGTATACGCTGCTTAGACAGCGCAGACTTCGCTCGCTTGGCCATGTTCGCCGCATGGAAGATAGTCGCATCCCAAAAGATATCTTCTACGGACAATTAGCAGATGGCAAGAGAACAGTTGGGCGACCACAGCTGAGGTTCAAAGATGTGTGCAAGAGAGATATGAGGGCACTGGACATGGATCCAGCAACATGGGAGGATGAAGCTGCCGATCGCAATAAGTGGCGATGCTATTTACGGCACCACCTCAGATTGGGCGAAGAGAGGCTCACACAAGAAGCAGAGGTGAGGAGAAAACGTCGAAAGGAGCACCAGGAAAATAAGCAGCTGAGGGCTGCCACCTCGGGGGCGCATTCCCATAGTCAGTTATGACTGAAGGGGCTATTATTATTATTCTACTCAAAATATTTCCCCTGATCACTGTCTAACAAAAAATACGTTACAACTACATTAGCTTATATTCCCCTGAGCCAAAATTACGACTATTTTGAAATAGTTGCCCCTATCTACGCGTTCCGTCTCTCCCTGTTTGATCCTATTACGACGATTTCCAATCGCTGGCTTTATAATTACAGGTAACCGGCTCAACGTTAGCTAAATAGGTCTGTTGGTAAACATTCTTAAGGAAATAGAGAAAAGAAAAGAAAATAGGCGTGCTAAATTAGAAAAAGAGACAGATCTCTGAGTGTAGGAGGGTTTTATGTTAACAAAACGTGTGTAGGTGAAAGCCAGGTGAAAGCAAAATGTAGATAATGAAATAGATATATGAAAGCTATTATCATAATATGTCACATGCATAAACCTCATTTACAACCCCATCGAGGTGCATGCGCCTTAGGCATGTTTCCCTCGAATACTTCTGGCCGAGCATACAACGCGACATACGAAAACATGTGAAAGATTGTTCTGTTTGCAATAGCCCGGGAAACCAGAATGGTGAAAACCATCATTTGTCTACGAGAAAGGAGAGGGAGCAGAGCGCACAACTCCCAACATTGGAGAGCTCTGAAATCTATTCGACACTTCTCCTCAGCATAGCAAAGCTGGAAAAAGCGCAGGCTGATGATGTCACCTTAGCGCCGTGCTCTGAACAACGTCATAGAACACAGTCCAGTACCTCAGTTTGAACATTCCACAAAGAAGATGAAGTCTTACATAGATGAACGAGTCATGGTACCCGACAATTGGTCGTGCCACTCCCATTAAGATCTCCTATTATGAAAGCAGGACATGTCGAGAAGTCAGGTCGAGAAGTGGACATAAGGCAGTACGTCCAAAATTGTACTCACTGCCGGCCGGAAAAATCAGTCGAGGGGAAAGAGAAAAATACTCATTCTAGCAACTGCACTACAAGAAAGCACAGACAAAGGAGAAATGAACGCCCGAGTCTCTGAATATCTTATCCATATTCTGAAAGTTCGGGGGTCTGTGACAAAATAACCTTGATCGACACATTTTCCTGTGCCATCCTGTAATTCATTCTGTGCTCTTCACTTTCTTATTTCTCCTCTCTGACAGTATTTGATATTTTTAATTCATTGTTTACACTTACTTCCTTCAATTCTTGTCATGTCGGGGCTTCATCGACCATCCTTACTGATTATTGTAATCATCCACTTTCGTTTGAACCCATTCTGACACCTGGATCTGTGTAGTGAAACGTTGTTTACATATTAGTCGTAACACATTTCCGACTCGACAGTGTGTAGGAGCACCAGGGTTAGTGCGTAAACAAAGCGGAGATGGACATCGTCAGTGGTCTTATCACTGATAATATTTCTCTCTGGCCGGGTCGCTGCTTGACAGTGCTGTTTGTACAAGAACGTGTCGCCAAATAACAATATGGTGATCGATTATAGACACACGCGATAACACATGGGATTTGGAGTCGGTAAATGACATAATTATTTCCGGTCAGACTGGTTGTAGGTAATGGGTACGATAAGTTATCCATCTTGACAATAGGATAGTATAGCGTTATTTCTGGCAAATCTCTTCACCTCAGGGTAGAAGAGGAACAACTAAGTAAGTAAGCCTATTCATTTCACGTAGCGTTGAATTTTGAAAATAATATTTAATTAAAGGAAGTAATGCAGTTGAAAAATGTTATTTGTTACCCTTACAGGTATGGCTATAAAGCATTCGTTACAATGTTTAATGATGAGTGGGGGGAGCCGCGCTGGTGTAATGGCTACAACGTTGTACTGGCGACCAGGTTGTTCATGGTTCAAACCCGGCCGTCGGCGTTTGAAGAAATGTTTACGACCGGAAATTTGACTGAATAACCTGAACGGCTCCTGCACATAAAATCCCGTGTGGATGGGAAGGAGCGAAGCTCCTGACCGGATTGGAAGGAAAGTCCACTGACCCCCCAGCCTCGCAATGACATGTCATTGGGCACAAAGAGCTGGAAAGCTCGAGTGCCGCTGGTTATAGAAAAAAAAAATGATGAGTGGGAGCCGCGCTGGTGTAATGGTTACCACATTGCGCTGGCGATCAGGTGTTCAAGGTTCAAGCCCGGGCGTGGCCATTTGAAGGAGTGTCGTCGACCGGGATTTTGACTGAATAACCTGAACGGCTCCTGAGATAAACCCTCTGTGGATGGGAAGAACGAAGCTCCTAACCGGGTTGGAAGGAAAGTCCACAGGCTCCCCAGCCTCGCAATGACATGTCATTGGGCCGAAGGGGTGAAAGCCCAAGTGCCGCTGGTTAAGACAACAACAAAATGATATGAGTGGGGAATGTAAATTTGATAGCTTGTCAGGCAGACAAAGTAAGACTACTTGTACATCCGAAATACCTTGGAGTAACATTCGATCGTGGGCTATCATATAAGCATCATGTTGATCACATCATACAGAAGTGCAAGGGAGGTCTGGCAGCCCTAAACACAATGGCTGCAGCGCACCTGGAGCAGAGACTACATGCTTGGATTGCTGTCAATTATATCCAGATATATGATGGCCCAGGGAAAAGCGTAATGCTTGTAACCACAGACAAAAGGCCTCCCCTGCATGGGAACATAGCTGACATCAAAGGAGCGAGAATAAAGAGGGGGATGTCATAGATGGCGCAGGCAGAGGAGACTATTAGACAAGTCACCCCAGTTGAAAATATATTCAAAGGAGAAGAGTGGAGTAAGTCAGATGAGAGCTGGATGAACTACCAGCAAGTCATCATCAGCTTTGGTAGAGAATGCAGAACTTGGGCCAACGGAAGAGCAGAGCTGGAAATTGATCAGCTTATAAATGATAATGCTGGGGATGATGATGCCATTGTGTACACTGATGGGCCTGTAATCTGTGGTAATAAATCAGGGTGGGGGCCTCTCTGCTAGAGTAAAGGGCAGAAATGTCGCTGAACATAGCGGGGCTTACATGATAACAACCTCCATCATAAGAATGGAGGTAGAGGCAGTTACTGCTGCCTTAAGTTGGCTGTCTGAGACTTTATTAACAAAGGCAGTTATTGTATCAGACTCACAATCCATGCTTCGACATGAATGGAAAACCTCCATAGAAGCATCGATTCTTCAAGAACTGATATGGATCTACTGTCCTGGTCATGCCGGGGAACATGACAATGAAAGAGCAGACAGACTAGCTTCAAGAGCACCCATAAAAGGTGCATTGGCCATGGATAATGAAGAAATACTGAGGGCAATACTTGTTTGTTTATTAGAGAATGACACTGCAATCGATGAATCATCAAGGGTAAGACTGCTGGAATTTGGCATCAAATGTAAGACCAGCAGGGATGGACGTATGATAGGACGCCTCCGCCGTGTGTACAACCAGTGCGCAACCATAACAATTATCATTCATACCCTTCGACATTTGCTGAGGGAGACTGAGCACCTATGTGTTTGCCCGGAGTGCAATGACGTCGATTCTGATGAACATTAACATCCGATCAATGCAGCTCTAATCTCCGCCAGAAGATCAGACAATCCACTTCCTACAACCTAATCAGCAGAACGGCGGAAAATTGAAACTAAATTGACTTCCATCGAGATTTCTTGAAGAGAGAGTACAGCGATCTTGTATATTCCAAGCATTTACAGTTCTAGCTAAGTGACTTGTTCCATAGTTTTGTTCATTCTCTTTTTTTTCGTTTCGTTTATTATTTACTTTCTTGCTTCGGTATTTCTGTTAGGTTTTTCGATTTTCTTGTATTATCATTGTACTTTTTCCATCTGCTTGTATCGCTCATTTTGTTTTGTTTCTTATCATCGTATGTTTTTGTAGTACCTATTACTATATGTAATTGTTGTCTTTGTCACCTGTTTGTGGCTGACGAAGAGTAAAACCCGAAACGTCCCTTGTCTCAAGTGAACTGTTATTTGTAAAACTGATTCAATACCGTTTTATTAGTTTATAAACTTATATTCCTTACCAGTTTTACAGCAGCCCCTTAATTTATTTACTTAAACTAAATTATATTGACCAAACTTCACTTCATAGAAGAGATCACGTTTCTTTCGTATGAAATTCCAGTTATAATGAATTTTAGTCATTTCATCAAACTCCAGTGGAGAATTACATATACAAGCTGCAATTTGGTAATTGCACTAACATTTGTGAAGTTCATTAAGGAAAACGAACTTGTGAAGTGTGTGAAGTTAGCTGATTTGGACTGTCATGTTCTGGTTGCAGAAATAAAAGCACAGCAGTCAATTTTCCTTTTTTAAACATTTTAAAGCAAATGAACATCATCCAAAAACTCCTTTCTTTGAATGATAGCTACTGAAATGCCAATTTTTATTTATTTATTATTATTATTTTTAATAACATTTTTGTCAATTTCAGTGACTGTGGTGTCATGGGAAAGAAGCTTTTCCAGATTAAAATTGATCAAATATGCTCCAAGATAGACTAAGCAGGCGTGCCATATTATCCACATAATTTTATGACTCAAAATAATTAGCTTCAATATTGTTAAAAAATCTACGGAACAGACAGCAAGAAACATTTCTTTATAAAATATTTCTTTATAAATATGAGTTTGTTCTTGACATGCTGTGTGTGAAAATATAGCCTACGTATATATATATATATATATATATATATATATATATATATATATATATATATATATATATATATATATATATATATATATATATATATATATATATTGTTAATTCAATGTAATAGCATAGATTCTTGATACCTAATCCAGGGGCCACACCAAACTGGTCCAAATCGCGTCCCGCAAAGGCTAAGGCCAGCCTTGCTCCTGGGTAGTGAGATCGAATGCCTAACCTTAGATAAGGGCGATAAAATAGGAGGTCCCATGTGCAAGTTGCGCACGTTAAAAATCCCTCAGAAGTTGAAATTATTTAGCCATGCGGTCTTTGCCATGGTAAAATTTAACAGTTAGGAAACCTACACACCACATAAATATTTATATAATGTGTGATTCCTGTATACGCACACTGGGATCCTCGCCGGTGCTACGAAGTTTGTGCACTGTACTAAAATCCTCCTTGTGTGATCTAATCGGAACACCGGTCAACTATGACTTAGTTTTCAGGTTCCTAAGACTCCGGACTTTCCGCATTAATGAGGGTAGAGTTTCCTGGAATATAATTCCACAAGATGCTCAAACACGTTGTCCGGTCCTATAAAGCGGAATCCTGATCCTATTCATTATTCTGGCTTCTGGCTGTCGTCTTGACGAGTTGAATTTTACGATGCGGTAAACTCACAAGGCGCTAAATTATAAGGCTAAATTCGGCCCACAGCCAGATCGCTAGTATATGACACGGCTCCAATCAGAAATGTTGTATTTTTACATTTCAAATGCCAAGCTAATAGCCTGCAAAGATGCGTGTATTTCTCCTTCTCTCCTGAAAATTGCCTGCTTAACAAACGCACAAATAAATGTGTTGTTTACCATCACCATTACAAGTATATGGTATGCCAGCTTCCGTCAATTATCGATCATGTTTACACTCACGACTTCAAAATTTGTCGCAGGTAATCTATTTCAAGATGCATAATTATTCTTCTGATAGGTCTTGTCCGCAAACGATTATGTCATTTACCCGGTCTTAGCCAACAATCAACAAACTGGGCAGACAGCGCACCCACCGGTGGAGTTGTCTATGTGCAATGAAGATGGTCCTTAAAAGCAAACCAAACCAAACCAAACCAAACCAAACCAAAGCAAGTTATCATAATTATCATCATCATTAACTTAAAACTCCACGTCAAAATATTTCACGACAAATTTATGTTCCGTCATCAGCATTAAAAAAAAAAATTATAAGCCAGCTATATGAATATATCTTAATAATTGTTATATTTATAAGCCTGCTATATGAATATATCTTTATAATTGTTATATTTATAAGCCTGTTATATGAATATATCTTTATAATTGTTATATTTATAAACCTGCTATATGAATATATCTTTATAATTGTTATATTTAGAAGCCTGAGTTGTAAGCCTATATAAGTGATAGGTGAGCTGGACTTATGACGTATGTGTATTGTGACTTCAATAGAGGAAATTGACTTGTTGAATCAACCTCAATCAGCTATTATTCTTATTCTTCTTCTTCTCGGACCCTCAACCCTTGACTGATAAAGTAGTCAGTGGCCATCTCGCCTAGCGACGTCTTGTAGGGCAGCAACAAACTGTCCTTATTTTGCTCGGTCGGTTACCATCCTTCGTGCTGTGCCCCAACTCTGGTTCATGCTTTGCATCTCAGCCTCCGCTGTTCTCCGCCAGGTTGTCTTTGGTCTGCCTCTCTTTCGCCGTCCTTCTGGGGTCCATAGCATAGCAGTTCTGGTGATGGTGTCTGGGTCCCTTCTGAGGACATGGCCGACCCAGTTCCAGCGTCTGCCTGAAATGACGACGTGCAAGCCTTTTTTCCTGCACCGTGTAAGCAGTTCCTGGTTGTAGATGGTATTCTGCCACAAAATTAGAAAACTTTTTCCTTAGGCAGGTGTGTGGAAAGAGGATAATTTGGGCATTTCTTTTTCTGTTACGATTCAGCACTACGCACCATACAAAAGTACAGAAAGTACGCAACTCTCGTATAATCTTAATTTGGCGTTTGTGCTGTACTGAGAAGATTTCCAAATGTTGTTTAGATTTGCAAAGACTGTTCTGGCTTTATTCATTCTGTTACTGATGTCTTTGCTTGTTCTGCCGTCTGGTGGTACTATGTTTCCTAGATGTGAAAATATTTCTGTTTGATCCAGCTTTTGGTTCATTATTTTTATATGCTCATGATTTATTACATTAAGTGTCATCACCTCTTGTCTTCTTCAGGTTGATGTTCAGTCCCACTTGTTGGCTATATTTATACAGTCTGTCTCTGTTTTCCTTGGATGAGCTGATGTGAATGTTGGAGTACTGCAATATCTTCTGCGTATTCTAAATCTTCCAGTGTGGTGAACATTGTCTGGCGCATCACCCAGTCTATGATAGTTAAAAATAGAATGGTTGACAAGAGGCAACCCTGTCGTACCCCTGTGAAAGTAAGATTGCTCATCTCAACACTGCTTTAAAGTTAGAATAGAGACTTTTTATGATGGAAACAATCCGCCTAGGGATCCCGGGAGCCCGTAGTATTTTCCATTAGCTTTCCCTGGGTAAGCTGTCAAAAGCCTTTTCAAAATCGACAAAGTTTGTATAGTTGTCTTTGCCATTCTGAGCACTGCTCAATTATGATCCTGAGGGTGAAAATATGATCTGCGCATCTTCTGGTCTTTCTGAATCCTGCGTGTTCCTTCCTTAGTTTATGATCTAATGCTTTAGAAATTCTGAGGATAATTATCCTGCCCAATATTTTGCTGGGAACAGAGAGGAGCGTAATTCCTCTCAAGTTGTTGCAGTCAGTAAGGTCACCCTTTTTTCAAATTTAATAATTGTTTCTTTCTTCCATTCAAGTGGTGGTGTCTCCGTTTGCCAGATTTGTGCAAAGAGTGGTTCTATGAGTTCAGCTGATAATTCAGAATCAATTTTAAATAGCTCTGCTCTTAAGTTATTTTGATCAAGAGCTTTTTCGTTCTTCAACAACTTTGATTGCTAGGATGATTTCTTATTTTCTTGGAACATCTGTATTGATATCTAGATAATTTTCAGCCTCATGAATGTTCAGCTGCATCTCTGATGGTGTCTTATTGAGCGTTTCTCTGAGGTGCTCAGCCCATCTTGCTGCTAGCCCCTTTTCTGTGGTGACGACATTTTCTTGCTTGTATTTTACTAATGTAATATTGTTTTCACCTCTTTTTCACTGAAGGTTTTGTTATTTTATTTACTCTGCATTGTTCATTCCGCATTGCTGCCTCTTCTGCCTGTCTTGCAAACCTTCTAAGAAATTCCTTTTGTCAGCCCGGGTTTGACGTTTTACTTCCTTGGTTTTCAATGTTGCTGGTGTTATCCAATCTTGTATCTTCTTTTCCTGGAAACTCAGTAAAAAGGACACTGAACGTTTGATCGATGTCATCGGCCTCTGTACCCTCCTGACTTTTGGAAGTTTGATAACGTTTCTTTATATCTGCCACACAAACTTTCTTGGTAAGGGGGTCCTTCAGCTTGTTGATGTCGTATTATTTGGTTTTCTTATCTTAGGTCCAATAGTTCTAAGCTTCATCTTTATTACTGCTACTACTAGGTGGTGATCACCTCCCACATCTGCTACTCTTCCTACTTTCACATTTTGTAATGAATGCCTCCATCTACCGTTGATCATTAAGTGATCTATCTGGTTTCTGTCCCGGCCATTGCTTATTTCCATGTTAGCTTGTTAATTTCTTTATTTGGGAAGAGAGGTCCTCCAATTAGTAAGTGGTTAATGCTGCAGAATGTAGCGAGATTTGGTACCACTTGCTTCGTTTGTGAAAAAATGTGTAACGCGACACACACACACACACACACACACACACACACACACACACACACACACACACACACACACACACACACACACACACACACACACACACACACACACACACACACACACACACACACACACACACAAACACACACCCACACACACACACACACACACACACAGCGCATGGATAAAACGCGACGGATCTTGCTTTGAAGTTTGAAGAAGGCGGAAAAATGTGAATTACGTTTAGCCGGACGGTATTGAAGAAGGTAGGAAATAGCGAATGTGGGAATGGCCGACTTTAAAAGTTTGCATTTACAGGAAAGAAAATTTAAAGCTACAAGAGAACGCCTGGTTGGAATACATTTAAATAATAATAATTCACCAAAGGAGATAGAGTAGGAATGATATCCAAAAGGATATTATTCAAATATAAATAGTTTTAAAAATAATTAACAATTTTCATATATTTGGAGAAATGATGTTGAGCTACTTTTTGTATTATTCTTTAAAATCTATTTGTGCTTATAAATTTTTTTGTTGGGCTCCACAATGGAACACTCGGTTGTTTCAGCATACTGACTTTAATGTACTATTTTAGTACAGTGTTTGTATTTGAATGAAGAATAAACTTCAAAAATTGATTAAAAATGTATTTTGTTTCTCATTCTGTGTTTTAAATCGTCATCACATCTGCTAAAAGTTAGCTAATAATCTTTAAAAATTTATTATAACTACATGCCTAAACGGATTTTGATAAAACTTAGATAGAATGAAAGCCTCATATGGGGAAAATGAAAGGATACCTAGGAAAGAAGGAAGAATATAAGAGTGTAGTGAAAAGAAGAGAAAACAAGTACAGAAAAAGCACAGATCGCCTCAAACTGAGAGATTAAACGAAAGTCTTATGGGACTTCAAGAGGTGCTTTCTCGTACGGGAGAGATGCCCAAATATAAGGACAGAGCGGCGTGTTGAAAATCACACACACCAAATCCAGAAGCCAGAGTGAGAAACTGGAAGACAGTATCTGCAAGAAAAGTTCTTTTTTCACGCTGCATGCAGGGCAGATTAACTTCAACCAATACAGCCTCACCGTGAGCTTATTAATCCTAAGAGGGTTTTTATGATCGAGTTTTATGATCATTCCTGATCAAGCTCATGTTCGAGTTTAACTAAAGACTTGAGGTCCGTTGATCCTGCTAACTGAAGCCTAGAGGTCAACCAATCTTCAACACCTTAGTCCCCCGTAGTTATAGGGCGGGCTGAAGGAAATTCTTCCTGATCATCAGTGTGTCTCAGGAACCTCGAACAAATACCAGATGAGTTTATGTGTTATTCAATCCAACAAATCCTGTGAGCAGTTTCTAAAGCGACTGTCGATGATGATAACCGCTAGAGACTAGACAGCAAGATATATATCAAAATTATACTGTGACAGACTGTTCTAAATTCATTGTAAGATTCATCCAAGATTTTTTTTTCTATTATTTATTTTAATTTGTAATTATAAATAATCATACATTTTACCATCTTCCAACACCCATTTCTCATTACAAGAATATATAGATGTACATAATAAATTATGAAATTGTACTCATTTGACTTGGTAAATTTTTAACTGTTAAATTTTGAGTTACTTTTTCTAAATTAATTATTTTATCACATAGGGTTACTATAGCGAAAGTGGCACCGTATACTTCTGAAGCCTAAATCTATTGTCCAGCTCAGAGTATTCACAGCTGTAACTCACTTGTGATACCAGTGTACTTCTCGGGCACTGGAACTTTATACTTTCTGGAGATTCTACTTCTTCTCTACCACTATCATCACACTAGGAAAACCTTTCGCTACACAGAAGCCTATCAAGTTATCACCATTGTCGTTTGCAGCACCACCATCGCATCTCCTCATTACCCTTTCAAAGTATGTATTGTCTGATTCAACTTTGCCACTGAGGTCTCCCATTACTATGATAGTGTCATATCTAGGTAAAGTTCCCATTTCTTTCTTTAGTTGTTGATAGAACTCATCCTCGGCCTCTTTGTCACTGTCATTTGTTGGCGCGTGGTATTGTATTATTGTGGTGTTGGTGAATCTTCCTTTCAGTCTCGCTTTTATCAATCTATTGTTGATCGGTTTACATTCACGTATTCTATTCCCCTTTTTTTAGGATAATGGCTACACCTTCATTGCGGTTACCATTATCTCTTCCTTATTGCTGTTTTAATTCTACCTATCCTAGTCCATCTGCTCTCGCCTATCCCTAGGATGTGTAACCTGTGGTTTCACAGTGAGCTGTTAAGCTTAAAATATTTATGAGAGATTGTGAACACATTTCCGCAATTTACATTAAAACAAAATGGGCAATGTGTTTTTCGAAGCTAGAAAGAAAGTGAGAGAAACATATAAAAGAAAAATAAAACCAGAGTTTGTCAAAAATTTCCCACCCATCCACTCGCCCCTCCCACTCCACTTCGAGTCTGATGTGAAACTGAATTATTCATTAGAAGCTTGATTTCGAGGTGGGCGGAGTCAAATAATTCAAATCGACTATCGCCATCTTTATTTCCTATAAATGCCGGCATTGCAGACGTGTTGTCTGGGACACAGCTACGGCGTTCAGTAACGACAGAAACTCGAGATGAACACAAATGGAGCAGATTTGCAGAAAGGGAAATTTAACGTGAGACTAAACTTTTGCACAATCTATAGGGATAAGTATCGTGATATACGTAATGAGATATTTAGATTCGAAGATAAAGAGCCAGTGGAAAAAATCAAAAGACGATAGCGCAGCAGACAGCAAGCAAGTAAGGTTTCGAACCGTGCGAAAACGAGAGTACCAACATTTGCTGTATGGCGGCTATGAGGTGCCCTGAGATTCAGGTGAGATATTCAAACTTTCGCTTGTAAAAGTCCATCACTCAGGTCTCAATACATGTTAAGAAGTTTCAGATAATCTATAAATAACACTCACATAAAGGTATGTTTCAGACACTCGAGAGAAATCAAGAAGTAGAAAACTAGACAACAGAAAAACAACAGAAGTGATAGTCTTACCGGAGACTCGAACCCAGGACCATCCACAGTCTATTGTTGTTTCTTTAGAGCAGGGGTCGGCAACCCCTCGAAGGCGTTCTTCCCGTAGATTCCGAAGATAATTTGGTGGACCTCTTTTTGATGTAAGGGGAAAAAGAAATAACTTTTGAGTTTGCCAATTTCGGACTAGTTCTGTCCCGCCGGCAATGGCGCGGTTTCTCCAGGATTTATAGAACTTTTCTTTCGTTCCTATTGATCTAGGTTTATTTTACTCGTGAAGTGAATAAGGCAAACAGTTAGATTTTGAATTAACCATTAAGCAGGATGGTATAATAAGTTAAGATGATGTTGCCAATTAAGCATATTCGTTAATATCACTTTCAGATCTAAAGGTCTTTTATATTTGGACATTCGCCTAATATAACTGACTAGGTTCAACGGGACGCGCCTCGCGAAATCGTGGCCAAAAAATTATTTAAAAAAAAAAAACCAATTACGCTAATGGCACGAACTGAATACACTGCCTAAAATTATAGATAGTGAAAATTAATTAATTATAATACAGAAAGGTAGAACGGCATCATTTGTTCAATTAATTTAGAAAAAAAATTAACCCAAAGTTTTAAAAATTCTACGCGTTGAAAAGAAAAACCGCATAATTAAATACATAGATATATAGAGAAGACAATGTTATTTTAAAATTAAAACATAGAGACAGGAAAAAAATATAGAATACATATGTTCCTACAAAAATGTTTTCATTTTTTTCCCCTTACGCTTGACTTGACTTTGATCCACTGTCACTGTCAAGTCAAGTCAAGTCAAGCGTAAGGGGTTCGCTACATATGACATGAAAAAACTTAGGTATCCGTTCTCTTTCGGTGACCAATGAAAGACCATTTTCAAGACAAAACGTTGCTGCAGTGCTTTCCACATTTCTTGTCCATGAAGGAACCCCTGACACAATTGTTTATATCCCCCTCGGAACCCCTGCTTATGAAAATATTTAAAAGGTTAAGGTAGACCCATAGCAGATACTATAAAACAAAATTAAAAATATCGTGCCTGTATCTTTCTGTATGTATGTGTGTGTGTCCGTGAGTGCGCATGGCATATGGATTTCAGTTTAATATTATTTTTTTTATATTTAATTCGTAACTGCAGATGATTTACATTTTTGGTTTTTTTCGGAATTTCTCTTTAGAGATTTTTTATTTTTTTAAAATTTCTGCCTTTGCTTGATTCCCGTTTCACATAATTTTATCCTCAACAAATGAACGCTGCTTTTAAATTTAATTATTAGATATTTATATTACTATTATAATTATAATACCTGTCATATACTAACGTTTGTTCTAGATACGTTTAACATATACGAATTTTTACAAATCGAATTTGAAAATATAAAGGTGATTGTCCCTTCCGACCACTACTTTCCGGGGGCTCAGCACAAAGTCCGCCCGGACAGTAGTTGCATCACTGACCCTACCAGACGTTAGGGATCCCGTTTATAGAAGAGGTGTTGAGAATAGACAGACCTAGGGAACTGCATAATATAGTCAAACAATATTTAACACGAACAAATGTTAATATATAGTGGCTGGGAATGTGAAGGTCTGATGCTGTTCTTACAATACATATGACTTTTAACAGATGAAAGTCAATTAAATATCTGTTAAAGTCAGTTATATAACTGGAACCACCAGGCCTTTACACCCCTCCACTTTAATATTATTCTTGTTCAGAGTTTTTTCTTGATTTTGTTCGTTTTATTTTATTTTATTTGTTTGTTTGTTTATTTATTTACCGTATAAGCACAATTGTGATTGTCCTTATTTACAATTATTTGACAAATGTGATGCCACTTTCTCATATCGGCAGTTGTTCATATTATTTGGAATTGAAAACAATATATATCCTAATTATAACCCATCAGAGGTTGAACGGGAAATTTGTGTTCATTAATTTAAAAAAAAAAAAAAATTCCGTTTGCACGCGCATTGGGAATATATTGGGAATATGGTGTTAGGCTCATATTTTCTTGACCATCGGCACACTAGGGGTGATGTGGTCAGCATCACGCCGGCCGCCTTAACTTTCCCAGAGTTGCTCTGGTACCCAATTCATGAGGCTGGGTCGACCCCAGAGCCGTTTGCGGTCTAAAAAATCCCACCTCAACTGGGGATTGAACCATGAACCACCGAGCTAGGAAGCCAGTGCATTAACCACTGTGCTAACGCGGCTCAGACGATAACTTACATAAATTATAATCAGAGGCAGTTTTTAAGTAAATAAACGCCCCGTATAGTTGCCCCGGGGGGGGGGGGGTCTTTGAAGAGACAGAGTAAAGAATAGGGTTACCGCGCCCTCAGGCAATCTGTACAAGGCAACTAATCTGAGGTTGTCTAGCAACCTCATCATGTCAAACAAATTGTGACAGAAACCATCACTGTAAGAGTATTTAGCTGCCGGCTTCCTGTAAAGTAGGGGTTCCCAACCTGGGGGTGCGAAATGGCATTTCACGGGGTGCGACAAAGAAGCCTAAGGTCAAGAATCTCAATTTGACTTATTCATCTTCAAATGTGATATTACTTCTGTAGGGGGTGTGAACATTAATCAAACATTTCCTAGTGGTGCGTGGCATAGAAAAGGTTGGGAACCGCTGCTGTAAAGGAACTAGCTGCCGTGGTGCCCTATGCTCTGTAAGGAGCGCACTGGAAAAAGATGATAATGATGATGATGATGATGGTGGTGGTGAGGATTGATGATGATGATGATGGTGATGATGATGATGGTGGTGAGGATTGATGATGATGATGGTGATGATGATGGTGGTGGTGAGGATTGATGATGATGATGGTGATGATGATGGTGGTGGTGAGGATTGATGGTGATGATGATGGTGATGATGATGGTGGTGGTGGTGAGGATTGATGATAATGATGGTGATGATGATGGTGGTGGTGAGGATTGATGATGATGATGGTGATGATGATGGTGGTGGTGAGGATTGATGATGATGATGATGGTGATGAGGATGATGGTGGTGAGGATTGATGATGGTGATGATGATGATGGTGATGATGATGGTGGTGGTGAGGATTGATGATGATGGTGATGATGATGGTGGTGGTGAGGATTGATGATGGTGATGATGATGGTGGGGGTGAGGATTGATGATGATGATGATGATGATGATGATGATGATGATGATGATGATGATGGTGATGATGATGGTGGGGGTGAGGATTGATGATGATGATGATGGTGGTGGT
The DNA here is from genome assembly GCA_024509875.1 of Oreohelix idahoensis. Taxonomy (NCBI): domain Eukaryota; kingdom Metazoa; phylum Mollusca; class Gastropoda; order Stylommatophora; family Oreohelicidae; genus Oreohelix; species Oreohelix idahoensis. The sequence goes on from JAMPIV010013795.1 coordinate 116,841, forward strand.
GGTGAGGATTGATGATGATGATAATGATGATGATGGTGATGATGGTGGTGGTGAGGATGATAATAATAATGATGATAATGGTGATGTAAATAAATGCGATTATTTTTTTTTCCGGACCAAGTAAAAGAAAGAAAATCTAAGTACCTTTTTTATCTCTTGCTTGATGTGCAGGTGGAGGTATATTGTCGTCTGTCATTTCGTTGTTTCTTCTGCAAAGTGATATCCAATTAGACAAAGATCAACTCAAAGACTCATTCAAAAACTGGTCTCTTAAATTGTCTACCTCTTGCGCAGATGATGCATTCCGAAATAGTATTTCTCTTTAGTCTGTAAACTTTCAATCCTCTTTTGTATTGTTGCTGTTTTTTTGTTCTATATTTTAAATGAAATTTTGCCTCGTGTTGGTGAAGCGTCCCGTTCAATCTAGAAACAAGATCCGTCTGGTAAATTAGAGTGCAAGTTCAAATATAAAAGAGCTCTTAAAAAAATAATTAATTAATTCTTTTGATTTTTACAATGGATAAATTTAAAAAAAAACAATTTTAATGTATTTTATTCTTTGTCGTTGTATCGTGTTATATGAAGACGCACATCATGTAGATCATGTAGATTTATGTTATATGTTACGGTATTTAGATTTTACATTTATATACGTATATAATTTGGTTTGGTTTGGTTGTAAGGACTATCTTCATTGCACACGGACAACTCCATCAGTGCTCCGCTCTCCTCCCTTATATCACACAAGGAGGATCTCAGCACAGTGCACAAACTCCGAAGCACTGGCCAGAATCTAATTGTGTGTATACAGGAATCACACTTTCTATAAATATTTTAGTAGTAGGTAGGTTTCTAATTTTTACATTTTGCCAGGGCAGCGGCCTTGTGGCCTACTCTTTACGATTTCCAACTGCCGAGGGATTTTTAAAGTGCGCAACTTGCACACGGGACCTCCTATTTTGTCACCCTTATCCGAGAAGTCTAGACATTCGATCTCACTACCCAGGAGACCAGGGGGAGTATGACATCACTAGGACCCCTGGTTCTGAAAAAAACAACCCAATTTCCATAAATTATATTCCCTCAACTGGGAATCGAACTCGGTGCCTCTAGAATTCGTGGCGTACGCCATAACTCTTAGCTACACCGACCCCTATATATAATATGTAATATTGTTCCGACTTTCTATTTCTATTTTACATGTTATTTTTCATATTTTACATTTGTATTTTACATTTTATATTGTTCACATGATATCAGTGTTGCGTACTGTCTCTATGCCTATTTAATCTATACACACTAAAAATCATAAAACAGATTAAAGGAAATGAAAGGACTGAATATCAGTCAATAAACAATCTTAGACAAGTAGATGATACAGTTTTGTTAGCTGAAAGTGAACAGGACTTACAAGAACTAGTGAAGCAAGTAAACAGCATGTCACGAATATAGATTGGATATTATCATTGAGACAATGAAAACTATGATAATTAGCAACAACAGACGATAAACCCACATTAAAGATAAGCATAAATGGGAAAATCCTAAGACAACAAGTCAAGAGTTATGTATATCTTGGTCATATAATAACAGAAGATGGCAGATATGAAACAGAAATCAAGAAGAGAACAGGAATGGCCAAAGCTACATTCAACAACATGAGACAGAAACAACTAACTCACAAATTCAATTTGAGAATCATCAAATGCTAGATATATATTTTTCATTACTATATGATTGATAAGGGTGGATTTGTGCTGAAGTGGTAACTTGCCACCCTTATCGACACCTGGTGTTAAAGTGTAAGATGTAGGTGTCTTCTCTGATTTAGGATGTTGCTGTGTATGTGGTAGTGGAACAGTTCACAGGGTTATCACACAGGCAACATGACGTGTAGAGTCATAGAAAGGGTAACTTCGTTGTATAAGTTTCTTTCATTTATTGCACGCCACAAAACAGTCATGATACTTATGACATCAACATGGTTAACGAGTTCAGCAAGATGATATGGCACATTGAAAACAATTTCTGTAGTCAGCAATGATAGCTGTTGTATATATGCGTCATAAGACATCACAGTTCAATAGATTCAGAAATTCATCAATCATCGAGTGCTAGTTCGTGAAGCTGTATAAATAAATAATAATAATTTCTATAACTTCTGCAACAGTGTCAGCTACAGATCTTCAATGTTCATAAACAATAATAAATGCTCCCATTCTGATGCTAGCAGATCAGTTGTATACAATAAGTCCGTTCACTGTCTGCACGTGAATAGCATACATGGGCTACAGGTCAGCTCGACCTTTATAATGTTCCTAAGTCTAACCATCTGACTTGGACGTGATCTCTGATATAACGAATCCTGGAACACAGACAACAGTCTTGTTGGTCTAGAGCGACCCATATATATTTAACTAGTTCAGGTATACAGATACCGGTGACTTAATCCTAGTCAAAGTACCTCTCCATTTTGCATCACACAGGCGAGCAAATAGGCGACAAAATGACGAACCTCTAGACGATAGCATAAAGTTCGATACAAGAGGAATTACCTTATTTCGGAAAATCAACCATGAACATATGCCTCCAGGCAGGCTGCATAATACTGGGAAATAGTCTAGTTAGCTAACTAACTCACTAAGACACTGTATTTCCCTCAGAGAATCACAAGACGCAGTTGCGTCTGCTCGCTTCTTAAACCATTTCTAAACTGCCCCAACTGGGCGGAACACACAGAACGAACTCCCGGTTTGACATGCGCAGAACGACAATCTCTGAGTTGCCGTTCACAATAAGACGATTCGAAGAACATTCGAGATAAAAGTCTTACACAGTCGCGCCTTTTATGGTCATGAAAAGAAGCGTTAAGAAAGGTTTCAGACATCTACCATAGTTGACTGATACTACCAAATAAGGAGATGTGGTCACGCTTCGTTCAAGAAATTATAGACCGAACGTGTCTCTATACAAGAGAAGGCAACTCCTAACAAATTGTAGTTTCGATAACTCGGATTATGTCCCTTTGACCATAGAAAACATAATACACACTTCAGTCAAAAAAATGATCATACATATGAAAAAATGTTTATACAAACGAAAAATAATAATGATCCGTGCGTAACATTACCGCACCCTCCCTGGAAAAAAAAAAAAAATGGGACATTTTTTTTTTTTTTAAATCCTGGAGCCGGAAAAAATCTAGGCTCCTAACGCACGTATGATGCGTGGATATATACCTAACAAATTAGCTCAACGCATGGAGCGACACTGAGATCATATCTCAGATCCTTAGAGAAAAAATTTATCTAAGTATACGCTGATATATTCCAGGAAGGTGCCACCAACACACGCCACAATGATGGCAACAACATAATGACAATCAAATTATATTCATACCAATATATGAAATTAAATATATTATGTGTTATCATACAATGTGTTGCAAATAGCGGTGTAATTTACTAATATACCGCACTATATTATTACATTATATAAAGTAACAGTAATTAATAAGTAATACATGTGTTGCTCTTCGGTGACATAAAACATTCAATAGAAGAAGATGTGGACATCATCCGCTCCCAATGTAGGACAGGACTTGATATCCTCAAAGTTCCACAATGGACATAAACTCGCAGACTTCAATGATGTGCTGCGAAAATATCAATAACACAAATCTTAAAGACAACTGGTAAATTTCTTAATACAATCCTGAAAATAATTTATTTAAATGTGGCCGAGTGATCTTTTGGCCCGTATATCACTAACTAAGCCTTCTTAGATAATTACATGGTACAATGTTATAAATTTCCCTCAAAAAAAAAAAAAGTGAGACAAAATCTACTAACATGTCATTATAACATTGGACTGTATATCAGGAAAATATATATATATGACAGAAGAATCATGTGGAATCGTGTGGACATCTGGACAGAATGTCTGCCATTACATTATCCGAACCACGGATAGCTCGAACCGAGAAATGAAATGGTTGAAGAGCTATGGCATAACGAGTGGACCTCGAGCTCTTCAAGTTTTTGCTCTGAATAGCAGTAAGCGCTTTCTGGTCGGTTTCCACAATGAAATGTGCGCCTAGAAGAAATCTTTGTAACTTCAGAATAGACCATACCATAGCCAATAACTCACGGTCTAAAACCGAGTAATTCTTTTCTGCAGCGTTTAATTTCCTAGAGATATACATCACCGGATGCAAAGTATCAGAATACTCCTGCATTAGTGCTGCCCCAATCCCTGTTGACGAGGCGTCACTTCGAAGAACAAAAGTCTTCTCAATAGTAGGTAACTTAAGAATAGGTGGAGATGAAAATAGGGCTTTAACCTGGTCCAATGAGGATTGACATTCTTTAGACCAGCGGATCAGATTAGGCGACCCTTTCTTCAATAAAGTAGAAAGCGGTGCCATAATGGAGGACAGATTCGGAATGAATCGTCCGTAGAATTGAATCAAACCTAATAGACTCCTTACTTGTTTCTTCGTCTTAGGGACCGAAATGTTAAGTATTTTTGAAACATTGTGGTCCTCTGTCTTTAAAAGACCATGACCAACCCGATGACCTAGGAAAGAAATCTCGCTAAATCCTATAAAGGCTTTAGAGGGTTTTGCAGTCAAGTTATACTCGCGAAGAGTAGACAGTAATTCGTATAAACCCAAATAGTGATCTTCCCAAGAATCACTGAATAGACAGATATCATCTAGGTATGCTATGACATCTGTACGATATGCGAGAATTCGCCGCATCATGCGTACGAATGTAGCAGGGGCGTTCATAAGACCAAAAGGCATGAAATTCCATTGGAATAAACCCCTAGGTGTAGAAAAAGCTGTAAAAGGTTTGGCACGTTCAGTTAGCGGGACTTGCCAATAACCTTTAGACAAATCTAGTTTGGTAAAGAATCTAGAATTAGAAAGTTTATTGAGTAGCTCTTCTAATGAAGGCATAGGTTCAGCATCGAACTTCGTAACTTGGTTCAATTTGCGATAATCTACGCAAATGCGAATGTTATTATCCTTCTTTCGAACAATAACCATAGACGAAGAGTATGCTGAAGTGGATGGTTCAATGATTTCCAAACGTATCATTTCATCCAACTCTTTTTCGACTTGAGACTGGAAATGAATAGGTATTGGATATGGTCTGACTCTGATAGGATTGTGATCAGTTAGCACAATGTCATGTTCTATGACATGTGTGTGTCCCGGGATGTCTGTAAGAACATCCTGAAATGTTTGCAACATCGAAGAAACTTGTCGATGTTCCTCAGCGGAAAGATTTGGAGAAACGGTCACGTTTTTCCAAGATTCCGTAGAATAAAGTGGGACCATAGAAAGAGGAAGATTGACATCAGAAAAAGTAGTTTCCTCATCCTGTATAACTGACAGAGATGAGTACTGACCACGAGTTGCTTGTGAATTGTCCGTAGCCTGGAAAATAGGCTGCAAATAGTCAGGTCTTTCATAAAATTCTGTGAGCATATTTATGTGGAAAGTTTTATGCTTTCCATCAATATCGACAACATAGTCGACATCAGAAATTTTGGAGACTATTGCATATGGACCTTTCCATGCAATTAGAAGTCTGTTCTCCCTTGAAGGAAGTAGAACGAGAGCTTTGTCACCTGGACAAAGTTGTCGTAGACATCTATTCTTATTTGCAAACTGCCTTGCCTTTTCTTTAGCAAATTCTGAAGACGAAGTTGCTAGTTTGCATGCCTCGATGATCTTTTGCCTAAGAGCAATGACGTACTCATAAGAAGATTGAGTCTCATCGCTAATATTATCGGCAGTGATTAGATCGTGAAGTAAAGACATAGGGCCGCGCGGTTGCGCGCCAAAGACAAGTTCAAAAGGGGAAAACCCCGTATGTTCATTGGGGACCTCTCTATACGCAAAGAGAGCCGCGGGTAAGACCCTGTCCCAATCCTGAGGATGATCCTCAGTTATTTTACCAAGTAAAGTTTTCAGAGTCCTATTTAAACGTTCGACCAACCCATTAGACATTGGGTGATAGATACTGCTGAGAGACCTTTTAATGTGTAGCATAGACATTACCTGTGACATAGTGTCTGATATAAGTTGAGTGCCATGGTCTGACAATATTTCTCCGGGAAAACCCAAGCGAGAAAATATCAGCCAAAGAGCGTCTGCGATATCAGCAGTTGAGATGCTCTTGAGAGGTATTGCCTCTGGCCAACGTGTGCACATATCGACACATGTAAGGATAAAATTGATGTCCTCTAGCCGACTTAATTCTAAAAGGACCGATAATATCTATTGCCATTTTTTGAAAAGGGCGAATAGGAATGTCAGCAGCCTGGATAGGCGCAGCATGTCGTGGTCCTTTAGATTTGACCTCCTGACATACTTTGCAAGAGCGACAGTACATTCGTATGTCCTTGCTCACAAATGGCCAAAAGAAAGCCGCAAGAACCCTCGACTTTGTACGGGAAAAACCCATATGTCCAGCACATTGCGAGTCATGAGCATGTTGCAATATTTGCAATCTCATGCTCTTAGGCACAAGAATTTGTGAATGAGTGGACGTAGTCGAGTCTTGTACCATACGTACAAGTACGCCGTTCTTCATAGAAATCCAAGATTTCCTATTAGTGTTCTGATTAGGATCACCTTTTTTTGCTAGAATGAAGAATTTTTGTAAAGAAGGATCTTCTTCTTGCAATTTGATAAATGAGTCACGTGTAATAGTCAAGTGACTATCTTGGTCATTTACTTCATCATTATTAGTTAATGAAGTTTGAGGTGGATCCAGAGCATGTGCTCTTGTGACCACCGCATTGGTAGCTTCAATGTTTTGCTCTTCCCAAACAGCAATCTGCTGTGGGGTACATTCCCTAACTCCGTGAATACGACCAATAATAAGGTCCGCAATAGGGTTTGGAAGTAGACACGCGTGGACCTCTCCCGTGAAGAAAGGAGTAGCAATGTGTATTATAGCAGTAGGATACTTTTCTAACGTGCCACCAAATGTGACACATTTGATGACTTTTCCTGTAGCACAGGATGGATCTACAAGAGATTGCCTAACGCCGACAGTAGTACATCCAGAATCAAACAACACTGAGACTGGATTACTATTTACTAGCCCCTTATGTAATATAAGAGAACCTCTCCCATCATGAGCAACATTAGCAGGAAGAGCGGGCAAAGGATGACCACAGCTTAAAGTACTAACGGTTTTCGGATCAAATAAAGTACTGCATTGGATACATTTATTTGCCCTACCAAAATCAAAAGATGAGCATCCGATAGCATTATGGTCTTTATCATTATTAACCTGTTTATCTGCTCCCTGAGATTCTTGTTGAACAGAGTTTGTCTGTTGATATCTTTTTCTCTTATGTTGCGATCTACCGCGACCATTATTGCCTCTGCAATTATCATTAAAGTCCCTACTGTAATTTTTATCCTGGTTTGAGTTCCAGTTTCCATAACTGTCATTACTATCTCTATGCTGTTGAGAACCTCTATTATCTTGGTATTGAGGTCTCTGCATAAAATATTTTCCTCTATACCGATTACCTTTGTGAAAATTTCTAAAGTTAACCGGAGTAGAATAACGTGTAGTATATTCGGTTGTCTCCAGTTCTGGGAAGAAGAATCACCCTGGAATTGATCACTATGGTTCTGGGCATAATTACGATTACTCTTTTTATTGAAATTTTTCTGGCTACCCTGAAATTTACGCATAAAATTTGGGCCATAAGGTGCTGCCGAAGCAACTGGCAGACCTTCTTTCACCTTAGAGTTACTAATGGTTATGTGCGGATGCGCAGTAACATACTGGCTACAGTATTCTTCCATTTCTTTTATGTTTTTAGGCTTACGCTCATGAAGAAAAGATAGAAAAGCTTCATTAACAGAAGACATAACCTTATCTCTAAGTAGTAAATCCATAAGAGCTTCAAATGTATTTTCTGTCTTAGACAACTCAACCCATCGTAAAAAAGTAAGACGGATGCCTGAGATGAATTCAGAGAATTCAACTCCAGTTTCTGGTAACATGGTTTTAAATTTAAGACGATATCCGTCCTCGTTAAGTTGGTACTTCTTTAACAATGCCGCCCTGACAACCTCATAGTTGTTTTTGTCAGGCACATCTACCATACTCAACAAAGTCAAAGCATCACCTCTAAGTATCTTGGACAGATGATACACATATAATGTTTTATCTATATTATGCACATTACATGCACTTTCAAATCTATCTAGATAAAATGTTATATCATCGATTGAGGGATTAAATGCTGGTAGATTAAGCTTGAAATCCTTAGCATTAGTCTTATTTGACACCTTATTTGCATCATTAGCATTACCAGTGTTCAATAACTTTAACTTCTCTAACTCTAAAGCTAAGATTTTTTCATCATGTTCCATTTTTGCTTTTCTCTCATCAGCCTCTCTTTGTAACCTTCTTTCTTCAGCCTCAGCCTGTAACTTTCTTTCTTCAGCCTGGGCCTGTAACTTTTTTCCTTCAGCCTCTATTTCAAGTCTCTTATTTTCAGCTTCTTTTTCAAGTCTCTTATTTTCAGCTTCAGCCTGAAGCCTCTTCTCCTGAGATTCTGCTTCTCTTTTTTGTTTTTCCATTTGAAATCTTTTTTCCTCCACCTGCATCTGCAGTTTCTTTTGTTCTATTTCAGCCTCTATTCTCTTTTGTTCAGTTTGTTCTTTCATTTTCTTTTCTTCCGACTTCAATGCCTTGGCATATTGAACAGTCGCAAATTCTTCTAATTTATCACCTGTCTTCCCAAGGGCTTTACCCTGCTCAATAAAGTACTCAAATGTAGACATGATGTCCAAAATGTGAGTACAGAACCTGAAATAATTAATTATCTTATTTCAATGTTAAATAGCAACAAGACTTAATAAAGTGCTTGTATAATCTCTATGTTGAACCCAATCTCTGTGGGAAACAGGAGTTGACACCAACTTGTATTATCAAATGTATAATAATATCACAAGTCACCTCTTAATTAACAGTGCACTACCCAAATCAGTGCATAATCATCAGTTATTTATCATAACTGCACTACAATAGTGCATAAGCAAAAAAACACCAGTTTGTTATGATAAGTGCACTATAGACCAATAGTGCATGAGCATATATCAACAATAGTGAAAGCTAACTATGCAAGAACTATGTAAACAATAACAAGACAATGTAAACAATAACAAAGGTCATCAACAATGTAAACAATAACAAAGATCAAAGTCAATGTAAACAACAACAAAGATCAGAGTCAATGTAAACAATAACAAAGATCAGAGTCAATGTAAACAACAACAAAGATCAGAGTCAATGTAAACAATCAACAAAGATCAAACAATACGAAAACATTCGCATAAGTCAAATACACAAACAGCAAAACTAAAAAGAAATATGCGAAGATATGACTAACAAATGACGCTACAGTGTATACACAAAAATATACGTAAAGAACTGAATAATAGCAAAGGGGAGACCTACAAATACAAACAATCGAAATCGAAACTAAAAACACAAAGAAAAAGAGAGAAGAAAAAAGAAAAAAAATATATATATACAAGAAACAAAAATAAAGCACAACTCGTCACAACTAAACAGATATAGCAACGATTGTCGCTAGCAAATTTCACTGTAGGAAATTCGCACAGTCCCTAACGAAAACGCTAACAGTAGAACCTCTGTGACGTGGTATCTTCTACTGTAAGACTCCGCCCAACCGAGAAAACCCGCTGAAATATAAACATATAAATATACAAATAACAAATAACATATAACATATAAACATGTATCATGAAAACAATAGGAGAAAGTGTGAAAGTACAGAAGGCTCAGTTAGAACATAAGGGCACAGTTCACAAACAAAACAGGCCACTTAACTTCTATAAATCCAGCGTCAGCACGGTGCAGAACAGGATGTAATCAGCATTCTGAGGATAATGATCCAACGTTGATTAACTTCTGCTCCCATAAACAGCCATGACGAAGGAAATGAGCTTCTAATACTGCAACAGTTGTTACGGCACTTGACCTTCTGAATCTTCTAAATTGATTTAACCGGCACTTGACCTTCTGAACCCGCAGCAGTACCCCTGAGACCGGAACAGTTGTTACGGCACTTGTCCTTCTTTTCACCAGATCAGGAAATCCATTCGCTCGGTACTTGTCCTTCTAATTTTACATAAACTTCAATATTGCCGAGCAGCGCCGGGTAGTTTCAAAATCAGCAACTGTCAGAAAATCCGGATACTTTCAATAAAATTTCTTGTAAGGTGGTAGTTGATGCTGTAGTTGTATCTAGTATGATGATGATGTCTGGGTTTGCTGACCCCCTTGATAGCTGGAATCAGAGTGAACCAACCTATGGCCACCAAAAATGATATGGTGCGCCAAAATATCAGATGATAGAACCAGCTCTGGCCACCAAAAATGATAAGGGTGGATTTGTGCTGAAGTGGTAACTTGCCACCCTTATCGACACCTGGTGTTAAAGTGTAAGATGTAGGTGTCTTCTCTGATTTAGGATGTTGCTGTGTATGTGGTAGTGGAACAGTTCACAGGGTTATCACACAGGCAACATGACGTGTAGAGTCATAGAAAGGGTAACTTCGTTGTATAAGTTTCTTTCATTTATTGCACGCCACAAAACAGTCATGATACTTATGACATCAACATGGTTAACGAGTTCAGCAAGATGATATGGCACATTGAAAACAATTTCTGTAGTCAGCAATGATAGCTGTTGTATATATGCGTCATAAGACATCACAGTTCAATAGATTCAGAAATTCATCAATCATCGAGTGCTAGTTCGTGAAGCTGTATAAATAATAATAATTTCTATAACTTCTGCAACAGTGTCAGCTACAGATCTTCAATGTTCATAAACAATAATAAATGCTCCCATTCTGATGCTAGCAGATCAGTTGTATACAATAAGTCCGTTCACTGTCTGCACGTGAATAGCATACATGGGCTACAGGTCAGCTCGACCTTTATAATGTTCCTAAGTCTAACCATCTGACTTGGACGTGATCTCTGATATAACGAATCCTGGAACACAGACAACAGTCTTGTTGGTCTAGAGCGACCCATATATATTTAACTAGTTCAGGTATACAGATACCGGTGACTTAATCCTAGTCAAAGTACCTCCATTTTGCATCACACAGGCGAGCAAATAGGCGACAAAATGACGAACCTCTAGACGATAGCATAAAGTTCGATACAAGAGGAATTACCTTATTTCGGAAAATCAACCATGAACATATGCCTCCAGGCAGGCTGCATAATACTGGGAAATAGTCTAGTTAGCTAACTAACTCACTAAGACACTGTATTTCCCTCAGAGAATCACAAGACGCAGTTGCGTCTGCTCGCTTCTTAAACCATTTCTAAACTGCCCCAACTGGGCGGAACACACAGAACGAACTCCCGGTTTGACATGCGCAGAACGACAATCTCTGAGTTGCCGTTCACAATAAGACGATTCGAAGAACATTCGAGATAAAAGTCTTACACAGTCGCGCCTTTTATGGTCATGAAAAGAAGCGTTAAGAAAGGTTTCAGACATCTACCATAGTTGACTGATACTACCAAATAAGGAGATGTGGTCACGCTTCGTTCAAGAAATTATAGACCGAACGTGTCTCTATACAAGAGAAGGCAACTCCTAACAAATTGTAGTTTCGATAACTCGGATTATGTCCCTTTGACCATAGAAAACATAATACACACTTCAGTCAAAAAAATGATCATACATATGAAAAAAATGTTTATACAAACGAAAAATAATAATGATCCGTGCGTAACGACGTAACAATTTACTGAAGACCATAATAGAAGGCAGAGTGGAAGGCAAACGTGCAAGAGGAAGACAGCGCTATAAGTGGGAAGATAACATCAAGTGATGGACAAGAAAGAGTGCACTGCCAAGGCAAGAGACAGAAGACGTTGGAGATCTATTGCAGCCGACCTTCAATGCGGAGATAGCAGCTGATGATGATGATTGTTCAGATGTTATGTTCCTATTTTAAATATTATATTGCTGAGGATTTACATTTCTGTTTGTACATGTTATATTATTCCTGTTTTACATTTCTATATGTACATGTTATATTATTTCTGTTTTACATTTCTATATGTACATGTTATATTATTCCTGTTTTACATTTCTATATGTACATGTTATATTATTCTGATTGTTCATTTCTATTTTACATGTCATATTATTCACATTTTACATTTCTATTCGGCATTTTATAATGTTCATAATTCATTTTTCTTTCTATTGTACATTGTTCAGAATTTATATTTCTGCTTTACGTTGCTCAGAATTTATATTACGTTACTAGAATTTATATTTCTGCTTTACGTTGCTCAGAATTTATATTTCTATTTTAAATTTGGTATTATTGAGAATTTCTATTTCTATTTTAAATTTGGTATTGTTCAGAATTTAAATTTCATGTGACATGTTAAACTGTTCAACATTTTCGATGCTAATTTACGTTTCCTATTGATCAGAATTTATATTTCTACTTTATACTGTATATTTGTTCCGATTTTACTTTTCAATTTTTAAAATTTTATGTTGTTCCGAATTTACATGTCCTATTTTTACATTTTATACTGTTCAGATTTGATATACCTATTTTAAATTTTATATTGCTTAAAGTTTACGTCTTTATTTTACATGTCATATTATTCAGATTTAACATTTCTATTTTACACTTTTTTGTTGTTCACATTTCACATTTGTATGTTATACTTTCTCCTATTTAGATTTTACATTTGTGTATGGTATGTTGTCTGTTGTTCATATTTTACAATAGCTAGTTATATTGTGTTAGTTGAAGTTGTTTAACATGGTTAAATGAGATTTCTGTTATTTGGATTGTTTTCCGTTATATTATATGTTATTAGTTTCTCAGAATTGACATTGTTATGTCTTATTTTATTTGTTGTATATTTCCGTGCTATTTCTCTTGCTATTTTTCTCATTGAACTTTCAACTTTGTCTACACTTACGTTATTTATGTATGTTCTGTGTATTCTTTTTCTAAAACACTTTTCACCTTCCTTAGAGCACAGGTAAAGACACATTGAAGCCAAGTCTTCCTGTCCTGTACCATCAGCTCAAGGTTTTTCCATGTTTTCTTCCATCTTCTACATGTCTGTATCCAGTTCTCTTTTCCATGAGTTCTTTGGTCTTCCTTTATCTCCTTACTCAGAACAGGGATTGTCCGGTAATGCTATCAACACGTTTACTCAATGTGTGTCCTATCCATCACCAGCATCTTCTTCTCATCTCTTGTTCCACTGGCACTTGTCTGGTTCTTGTCATCAGTTCCACATTTGTGATCTTGTCATACCACTTCAATTTGTTTAAGTACTCTGTGAATTAATACATCTAAAACATAATAGTATGCTTTTGATTTCTTCCATTATTTTTTGTTTTCATTCTTTGATTTTTTCATGATTTCCCTATTGATGTTCGTTTTCATGCTTATATTTTGGGTAACGTGACGAGGCATTTAAAAATATGGTGTGGCAAGGTGAGAAAAAAAAATATAGAAGTCAAAAAGAGATAAGCAATGATCAAACATGAATGCATTTAACAAAATGAGATTAATTTTAACATGCACACAGACAACACAAACATTAAAATTGAGATTACGTTTTAATATAGTCATTATCATATGGTGTATAAACATAAACAAGGAGCAAGCAAAGGACAGAGAGTACCGAGGTTTTTGTAATATAAAAGGAATATTAATATAAATAATATAAATATTTTAAAATTATGTAAACACAGTGTGAATGTTAATAAATCAAGTATCATTTGAGATAGAATTATGACATTTTCACGTTTAAAGTCACAAATGTTCAAAATGTCGACGACCTCAACAATACATTGTTCACAGCGATGAACACCTGACTGTCATTCTGTTTCGTTACTAAATGAATAGTGAAACATGCAGTTTTAATTTGATGTCTCAGATCCCTCAATGTGCACGTTTTGAGATGAGCACAACCTTCTATTTAAAAAAGAATCTTCACGAGTAATAATCGAATGGCATTATTCATTTGCATCTAATATTATTTGTCTCTATTCTTGAAAAATAGTAAAATTTTATGTTTAAGTTATTGCGTGAGTTATATGCATTAGAATAATGTATATACAATTTTGAAACACCCTGTGGATTTATAGAAGATTCAGTGCCACTCCTGACATATGAAAATGAGTCCTATGCGATTTGTATTTAAACATGAACATACATGAAGGCCACAGAAATGAGACTTGAGAGAAGAATGCTAGAAATACCATGGACAGCTACAAAACTGTAATGAGGATGTTCTGAAAGACGCCAATGATCAAAGGAAGACCAGAAGGCTGCAATCCAATTTCTTTCGACATGTTATGACTGAAGCTGATGCTGAAAAATCTTGTGACAAGAAGAAAATTTCGGGGAAAAGAAATACAGGACGACAAACAGAGACAGTCGGACATCATGGAATGGAAAGATGTCAAGAACAGAATTGGTAAAATGCACTAAGAAGTTGTGAGACCGGATCACCTAAGACATGCTGGCTTGGTACATAACGAAGAAGATGATATATTACAAATAACTTCATCGATACGGTACTGTGTGTACAGATTTAGCATTTTGGCGAATTTTGGACGAACTAAGTTTTTTTTTAAAGTGACTATTGTTTTGAACACGGGTAACGGGCCCTTTCTTAAATTTCTTATAATACAAACATTCCACACCCAAAAAAATAAATAAATAAAATAAAAAATTCAGTATCACAGAGTTATACAATTATTAATTTTCTTTGCTTTGTTTTGATTAGTTCTAATAATTTACTCATTACTGCAATATTTTTTTTTTCGCTTGTGACAACAGGTTTCTGTTTTCATTAATTGACTTATTTGTTTTATTTTGGATATGTATTGTATTCACAGACATATTTCTGAAGTTAATCAAGCGTGAATAAAATAAAGCTCAGGTTTTGCAGTAGCGCAGTGGTGAGTGCACTGGCTTCCTAGCTCGGTGGTCCATGGTTCGATCCCCAGTTGAGGTGGGATTTTTTAGACCGCAAACGGCTCCGGGGTCGACCCAGCCTCATGAATTGGGTACCAGAGCAACTCTGGGAAGGTTAAGGCGTCCAGCGTGATGCTGATCACATCACCCTTAGTGTGCTGATGGTCAAGAAAATATGGGCCTAACACCATATTCCCAATATGCCCCAAGAGACGTGTAACGGGACCCTTTACCTTTTTTATTTTTTGTTAATAGACGAAATCAGGACCAGTCGTGTATACAACCAGCTCGCTACAAGAACAATCAGCATTCATACCCTTCGACATTTACTGAGGGAGACTGAACATCTATGGGTTTGCCGGAGTGCAGTGACATTGATTGTGAACCACAATAAGAATAACAATTAGTGACTTGTTCCTTCCACTAGTGACTTGTTCCTTCCATTAGTGACTTGTTCCTTCCACTATTGACTTGTTCTGTCCACTAGTGACTTGCTCCTTTCACTAGTGACTTGTTCTTTCCACTATTGACTTGTTCTTTCCACTAGTGACTTGTTCTTTCCACCAGTGACTTGTTCCTTCCACTATTGACTTGTTCCTTCCACTAGTGACTTGTTCCTTCCACTATTGACTTGTTCCTTCCACTAGTGACTTGTTCTTTCCACTAGTGACTTGTTCCTTCCACTATTGACTTGTTCCTTCCACTAGTGACTTGTTCCTTCCACTATTGACTTGTTCCTTCCACTAGTGACTTGTTCTTTCCACTATTGACTTGTTCCTTCCACTAGTGACTTGTTCCTTCCGCTAGTGACTTGTTCCTTCCACTAGTGACTTGTTCCTTCCACTATTGACTTGTTCCTTCCACTAGTGACTTGTTCCTTCCACTAGTGACCTGTTTTTTCCACTAGTGACTTGTTCCTTCCACTAGTGACTTGTTCCTTCCACTAGTGACCTGTTCTTTCCACTAGTGACTTGTTCTTTCCACTAGTGACTTGTTCCTTCCACTATTGACTTGTTCCTTCCACTATTGACTTGTTCCTTCCACTAGTGACTTGTTCCTTCAACTAGTGACTTGTTCCTTCCACTAGTGACTTGTTCCTTCCACTAGTGACTTGTTCCTTCCACTATTGACTTGTTCCTTCCACTAGTGACTTGTCCTTTCCACTATTGACTTGTTCCTTCCACTAGTGACTTGTTCCTTCCACTAGTGACTTGTTCCTTCCACTAGTGACTTGTTCCTTCCACTAGTGCCGGGAAGCGTATTGTGGTCTTGAAGTTTGCGTTCTTGAGCCAAGTGTGTCGCCTTGGCTCCTGTGTCCCCGTGTTGTTGTAGGCTGTCTGTGATGTTGTTGTAGGCTGTCTGTGATGTTGTTGTAGGCTGTCTGTGATGTTGTTGTAGGCTGTCTGTGATGTTGTTGTAGGCTGTCTGTGATGTTGTAGGCTGTCTGTGATGTTGTTGTAGGCTGTCTGTGATGTTGTTGTAGGCTGTCTGTGATGTTGTTGTAGCAGTCTGTGATGCTGTTGTAGGCTGTCTGTGATGTTGTTGTAGGCTGTCTGTGATGTTGTTGTAGGCTGTCTGTGATGTTGTTGTAGGCTGTCTGTGATGTTGTCTAACAATAATATATGAAATTTTGTAAGACGTTTTTCCATTTAAATGACGACATGTTGTTTTTGACATCTCAAACATAGTATACTGTGACAATCGGCTAGGTCGATAACAGTGTACGATAGTTGCAGTTGTGCCGGTGAAGTATATTTAGAAATTATACACTTCAGAAAATTTCGTGAAAAAGTAATTTAAGTAGTCTCTATCTCTTCCAGACTATGAATTATCCTGCCGTTACAAAGATGCATAATTTTATCTATACCATTATCTCATGCAGTTACGAAGATTGGTAATTTTATCTATACCAGTGTCTCATGCCGTTACAAAGATCCGTAATTGCCTCTACATGAAAACCTCATGCCGTTACAAAGATCTGTACATTTATCTAAACCAAAATCTCATGCCGTTACAAAGATGCGTAATTTTATTTATACCAAAATCTCATGTCTTTACAAAGATGCGTAATTTTATCTATACCAAAATCTCATGCCGTTACAAAGATGCGTAATTTTATCTATACCAAAATCTCTTGTCGTTACAAAGATGCGTAATTTTATTTATACCAAAATCTCATGTCTTTACAAAGATGCGTAATTTTATCTATACCAAAATCTCATGCCGTTACAAAGATGCGTAATTTTATCTATACCAAAATCTCATGTCGTTACAAAGATGCGTAATTTTATCTATACCAAAATCTCATGTCGTTACAAAGATGCGTAATTTTATCTATACCAAAATCTAAAGTCGTCACAAAGATGAGTAATTTTATCTATACCAAAATCTCGTGTCGTCACAAAGATGCGCAATTCTATCTATACCAAAATCTCATGTCGTTAAGAAGATGCGTAATTTTATCTATACCAAAATGTCAAGTCTTTACAAAGATGCGTAATGTTATCTATACCAAAATCTCATGTCGTTACAAAGATCCGTAATTTTATCTATACCAAAATCTCGTGTCGTCACAAAGATGCGCAATTCTATCTACACCAAAATCTCATGTCGTTAAGAAAATGCGTAATTTTATCTATACCAAAATGTCATGTCTTTACAAAGATGCGTAATTTTATCTATACCAAAATCTCATGCCGTTACAAAGTTCTGTAATTTTATCTACACCAAAATCTCATGCCGTCACAAAGATCTATAATTTTTTTTTCCAAAGTCTTTTGTATGATCGTTTTTCGTATGTATGATCATTATTTGACTGAAATGCATGTTATATATATTTTATGGTCAAAGGGACAGAACCCGAAATATCGATACTGCTATTTTTTATGAGTTTACCTCCTCTTGTATAGAGACACGTTCGGTCTATAATGTCTTGAACGAAGCGTGACCATATCTCCTTATTTGGTAGTATCAGTCAACTGTTGTAGATGTTTGAAACCTTTCTTAACGCTTCTGTTCATGTCCATAAAAGGCGCGACTGTGTAAGACTTTTATCTCGAATGTTCTTAGAATCGTCTTATTGTGAACAGCGACTCAGAGATTGTCACTCTGCGCATGTCTCGACTGGGTTGTCGTTTTGTTGTTCCGCCCAGGTCGGGCAGTTGAGAAATGGACTGATTAGCGAGCGGACGCGACTGCGTCTTGTGATTCTCTGAGGGAAATACATTGTCTTTGTGAGTTAGTTAGCTAACTAGACTATTTCCCCGTATTATTCAAGCCTGCCTGGAGGCATATGTTCATGGTTGATTTTCCGAAATAAGGTAATTCCTCTTGTATCGAACTTTAGGCTATCATCTAGAGGTTCGTCATTTTGTCGCCTTTTTGCTCGCCTGTGTGATTCAAAATGGAGAGGTACTTTGACTAGGATTAAGTCACCGGTATCTTTATACCTGAACTAGTTATATATCTATGGGTCGCTCTAGACCAACAAGACTATTGTCTGTGTTCCAGGATTCGTTATATCAGAGATCACGTCCAAGTCAGATGGTTAGACTTAGGAAGGTTATAAAGGTCGAGCTGACCTGTAATCCATGTATGCTACTCACGTGCAGACAGTAAACGGACGTATTGTATACATCTGATCTGCTAGCATCAGGAAGGAATAATTATTATTGTCTATGAACATTAAGGATCTGCAGCTGACCACGGTTGCAGAAGTTATATGTATTATTTATCAAGCTTCGCTATGATATTTGTTTTCCATACAACTATTGAGTATTGACTTCTACATGACTGTCAGTTAACATGAGTTTGAATGCTGCATTCGTTGTACTATGCCGATGATAACATAAGTATCATGACTGTTTTGTGGCGTGCAATAAATGGTATAAACCTAAAGCGAAGTTACCATTTCTATGACTCTACACGTCATGTTGCCTGTGGTGTACCCTGAACTGTTCTACTGCAACACACACACAGCAACAATCTAAACCAGATAAGACACCCACATCTTGCATTGTAATACCTGGTGTCGATAGAGGTGGTAATTTGACGGCATCCTAATTCCACCCTTATCAATTCATGGTGGCCAATAGTTGGTTTATTCTGGTACCAACTCTCAAGGGGGTCAACAAACCCAGACATCATCAGCAGACTACAAGACAACATTGCAGTTGCTATTCATCACCTTTGATGAAATTTTTTTGAAAGACGCAGCAGTACTGACAGTTGTTGATATTTTGAAACTACCCGGCGCTGCTCGGCGGTATTGAAGTTTGTCTACAAATAGAAGGACAAGTACCGAGCGAATGGATTTCCTGATCTGTTGAGAAGAAGGACAAGTGCCGTAACAACTGTTCCGGTCTCAGAATTACTGTTGCAGATTCAGAAGGTCAAGTTCAGAAGCTGTTTCCTGTCAGAAGCTGTTTCCTGTTAGAAGCTCATTTCCTTCGTCATGGCAGTTTACGAGAGCAGATATGGATCAACGTTGGATCATTGTCCTAAGAATGCTGATCACATCCTGTTCTGAACTGTGCTGACGTTGTGGATACATAGAAGTTAAGTGGCCTGTTTTGTTTGTGAACTGTGCCCTTATGTTCTAACTGAGCCTTCTGTCTATCACATTTTTCGCACTTTTTATATGTTTACATGTTATATGTTATTTGGATTTGTATTTATATGTTTATATTTCAGCGGGTTTTCTCGGTTGGGCGGTGTCTTTCAGTAGAAGATACCACGCCACAGAGGTTCTACTGTTAGCGTTTTCGTTAGGGACTGTGCGAATTCCTACTGTGGAATTTGCTAGCGACAATCGTTGCTATATCTGTTTAGTTGTGACGAGTTGTGCTTTATTTTCGTTTTTTGTATATTTTTTTTTGTTTCTCTCTTTCTTTCTGTTTTTTAGTTTCGATTTCAATTGTGTGTATTTGTAGGTCTCCTCTTTTCTATTATTCAGTTCTTCACGTAAATTTTTGTGTATATACTGTAGCGTCATTTGTTTGTCATATCTTCGCATTCTGTCATCATATTCTTTTTAGTTTCGCTGTTTATTTATTTGACTTATGCGAATGTTTTCGTATTGTTTGATCTTTGTTATTGTTTACATTGACTCTGATCTTTGTTATTGTTTACATTGACATTGATCTTTGTTATTGTTTACATTGACTCTGATCTTTGTTATTGTTTACGTTGACTTTGATCTTTGTTTTGTTTACATTGTTGATGACTTTGTTATTGTTTACATTGTCTTGTTATTGTTTGCATAGGTTTTGCATAGTTAGCTTTCACTATTGTTACATATATGCTCATGCACTATTGATCTATAGTGCACTTATCATAACTAACTGGTGGTTTGTTGCTTATGCACTATTGTAGTGCAGTTATGATAAATAACTGATGGTTATGCACTGATTTTGGGTAGTGCACTGATAATTAAGAGGTGACTTGTGATATTATTGTACAACTGATAATACAAATTGGTGTCAAGTCTTGTTTCCCACAGAGATTGGAGTAAACATAGTAATTATACAAGCACTTTATTAAGTCTTGTTGCTATTAAGATTGAAATAAGATAATTAATTATTTCAGGTTCTGTACTCACATTTTAGACATCATGTCTACATTTGAGTACTTTATTGAGCAGGGTAAAGCCCTTGGGAAGACAGGTGATAAATTAGAAGAATTTGCGACTGTTCAATATGCCAAGGCATTGAAGTCGGAGGAAAAGAAAATGAAAGAACTAACTGAACAAAAGAGAATAGATGCTGAAATTTAAAACTGCAGATGCAGGTAGATGAAAAGAGATTACAAATGGAAATGGAAAAACAAAAAAGAGAAGCAGAATCTCAGGAGAAGAGACTTCAGGCTGAGGTTGAAAATAAGAGACTTGAAAAAGAAGCTGAAAATAAGAGACTTGAAAAAGAAGCTGAAAATAAGAGACTTGAAATAGAGGCTGAAAATAAAAGATTAGAAAAAAAGTTACAGGCTGAGGCTGAGGAAAGAAAGTTACAGGCTGAGGCTGAGGAAAGAAGGTTACAAAGAGAGTCTGATGAGAGAAAAGCAAAAATGGAACATGAAGAAAAACTCTTAGCTTTGGAGTTAGAAAAGTTGAAGTTATCTAGTAATGCTAATGATGCTAATAAGGTATCATCTGCTAATAAGTCTAATGCTGTTGATTTCAAGCTTAATTTACCAGCATTCAATGCTTCAATTGATGATATAACATTTTATCTAGATAGATTTGAAAGTGCATGTAAGGTGCATAATATAGATAAAACATTATATGTTTATCATCTGTCCAAGATACTTAGAGGTGATGCTTTGACTTTGTTGGGTATGGTAGATGTGCCTGACAAGAACAACTATGAGGTTGTCAGGGCGGCATTGTTAAAGAAGTACCAACTTAACGAAGACGGATATCGTCTTAAATTTAAAAACATGTTACCAGAAACTGGAGTTGAATTCTCAGAATTCATCTCAGGCATACGTCTTACTTTTTTACGATGGGTTGAGCTTTCTAAGACAGAAAGTACATTTGAAGCCCTCATGGACTTACTTCTTAGAGACAAGGTTATGTCTTCTGTTAATGAAGCTTTTCTTTCTTTTCTTCATGAGCGTAAGCCTAAAAATATAAAAGAAATGGAAGAATACTGTAGCCAGTATGTTACTGCACATCCTCACATAACCGTTAGCAACTCTAAGGTAAAAGAAGGTCTGCCAGTTGCTTCGGCAGCACCTTATGGCCCGAATTTTATGCGTAAATTTCAGGGTAGCCAGCAAAATTTCAATAAAAAGAGTAACCGTAATTATGCCCAGAACCATGGTAATCAATTTCAGGGAGATTCTTCTTCCCAGAACTGGAGACAACCTAATATTACACGGTATTCTATTCCCGGTAACTTTAGAAATTTTCATAAAGGTAATCGGTATAGAGGAAAATATTATTTGCAGAGACCTCAATACCAAGATAATAGAGGTTCTCAACAGCATAGAGATGGTAATGACAGTTATGGAAACTGGAACGCAAACCAGGATAAAAATTACAGTAGGGACTTTAATGATAATTGCAGAAGCAATAATGGTCGCGGTAGATCGCAACAGAAGAGAAAAAGATATCAACAGACAAACTCTGTTCAACAAGAATCTCAGGGAGCAGATAAACAGGTTAATAATGATAAAGACCATAATGCTATCGGATGCTCATCTTTTGACTTTGGTAGGGCAAATAAATGTATCCAATGCAGTACTTTATTTGATCCGAAAACCATTAGTACTCTAAGCTGTGGTCATCCTTTGCCCGCTCTTCCTGCTAATGTTGCTCATGATGGGAGAGGTTCTCTTATATTACATAAGGGGCTTGTAAATAGTAATCCAGTCTCGGTGTTGTTTGATTCTGGATGTACTACTGTCGGGGTTAGGCAATCTCTTGTAGATCCATTCTGTGCTACAGGAAAGGTCATCAAATGTGTCACATTTGGTGGCACGTTGGAAAAATATCCTACTGCCATAATACATATTGCTACTCCTTTCTTCACGGGAGAGGTCCACGCGTGTCTACTTCCAAACCCTATTGCGGACCTTATTATTGGTCGTATTCACGGAGTTAGGGAATGTACCCCACAGCAGATTGCTGTTTGGGAAGAGCAAAACATTGAAGCTACCAATACGGTGGTCACAAGAGCACATGCTCTGGATCCACCTCAAACTTCATTAACTAATAATGATGAAGTAAATGAACAAAATAGTCACTTGACTATTACACGTGACTCATTTATCAAATTGCAAGAAGAAGATCCGTCGTTACAAAAATTCTTCATTCTAGCAAAAAAAGGTGATCCTAATCAAAATACTAATAGAAAATCTTGGATTTCTATGAAGAACGGCGTACTTGTACGTATGGTACAAGACTCGACTACATCCACTCATTCACAAATTCTTGTGCCTAAGAGCATGAGGGTGCAAATATTGCAACATGCTCATGACTCGCAATGTGCTGGACATATGGGTTTTTCCCGTACAAAGTCGAGGGTTCTTGCGGCTTTCTTTTGGCCATTTGTGAGCAAGGACATACGAATGTACTGTCGCTCTTGCAAAGTATGTCAGGAGGTCAAATCTAAAGGACCACGACATGCTGCGCCTATTCAGGCTGCTGACATTCCAATTCGCCCTTTTCAAAAAATGGCAATAGATATTATCGGTCCTTTTAGAATTAAGTCGGCTAGAGGGCATCAATTTATTCTTACATGTGTCGATATGTGCACACGTTGGCCAGAGGCAATACCTCTCAAGAGCATCTCAACTGCTGATATCGCAGACGCTCTTTGGCTGATATTTTCTCGCTTGGGTTTTCCCGGAGAAATATTGTCAGACCATGGCACTCAACTGATATCAGACACTATGTCACAGGTAATGTCTATGCTACATATAAAAAGGTCTCTCAGCAGTATCTATCACCCAATGTCTAATGGGTTGGTCGAACGTTTAAATAGGACTCTAAAAACTTTACTGGGTAAAATAACTGAGGATCATCCTCAGGATTGGGACAGGGTCTTACCCGCGGCTCTCTTTGCGTATAGAGAGGTCCCCAATGAACATACGGGGTTTTCCCCTTTTGAACTTGTCTTTGGCGCGCAACCGCGCGGCCCTATGTCTTTACTTCACGATCTAATCACTGCCGATAATATTAGCGATGAGACTCAGTCTTCTTATGAGTACGTCATTGCTCTTAGGAAAAAAATCATTGAGGCATGCAGACTAGCAACTTCGTCTTCCGAATTTGCTAAAGAAAAGGCAAGGCAGTTTGCGAATAAGAATAGATGTCTACGACAACTTTGTCCAGGTGACAAAGCTCTCGTCCTACTTCCTTCAAGGGAGAACAGACTTCTAATTGCATGGAAAGGTCCATATGCAATAGTCTCCAAAATTTCTGATGTCGACTATGTTGTCGATATTGATGGAAAGCATAAAACTTTCCACATAAATATGCTCACGGAATTTCATGAAAGACCAGACTATTTGCAGCCTATTTTCCAGGCAACGGACAATTCTCAAGTACCTCATGGTCAATACTCATCGCTGTCAGTTATACAGGATGAGGAAACTACTTTTTCTGATGTCAATCTTCCTCTTTCTATGGTCCCACTTTATTCTACGGAATCTTGGAAAAACGTGACCGTTTCTCCAAATCTTTCCGCTGAGGAACATCGACAAGTTTCTTCGATGTTGCAAACATTTCAGGATGTTCTTACAGACATCCCGGGACACACACATGTCATTGAACATGACATTGTGCTAACTGATCATAATCCTATCAGAGTCAGACCCTATCCAATACCTATCCATTTCCAGTCTCAAGTCGAAAAAGAATTGGATGAAATGATACGTTTGGAAATCATTGAACCATCCACTTCAGCATACTCTTCGTCTATGGTTATTGTTCGAAAGAAGGATAATAACATTCGCATTTGCGTAGATTATCGCAAATTGAACCAAGTTACGAAGTTCGACGCTGAACCTATGCCTTCATTAGAAGAGCTACTCAATAAACTTTCTAATTCTAGATTCTTTACCAAACTAGATTTGTCTAAAGGTTATTGGCAAGTCCCGCTAACTGAACGTGCCAAACCTTTTACAGCTTTTTCTACACCTAGGGGTTTATTCCAATGGAATTTCATGCCTTTTGGTCTTATGAACGCCCCTGCTACATTCGTACGCATGATGCGGCGAATTCTCGCATATCGTACAGATGTCATAGCATATCTAGATGATATCTGTCTATTCAGTGATTCCTGGGAAGATCACTATTTGGGTTTATACGAATTACTGTCTACTCTTCGCGAGTATAACTTGACTGCAAAACCCTCTAAAGCCTTTATAGGATTTAGTGAGATTTCTTTCCTAGGTCATCGTGTTGGTCATGGTCTTTTAAAGACAGAGGACCACAATGTTTCAAAAATACTTAACATTTCGGTCCCTAAGACAAAGAAACAAGTAAGGAGTCTATTAGGTTTGATCCAATTCTACGGACGATTCATTCCGAATCTGTCCTCCATTATGGCACCGCTTTCTACTTTATTGAAGAAAGGGTCGCCTAATTTGATCCGCTGGTCAAAAGAATGTCAATCCTCATTGGACCAGGTTAAAGACCTATTTTCATCTCCACCTATTCTTAGGTTACCTACTATTGAGAAGACTTTTGTTCTTCGAAGTGACGCCTCGTCAACTGGGATTGGGGCAGCACTAATGCAGGAGTATTCTGATACTCTGCATCCGGTGATGTATATCTCTAGGAAATTAAATGCTGCAGAAAAGAATTACTCGGTTTTAGACCGTGAGTTATTGGCTATGGTATGGTCTATTCTGAAGTTACAAAGATTTCTTCTAGGCGCACATTTCATTGTGGAAACCGACCAGAAAGCGCTTACTGCTATTCAGAGTAAAAACTTGAAGAGCTCGAGGTCCACTCGTTATGCCATAGCTCTTCAACCATTTCATTTCTCGGTTCGAGCTATCCGTGGTTCGGATAATGTAATGGCGGACATTCTGTCCAGATGCCCACACGATTCCACATGATTCTTCTGTCATATATATATATTTCCTAATATACAGTCCAATGTTATAATGACATGTTAGTAGATTTTTTTTTTCTCACTTTTTTGAGGGGGAATTTATAACATTGTACCATGTAATTATCTAAGAAGGCTTAGTTAGTGATATACGGGCCAAAAGATCACTCGGCCACATTTAAATAAATTATTTTCAGGATTGTATTGAGAGATTTACCAGTTGTCTTCAAGATTTGTGTTATTGATATTTTCGCAGCACATCATTGAAGATGCGAGATTGTGTCCATTGTGGAACTTTGAGTATATCAAGTCCTGTCCTAGATTGGGAGCGGATGATGTCCACATCTTCTTCTATTGAATGTTTTATGTCAACGAAGATCAACACATGTATTACTTATTAGTTACTGATGCATTACATAATGTAATAAAATAGTGCGGTATATTAATATATTACACCGCTATTTGCAACACATTGTATGATATCATAATAATATATTTGATTTCATATATTGGTATGAGAATAATTTGACTTTTATTATGATGTTGCCAGCATTGTGGTTTGTGTTGGTGGCACCTTCCTGGGATATATACGCGTATACTTAGATAAATTTTTCTCTAAGGACCTGGGATATGATCTCAGTTTCGCTCCAAGTGTTGAGCTATTTTGTTAGGTATATCCGCGCATCATACGTGCGTTAGGAGCCTAGATTTTTCCGGCTCCAGGATTTAAAAAAAAAAAAAAAATGTTTCATTTTTTTTTCCCGGGAGGGTGCGGTAATGTTACGCACA
Source organism: Oreohelix idahoensis (assembly GCA_024509875.1). Taxonomy (NCBI): domain Eukaryota; kingdom Metazoa; phylum Mollusca; class Gastropoda; order Stylommatophora; family Oreohelicidae; genus Oreohelix; species Oreohelix idahoensis. Next base: position 143,262 of record JAMPIV010013795.1, read on the forward strand.
AATAATTACTTTTTTCCAAAGTCTTTGTATGATCGTTTTTCGTATGTATGATCATTATTTGACTGAAATGCATGTTATATATATTTTATGGTCAAAGGGACAGAACCCGAAATATCGATACTGCTATTTTTTATGAGTTTACCTCCTCTTGTATAGAGACACGTTCGGTCTATAATGTCTTGAACGAAGCGTGACCATATCTCCTTATTTGGTAGTATCAGTCAACTGTTGTAGATGTTTGAAACCTTTCTTAACGCTTCTGTTCATGTCCATAAAAGGCGCGACTGTGTAAGACTTTTATCTCGAATGTTCTTAGAATCGTCTTATTGTGAACAGCGACTCAGAGATTGTCACTCTGCGCATGTCTCGACTGGGTTGTCGTTTTGTTGTTCCGCCCAGGTCGGGCAGTTGAGAAATGGACTGATTAGCGAGCGGACGCGACTGCGTCTTGTGATTCTCTGAGGGAAATACATTGTCTTTGTGAGTTAGTTAGCTAACTAGACTATTTCCCCGTATTATTCAAGCCTGCCTGGAGGCATATGTTCATGGTTGATTTTCCGAAATAAGGTAATTCCTCTTGTATCGAACTTTAGGCTATCATCTAGAGGTTCGTCATTTTGTCGCCTTTTTGCTCGCCTGTGTGATTCAAAATGGAGAGGTACTTTGACTAGGATTAAGTCACCGGTATCTTTATACCTGAACTAGTTATATATCTATGGGTCGCTCTAGACCAACAAGACTATTGTCTGTGTTCCAGGATTCGTTATATCAGAGATCACGTCCAAGTCAGATGGTTAGACTTAGGAAGGTTATAAAGGTCGAGCTGACCTGTAATCCATGTATGCTACTCACGTGCAGACAGTAAACGGACGTATTGTATACATCTGATCTGCTAGCATCAGGAAGGAATAATTATTATTGTCTATGAACATTAAGGATCTGCAGCTGACCACGGTTGCAGAAGTTATATGTATTATTTATCAAGCTTCGCTATGATATTTGTTTTCCATACAACTATTGAGTATTGACTTCTACATGACTGTCAGTTAACATGAGTTTGAATGCTGCATTCGTTGTACTATGCCGATGATAACATAAGTATCATGACTGTTTTGTGGCGTGCAATAAATGGTATAAACCTAAAGCGAAGTTACCATTTCTATGACTCTACACGTCATGTTGCCTGTGGTGTACCCTGAACTGTTCTACTGCAACACACACACAGCAACAATCTAAACCAGATAAGACACCCACATCTTGCATTGTAATACCTGGTGTCGATAGAGGTGGTAATTTGACGGCATCCTAATTCCACCCTTATCAATACAGTTCAATGAGAATCAATTTAGATGGATAGATATATTTACAAATATATATAAAGATATTTACATACAACAGACAATATGTCCATAGTACATTGTTACAATTTTTCAAGTTGATGTTAATTACTCTATTTACTACTGGTACAAAAAGGCAGGTTGGGGATTATCATCATCTCAATGTTCTTTTGTTTCACTAGAATTGTTTATGTTAGTCTTTTGGAGAAACGTTTTTGTCTATACAGGAGATTTGTCTTTAGTCGTGATAAGTTGTCCTAAGCCAGATATTTCACTTATCTGGATCCTGGAATCACAGCAGTTGTAGTTGGTTTGGCCAGACACTTCAGTCTCCTCTGGTCTTGAACTTCTCTAATACCAGCAGGTACCAGAGACTCTTAGAAATCGTGCTGAATTTCTCTATCATCGAGTACCAGCACCAGACAAGTGCCAGCAGGAACCCCTGTCGATGCAAGTTAAGGTTCTGTCTTAATATCAAACTAATTCCTCCTAATTTACATGTAAACATACATTCAATACAAAAGAACATGGTCAGCTCTCTCTGACAACCCTGCTTCTCCACTTTAGTTTGATGGAACAATTTGTACCAGTTTTCTTTTCTCTTCCCTAATGGATGCTACGCCTCTGTCATTCCTGCAGTAATCTTTTCCATGCAATAAGATAGGTGTAATGTTCCTGTATGACCATCATATATATAGTCCTGTAGTTTTAAACTTCTTAGATAGTCCCTTATATGATGGATCAACATCTAGGCTATGCCTAAGTCTGCCATGGAACCATTTAATTATAATCTTTTACATGGCCTTTTCTTTTTTCACACAACCCTTTTTTAATTAAAAAGTCAATAAAATCAATCTTACCACATATCAAGGAAATATAAACAAGTAACGAAGAATTAGGCAATAGAATATGGCACACTTTCATCACTGCCTCTGTTCAGACTGCTTTCTGTTGTTAGTTAGTTTAAAACAAAGCACAAGTCTGCTCATCGCTGCTTGCTCCTCTGAATATTTTGAAAAAAATGGCAGCGAGCAGCCTACTATTTCGTTAAAGTAAAATGCTTTGGCCAATGAGACCAAGCATCTCTTTCATTTGAATGAATCTTTTTTTTAAAATATCTCAAACCACTATGCGTTACTACTACCAACTAGATTTGTATATTTAGGTTAGCCAATAATATTTCGGCTTCCTTCAAATTTCATCCAATCCCCTTCATCGTACTATCTTAGCCTTTCTTTCACCTAATTTTTCCCCCCAAAAAATATGCTATCCAATCTAAGCAGATATGACTTGACCTGACAGTATCTCCGATTCTCTATGTATTATTACCAATATTTGATTATTTAATGGACTATTTAGATAACTAACAGCATATTCTTGGTCAACAAGTCTTCAGGTACACGAATATATGATTTTTATGGGGCTAAGTGGCTTGGTTCAAAATTCTATCTTTTTTTCTATGTTAGTTGTTTATTTTTAAACTACCTCCTGTTCAATTCTTTTTCCGTGTACTTTCAAGCTAATTACGTCATTCGCAATAAGAGCTAACACAACATCTTGCATTGTCATACAGCGCTTTGATTATATTCACATATTTTGTTGGAAAACCATAGATTGTAAGTATCTTCCATAATGATGGGCGGTGTAGACTATCAAAGGCTTTTTGAAAATCGACGAAGGTGATAATAAGTGGCGATTGCATTTCCACTGATTCTTCTATAATTGTTCTTAGTGTGAATATTTGATCAATACATGATCGTTGTCGTGAAACGAAGTGTAACCCACTACTTTGTTAATCACTATGTCGAGATACAGATTTGCTTCAACTAATCAACTTGCACCGTTCACCAGTCTCTGAGACAGAATAAATTATACTGTTCACGCAGTTCACGCAAGATTGCTTGCTTGCTTGCTTGCTTTTATCCCCGATGAGGGTGCGAGTAGTAGACTCTTATACCCTTGGCACACAGGCAGCTTGGTATGGCGGTGGCGCAGCCACCGCCACGCCTCTGCATACGGTCCGTGTTGCCACACGGCCAGAAAGCCACCCATCGTGCCCCCAAGCGATGAGTGAGCAGCCCGCCGTGCATCTACGCACTGTTTGGGGAGTGGTTTGGGCTTTTTTTCACGCAAGATGGCGGCTAAAAACTGAATAAAATTAGGCTGTATGAGCAAAAGTCGAAACCGGAGGAAACCAATCAACTTGCTCCGCCAGGAACCAACCGAAAGCTTTCCTTACGTATTTACCTGCCTATATATTCGGGCGGAATTTTATGCTAACCACGCAATCCCGAACTTGACGCCAGAGATACTGACTGAAGAGGAAGAAGCTGTCACCTTGATTTATAAGCTTACCTGAGGGCATCGACCTGCAACCTACTTCACTAAGTCGCGTCAAAACCTGGCCAGTTTAAAATCTTAGGAGGGTAAATATAATTTACTATTTGTAGGCAAATAGGCTTCAGCAGGTATATAATGTTGGTATTTGTTGTGTGTCATTATACTACCTACACCTGTATATATTTAATATATTTTGGGTTCACTATGAATGTATATGATTGATATAGACAAAGACTAATAGGACTCATACCTCAATCTATTGTCTCCTATAACTCAATCTATTGTCTCACACGACTTCAGTCTATTATCTCAGATAAGACCAACTGCAATATAACCAAAACAGTCCTTGTTAGGACTCAATCTATTGTCAGTCTATAACTTCAATCTATTGTCTCAGATAAGACCAACTGCAAATATAACCAAAACAGTCCTTGTTAGGACTCAATCTATTGTCTCATCTAACTCCAACTGCAATATAACCAAAACAGTCCTTGTTAGGACTCAATCTATTGTCTCCTATAACTCAATCTATTGTCTCAGATAAGACCAACTGCAATATAACCAAAACAGTCCTTGTCAGGACTCAATCTATTGTCGCATCTAACTCCAATCTATTGTCTACTATAACTCCCACCTGATATATCACCAAACAGTCCTCGTCTCTTATACTCCTATCAATAGAACATAACGTTATTGTTAGGATATATTATAGCACTTGTCAGAGAGGGCCTGGTATATTATAGGGGGAAGGAAAAGGTTGTATCACACCTAGGTGTACATATTATTGGATTTATTCATGTATTGAATTATATTATTGGATGTATTCATGTATTGACTTTATATTATTGAATGTATCCATGTATTAGTTTATCAGAAGGAATGTTTTGCACTGTCTTGTCTCGCTATTGCTAAATCATACTGAGCCATGTTGTCATTCATCCTACAATGCAGACACTGAGACACGCTCATTTCATCCACATTAGAAATAGGTGGGCTTGAGGACAGAAATTAGCCCCTATTTTTCCTTGTTACAGGTTTATTTGTGTCCTAAAAACCTGAGGTCGTATGTTCGAGTCAATCCCGCTGCCTGGAACTTCGCAGGAGCATAGAGATTGTACAGAAGCTACATCTTTAGTCCCCCTCAGTCTTGGGTGGGCTAAAGTAACGAGCCTCAGCAGGAGTTGTGTGAACCAAACTACGGAGAACAGAACTGTTTAAGAGAGATGAGTACACATTAGTACCATTTCTGTCAGCATTGTGAGCATAGAAACTGTCAGTGATGAGAAAGTGACTTAGCACAGCAAGAGACAAAAATAACAGCATAGCTGATAAATGTTATATCCTTAATTAACAGCACAGCTGATATAATTTTTGTTCCTATAATTGGAAAACTTGTTGACTATATAAATATAAATATTTGTAAAATATATGTAAACTTACAAATTCATTACGTTCCATTTTTTTTTCAACATTCACCCTTCAGCACAAGAGTAGATAGTGTATATACTAAATAAAATATAAGGAAATTGTATTTTGAACGACTTGTCAATTTTATCATTGTTAAGTAAAAATCTGTTTCCTTGTTTTGTTTAATATCACAGTTAGTTACACAGCGGAGGTGGCACTTTATGTCGGTCTCCTCTCTACTATTGTTTCGAGATCAGATCATTCACAGCCGTAACTAATTTGTGATACCAGTAGTCCTCTCAAACACTGGGACTTCACCATTTTCTGCAGAAATTCTATTTCTGTAATTTTCAGTACTATACTGATCCTACAGCCAAATAAAACCTCACGCCACAATCGTTTCGGCCTGAAACCCGCTTGTTCTTCTCTGATCTTTTCGTCAGCATGCAATTTAAGTCTTTCTAACATCATGCAACATAATAATTTTCCAGGTACTGATAATATAGATATACCACGCCAGTTATTACAGTCTGATAGATCACCTTTCTTCGGTAACTTTACAATAATACTGTCTTTCCATTGTTGTGGTGGTTGTTCTTCTCTCCATACTTCATTTATAATATCTAAAATTCTCAAGAGGTTGTTGTCATTAACTGCTTTAATCATTTCCCCTGAAATTTCGTCAACTCCAGCAGCTTTAAAATTTTTTAATCTTTTAACGGCTTATTTGATCTCGTCCAGCGTGAATTCATCGCAAGTTATTGGCAAGGTGGTTGTGGGTGTTTCATTAGTAAAATCAGGTGTTACTGTTGGTGGTGGTCTGTTTAGCACCTCCATGAAGTGCTCAGCCCATCTCTTCATTTGTTCTTTTTCTGTTGGTATTGAACTCCCTAATTTATCTTTAACAGGTGTTTCCATAGCAGTAGGCTGGTGACATAGTTGTTTTGTAATTTGATAAAGGCACCTACTATTACCAGTTCTTGCAGCATTTTCAGCTTCTACGGCCAGTTCATTGATGAAATGTCTTTTATCTCTTCGAGTTTTTGTCTTCACTTCTTTATTTAACAAGTTATACGTTAGTTTACAAGATTCAACTGCACTATGTGTACTTGCCGCTAGCAGTTTAAGTTTTGCTGTTTTCCTTTCTTGTATTTTATCCCAAGTATCTTCCCTCATCCATTTTTTCTTTTTATGTACTAGGTATCCAGTGGTCGCTACAGCTGCTTCTGTCATTGCTGTTCTCAGTTGTTCCCATTTAGTATCGATTGTCTTGGTGGTGATATCGTTGTCAATTGTGCCTAAAGCATCGAAATAGTTGTTCATTTTGACATTATATTCCTCCTTTATATCATTTGATTGCAGTCTGTGCACATCTATTCTTCTATTTTTATTCGGTTGGTATAACTTCTTCAGTTTAATTCTCAGTTTAGCTATGCAGAGGTTATGATCGCTTCCGATCTCTGCACCTCTGTATGCTCTGACGTCTTGAACTGATGAATTGTATGATGCTAGGTTTGAATATCTCTGTCATTTTGGCTCTCTGGTGGAGTTTAACCTGCTTGCGTATTTCTGTGCCCTTTACACTTAGCACTACCACTGTCGTATTCTTTTGCTCTTTGGTTTTTATTCTTTCTACTTTTTCTATCTTTGTTTGTGGGTTTTTTTTTGTTTTGTTATGTTAGTGAGGATCTCCTCTTCTGTTAGGTTTGAATCGACTCCTTTGATGACGAATCTTCGAATCTCCTTGATCAACTCGATCTGTACCTTTATCCCATGTGCGAGGTGTATTTCTTTTGGGTTACTCTTTAATTCATGTCGTAGTTCCTTGCCTTTTTCTGTGTTGTTTACAATGATTGTTACTCCATTTTTATGTTTTTGCACTTTGTCAATAGATTTTTTTTCCTATTATTATTTCCAGGATGACCAGGATTTTGTCATCCGGGAGAGCTCTCAGTGTGGCTTCTTGTCCAGCTATCTGCGTTATTTTAATTCTGTTTTTGGTTTCTTTGTTTTCTCCTCCTCTGGTTTCCTGACTTTTTTGCTTGTGGTTTCATTAACTGTCCGGGTTCCTGCATCTTCGTTTTTGTTCTTTCTGCTTACTGCAGTTTTAATTCCTGAGCTTCCTTTCAGATTTTCCTATATTGTCTCTATTTTGTCCTTAATTTCTGTGTTTCTGACTATAGGGCTTGTGATCCTGTTCTTTTCTGTCGGGTTTGGTGTTCTACCCTTTTCAGCTGGCCTGACCCACACTTTTCCTTCCCCGGACTGCGACCTGGTCATCGGTGGCATAATGACTATTGATTTATTTTCCTATGACTGTTAGTACCCTGTCATTTATTTTGCTACTATTATTATAATTATATGACTGATTTTGATTGAAATTAATGTTTATCTCTAGTCTCACTAGTTTTATAGATTTTGACTAATAATATAATTAGGCCTATCAATAGTATAACACTGCTAGTAATCTACGATTATGGTAGCCTATAGGATGAACTCTACTTATTGTTATCTCCTAATGAGTACGGAAAACAACATGGCTGCTGTACCTTCAACAAAGAAAACACCACGTGGCGCACGAATCTATTGAATTTTCCCTAATATTTCGAATTTATACTACTACTCCTAGTTAATACTTAACTAATTAACTAAAATTTAACGAATACTAATTGTACGCAACTAATACTTTAATAAATGAACAAGAACCCCAAAAAAAAAACTTATCTGGAATTTGCCGAAAACCGTCACTGGCGTGTGGCACGTCTGATCGCTTCAAGAATTTTCGCAAGAGTGAAGGGGCTGATCATGGCTATCGGAGAGACATGGTATATATTCGTAAATTCCGTCCTATCGCTCTTTAATGCGAAAGTCACACCTACTGCCAGACCCGAGCCCATTTGCCGTTCGATTCTTGAATCAAAGGTAATTTTACCACCTCTGCCGCCGACAACCTCTCGGACTTGACTTTCATCATCTCCGCCTTGCCGAATATCAGCTACGCAATAAATTCCCCTGAAAGTTTTACAATTCAAGGTCCGTCTCAGACTTAACATTGCCCCTGATCAAAGAATCTATTACGCCATGCTCCGCGCTCTCTCTGTTCCACCGTGCTTAATTGCCAAACGGTTCACGTGTTAATTGCACTAGTGAATCCGGCGTTCCTGTAGCAAAAAATAAACTAGATGGGGAGGGGCAAAAGTGGATGATCACTGCTGCACTATTACCATCTGTGACAATAACAAAACGCGCGATGTTTGTTTTGGTTTTAAGGACTATCTTCATTACACACGGACAACTCCATCATTGCTCTGATCTCCTCCCTTAGATCACACAAGAATGGATCTCAGCACAGTGCACGAACTCCGTAGCACCGCCGAGGATCCCGATGTGTGTATACAGGAATCACATATTCTATCAAAGTTTTTGTGGTGGGTAGGTTTTCAAATTTTTAAATTTTGCCAGGGCAGCGGCCGTATGGTCTACTCTTTACGATTTTCAACTGCCGAGGGATTTTTAACCTGTGCAACTTGCACACGGGACCTCCTATTTTTTCGCTTGTATCAGTCCTGACTGTGTTACCACGGAAAACCATGTCATCGGTCTTAGAAAAATAATAAAAATAGGAACATGGAACGTCAGAAGCTTGTACCAAGGAAAACAGTACATAGTGAAGAACGAGATGGAAAGAATAAACATCGATATCCTGGGCATCTCAGAGCACAGATGGTCGGGCCAGGGACACTTTTCGATTCCATCAGGAGGAACGTTCATATACTCAGGCAAAGAAAGAGGAGGTTAGAGTGGCGTCGGCTTCTACCTGTCTAAAAGGACAGCTGCCTCCCTATTAGGATATAACCCCATAAATGACCGCATTGTCACAATCAGACTGAAAGGAAAAAGAAAGAACATTACAATTATACAAACATATGCGCCAACAGCAGCTGCCGGAGAACATGAAATTGAAGGTTTTTACAACGAACTGCAGCACACATTAGAGAAAGCAAATAAGCAAGATATTGGGATAATAATTGGAGATTTTAATGCCAAAGTTGGAAACGAAAGATTAGAACATGAAAAAAGAGTGAAAGGAAGTCATGGATTGGGCCAGAGAAATGAGAGAGGAGAACGCTTAACAACATTCTGCCTAGAAAACAACCTAGTCATCACAAATACTCTTTTTATGCAACACCCTAGAAGACTATATACATGGACGTCACCGGACGGAAAAAGCAAGAACCAAATAGATTACATCTTAATACAACAAAGGTGGCGATCATGTATCTCATCCGTCAAGACGCTCCCAGGAGCAGACTGTGACTCCGACCATGAACTTCTTGCTGCAAACTTCAAGATCAAATTGAAAAAAGTCGTTACAAGCGACAAAGTAATACGTTATGACACAAGCGCCATACCAGATGAGTACAGTGTCGATATTCAGAACAAATTTGACGTTCTTATGGCAGTACAGGAGGAAATGACACCAGATGAACTTGCCAATAACATCAGAGATGTTTACATTGCAAATGCACAGAGGTTAATTCCTAAAAGAAGTATAAAGAGACGAGAATACATCTCAGACGAAACACTGAAGTTGGTGGTAGAAAGAAGAAAAATGAAGTCCAAAAAAGACACAGAAAAATCAGGAATAGTACAAGGAATACACAAAGCAGATTAAAAATCGAGTCCGACAGGACAAACAACAATACATAAACGACGCAGGAAAATAGAAGAAATGCGCGAACAGGGATTGAGTAAAAATATGTTTTCTGAAGTAAGAACATTGAAGAACAGCAACTTTAAACCATCACTTCGAGCAATAAACGACAAGAGGCGACACTTTAACAAAACGTAAAGATATTCTGAACAGATGGAAGGAGTACTGTCAAGAAATGTACACGGAAATAAACAAAGCGGCAGATAACAACAACATGAATGTAGCAGAACGTGAACCAGAACCTACTATAGAGGAAGTCCGGAACGCAATCAAACACTTGAAAAGTGGAAAATCTCCTGGTTGTGATGAAATAACAGCTGAAATGATACAGGCAGGAGGAGAAGGCAGCGCTCGTATATACCATGCATTATGCAGTAAGATCTGGCAAAGCGGAATTTGGCCCAAGGAATGGAAAAGATCAATTTACATACCCTTGCCAAAAAAGGGTAATCTGAAACTGTGCACAAACTACAGAACTATAGCTCTTATAAGCCATGCCAGCAAAATACTATTACAAATCATAATGAAAAGGATGCAACAAAAGCTAGAAACAGAAATAAACGAAGTACAGGCGGGTTTTCGACCAGGTAGAGGCACTAGAGATCATATATTCAACATGAGGATCATCAAAGAAAAGTGTAAAGAATTCAACGTTGACCTATATACTTGTTTCATTGATTACACCAAAGCTTTCGACTGTGTACAACATCAGCAGTTATGGACTATTATGGAAAATATGGGATTTTCAAACAACCTTATACAACTCATCGCACTGCTGTACCAAGAACAACAGGCAGCCGTAAGAATAGAGGGGGAAACATCAGAATGTTTTGAAGTACAGAAAGGAGTAAGACAAGGCTGTACCCTTTCCCCTTACCTGTTTAACATTTATGCCTAGAATATCATGAAAAACGTAAGAGATGACCAAGAACACACAGAGTTTGACTCATTTAACATCGGCGGGTACCAGATCCCGGAAATCAGATATTCTGACGACACAGTCCTCCTATCGACCAACCCAGAAGGACTTGAACAATTAATTCTGTCAACCAAAAAACACAGCGAGGCCCAGAATCTATACCTAAACGCCAAGAAGACCAAAGTATTGACAACAGATAAAGTAAAGATCAAACCAGAAATTGAAATTGATAACGAAGAACTGGAAAGTGTTAATGAATTCGAATACTTAGGATCAATCATCGACAGCTCTGGTGACTGTGCAGTAGAAATTAAAAGAAGACTTGCAATTGCTTCACATAAACTAATACAGATGAAAAACCTATGGCAAGGCACAAGCAAAGAAACAAAGTTACAACTGATCAGAGCATGTATATTCCCAGTAACAACATACGGCTGCGAGACTTGGATACTCAATAAAACAGTTGCAAAAAAGGTTACATCATTCGAAATGAAATGCTAAACATTTATAACATATAAGGAAGGGAAACCCGAGGCCTGTAAACGGTAAATTAATATGAAACAATCTAACCTGTACTTACTGTTCTAAGTCTACTATTATGTACTGGACACAGTATTAAGGTCTCTTTGTCTTGTGTGGACTGGCCTATGCTGTCTGATAGAGAAACCACAGAAGTGATTGCGTCATTAATAGGCCGTACTGCCCATGGTGGACTTCCGGTGTTATGTCTTTCGGTTCGCACTATTGACCTGTCATCTTAGCATCATTTTTGTGATGCGTGGATGGCAGGGAGGATAGTGTGATTCGCTTGCATAGCTAGGCGGGGTTGTCGCACGGAAGGTCCAGTGTTCAAATCCTGGGTAAGCCACTCATGTCTGTTGTTTTTCTGTTGTGTAGTGTTCTACTTCTTTATTTCTTACGAGTGCCTGAAAACATACCTTTATGTTTGTTTCATAGAAATGAAATGCTACAGAAGGATGTTGAGAATACCCTGGACAGAAAAAAAGACCAACAGAGAAGTACTGCACTCACTAAACGTACAGGAATATTGGCTCCTAAATACCATCGCAATAAGGAAGCTGAAATTTTTCGGTCATATAAAAAGACATAATAGTCTGGAAAAAATAGTGATGGAAGGCATGGTCCCTGGAAAAAGGGGAAGGGGTCGACCTAGACGACGGTGGACCCAGGACATCACAGAGAGTCTGAACTTGTCTTTGGCTGATGCAGGTCGACTTGCCCAGAATCGTGATGCGTTCAGAGCAGCTGTAATGGAGACAATGTTCTGGAAAGAATACGTCACATGATGATCAGAGAAGGCTAGGTATCCGATCTCACTACACAAGATATCACAGAGGGAAGGGGGGGGGGGGGGGTGTGTATGACATCATTAGGAATCACTGGTTCTGAAAAAATGTCCCTCAGTTATACTCCTTGTGCTGGGAGCGAACCCGGTACCTTTAGAATTAGAGGCGGACGCAATACCCTTAGCTACTCAGACCGTCCAAATTAAAATTTAGATTTTGTACAAATTGTAATCGCTTTGATATTTTGTTACTCGTTAAGTGACGCCAGATGTTAAGTTGACAGAAGGTAAGGTCAGTATGTGACAGAACAGTTCCTGCATCTCCCGAGGGTCTCTTATGAGACAAAGAAAGAATAGAACTAATGCTCCCTCAGTACAAGGCCACTAATATGATGTTGCACATGGAGGCTGGCAACCCCGTACAAGGCCACTAATATGATGTTGCACATGGAGGCTGGCAACCCCGTACAAGGCCACTAATATGATGTTGCACATGGAGGCTGGCAACCCCGTACAAGGCCACTAATATGATGTTGCACATGGAGGCTGGCAACCCCGTACAAGGCCACTAATATGATGTTGCACATGGAGGCTGGCAACCTGATCATGTCAAACAAATTGCTACAGACACCACTCCTACAAGAGCCTGTTAAAGTTTTGTGCAACCTTTTTTACAAAAGGGCCAGCTATATTGGTGACTCTATACTCCATAGGTTACAAAAAGATGATGATGATTTTGAATCGGTTGTTGAAAAACTAGAATGACGCCGCTTAATATTAGATTTCATGGCTTTTTCTGAATATTTCTGTAGAGGTAAGCATGCTCACAAGGTCAAAAGTTTGTAGATGCATTCTCGTAAACGTGCTAGTGCCGCCATTTTAAACTCGGATTTCCTTACCTCTTTTATGGATTAGCTTTCCGGTTATCTCTCTCTGTCTCTCTCTCTTTTTTTTTTAAAGTTAGAAAACGTCCGCATACACTTCCATGAGAAACAGACGAACGCATCATTAGGAAAGACCGGAAGTGTGTGTGACCTAGGTTAACCCCGCCCATCCGTGGCCAGATATTGGAATAAATTGTCTATCTCAGATATGTATTTTTTTTTTTTAAACCGACCACAACAGATTTAGGCAGCTTGAATTTCTAACAGGCATCTGTTAGAAAACATCCCTGGCGCTTCCTGTTGTTAAATTGAAAGTTTTAATAACACATTTCGTATTTTATAAAATTTCATACCGGAAGAGATTCAGTTTTAAATGTGTTATAATTCTATCGTCTGCTGACTTTGGTTACGATGATTTTGCCAAATGTCTCATAGTCTTCACACATGCTTCATTTTGTTATTTCATCAGAAACTGGGAAAAAGTCTGGGGAACACATCCGTATGATTCCGTCATATGCAATCACCTCCCCCCTTCCCTCCCCCTGCTCCCTTTCCCCCTGTTATAACGGAGCATTTTAGAAACCACAACGTCCAAAATACAGATGGGGGTGACAAGACACGACGGAGGAGACAGATTTCCATTTATGGCTTGAGAATTGTAACCAACCATGGAGACTGACTTCCATATATGGAGACAGAGGAGACATACTTCCATATACAGACCGAGACAAAGAAACGATATATGAGACAGGCGTATGTAGTTCTGTGAAGAAAACCAACTAGTTTTATGGTAGACATTTGTTAAAACAAGATCCGCGGAAACTGTACGCACGAAACTTCAAGACAATTAAAAAACAGATATAATAAAAAAAAAATTCAAGAATAGTGTCATTTGGTTTCACGGGGTAGAAGAGGTTCCGATTATGAGATGATGAGTGTCATTTGGGCACAGGCATATCATGGGACTGATACAAATTCTGAGCACAATTCGGCGGGCACTAAAATAATTATAAAGCTGAAAAGTACAGAAAGCAAGAACTTTAAAGAAACCTCAGATAGACATATCAACAATAAAACATTCAGCAATAAAGCAGAAAAATCTTACACATTCAAAAATAAATATAAAAGTTTACAGACAGAAAGCTTGAAACAATACAGAAAATAAAAACACAGACAAGAAAGAGTTAACACAAAGGGTCTGTTTAAGGAAAGCATACAGCGTGAGAATAACATTGAGTTTAAGAAAACTTAAGTGTGGATGACGGATGACAGAAGATATCTCAAGTGGCAGAAATAAACGGGAGGGAGCACTTCAGAATATAGAACAATAGACAAATACGCACGTTGTGTAGACAAACAAAAGAACAGTGGCTAGAGAAAAAGATGCAAGGAAATAAGAGACATTGAAATAAAACATAACACAAGAGATATACATGAAGAAGTAATGAAAATAACAACAAAAAATAATAGAAACAGCTTGCCCAAAGAGGAAGCTCTTTCAGAGACAAGAATGGGGAAATATTATAAAGATGGACATAATATTTATATGTATTAAAGATAAAAACTGTCCTCAGATCATAAGTAGAGATTGGTGTAGATAAAATTACGGATCTTTGTAACGACATGAGACATTGGTATAGATAATATTACGGATCTTTGTAACGAAATGAGACAGTATACATAAAATTATGGATCTTTGTAACGACATGAGACATTGGTATAGATAATATTACGGATCTTTGTAACGAAATGAGACAGTATACATAAAATTATGGATCTTTGTAACGACATGAGACATTGGTATAGATAATATTACGGATCTTTGTAACGAAATGAGACAGTATACATAAAATTATGGATCTTTGTAACGATATAAGACATTGGTATATATAATATTACAGATCTTTGTAACGAAATGAGACATTGGTGTGGTGAACTTCTAAATACAATATCTAAATTAGAATATAACAGTATAGTGCATAAAGTCAAAGATAGGATAGTACTACAAATTTTCGGCGAGAATGGTAGTCGTCGCCTACGCCTTCAGCGTATTATTTGATAACGCTTTGGCCGAACCAAAAAGGGTACCCTATTTTTCAAATTCGTCCTTGAGACAAACGTACCACTTTCCCAAGTTCAAATGAAGTATTTGCCTAGAATACATTGTGGAAGGGAGATGGACGGATAGATAACCAACGCAAATCACGTCTCACATTGTTTCTAAAAATAAAACAAACTTGCTAGCGTTGCCCTTAGACGGTTTTCAAAAATACGATGTAAACGTTAGAACATGTGGACTCAGCACTAATTTTATTCATCGCTTGGGGGGCACGATGGGTGGCTTTCTGGCCGTGTGGCAACACGGACCGTATGCAGAGGCGTGGCGGTGGCTGCGCCACCGCCATACCAAGCTGCCTGTGTGCCAAGGGTATAAGAGTCTACTACTCGCACCCTCATCGGGGATAAAAGCAAGCAAGCAAGCAAGCAATCTTGCGTGAACTGCGTGAACAGTATAATTTATTCTGTCTCAGAGACTGGTGAACGGTGCAAGTTGATTAGTTGAAGCAAATCTGTATCTCGACATAGTGATTAACAAAGTAGTGGGTTACACTTCGTTTCACGACAACGATCATGTATTGATCAAATATTCACACTAAGAACAATTATAGAAGAATCAGTGGAAATGCAATCGCCACTTATTATCACCTTCGTCGATTTTCAAAAAGCCTTTGATAGTCTACACCGCCCATCATTATGGAAGATACTTACAATCTATGGTTTTCCAACAAAATATGTGAATATAATCAAAGCGCTATATGACAATGCAAGATGTTGTGTTAGAACAAATAATGGGAATACAGAATGGTTTACAGTAGAAACAGTTGTGAAACAAGGCTGTATTATGTCACCACTACTTTTTGGAATAGCTATTGATTGGGTTATGAGAAACTATACCCACAATGAACAATTAGGTATAAAATGGACAAATGGAAAATTCCTGGGGGACCTGGATTTCGCAGATGATTTAGCATTCTTATGTTCAACACCCAGACAATCCCAAGAAGCAGTAAATAATTTGTGTCATCTCTCGGTTAAAATAGGTCTCCAAATAAATGCCTCTAAAACTAAAGCTATGAACTTTTCTAACGAGACCTTTGATATCATCTTGAACGGGGAAAAAACTACAGAAAGTTGAAAGTTTCAATTATTTAGGCAGTAAAATGACTCAGGATGGTGACACAACAAGAGAAATCCATACTAGAATTGCTTTGGCAGCTAGCGCCTTCAATAGATTATCTAACATTTGGAAATTACGATCATTGAATATACATACCAAGCTTCGTCTGTTTAATTCAAATGTTATCTCAGTGTTAACATACGGTTGTGAGAGTTGGAAAATAACAAAATCATTGGAGAAGAAGCTGAATACATTCGAGAACAAATGTCTTAGAAAACTCATGAACATCAGTTGGAAATAATTCAAGACTAATCGACAAATAAGAGAAGACTCTAGGCAGAAATATGTCTCCGACTATATAAGGAAAAGACGATGGTCATATATCGGTCATGTCCTACGAATGCAAAACAACAGAATACCACTACAGGCGCTCACTTGGGTTCCTGAGGGTAAGAGGAAAAAAGGAAGACCAAAAGAAACACTCAGAAGAACAATAATAAGAGAAGGAAGAACGTTGGGCCTAAATAATGTGCAAGAGCTAAGAGGAGTGGCGTCACAACGAACAACCTGGAGAGCACTGGTTTCTGCCTTATGCGCCGTGTTTGGTGCTTAAAGAATTTATTATTATTATTATCATACAATGCACAAACTGTCAAGGCTTTAGCCATACGCAACATGTGTGTAAAAGAGCGACAAGGTGTAGGTTCTGTGCGGGAGCACACAGACATGTGGACTGTACAATAGCTAAGGAAGACAAAGATTATAAACGAGAAAACAAAAACAGAAAATGTGCAAACTGCCAGGTTAGTCACAGTGCCAGGTATCAAGGGTGCCCAATCTACCAAGAGACAAAACACATATTAAAAGAATCACTAGAAACAAACAAACCATTCTGGCAAATAAAAGAAAGACAGAAAACAAACAACCATCTCCAAAACTCCCAAGAAAGCATCATTAAGAAACATATAAAACAAATAACCAGTGAAGTGAAAGACATAAAGGAAAAAACATTCATAAACAGTAAAGAAGATGACAACACTGAAGAGACAGAACATAACCTCATCCAAACCAGACAGGTACTAGAAGAAATGAAAACAGCACAAAAGGCAATAGAGAGAGACCTCCAAAAAATAGCAGAGATAAAAGAAGCTAACGAAGAAATCCTTAAAAAAATAGAGATAGAAAGAGCTATTTTGATAGACGAAAAAAGACAAGAGAATAAAATGATAAAAAAACCAGAACAACAAAGAAAATATGGAAGAATAAATTAAGGAAACAGTGGAACTACTCCTGCCATACCTCGTAGAAAGAGTTCGGAGTTTTTTTTTTTTTTTTTTTTTTTTCCTATAACCAGCGGCACTCGAGCTTTCCGGCTCTTTCGGCCCAATGACATGTCATTGCGAGGCTGGGGGGTCAGTGGACTTTCCTTCCAACCCGGTCAGGAGCTTAGCTCCTTCCCATCCACACGGGATTTATGTGCAGGAGCCGTTCAGATTATTCAGTCAAATTTCCGGTCGTAAACATTTCTTCAAACGCCGACGGCCGGGTTTGAACCATGAACACCTGGTCGCCAGTACAACGTCTTAGCCATTACACCAGCGCGGCTCCCAGAGTTCGGAGTAAAATGGTTACTTGGAATGATGAGTTTGTGGAGAACATGAGAGATAGTAAGCAAAAAAAAAAAAAAAATGTAGATCCCTTATCAAAGAACCTAATAAAAACAATAACATAACTAAGCTAACCACACTAAATGGGGACCAAAGACTCTAGAGCCATCAAAGTAGTTCAGTGGAACTGTAGGGGTGCAAGGAAGAACCTGCTGTCTCTTATGGGACAGTATAAGGAGGCAAAACCCATCTTTGCAATACAAGAAACCCTCCTGAACCCCAAACAGAAACTGAACTACCAAGGATATAAGATACTTAGAAATGATAGACCGGAGGGAAGAGGAGGGGGTGTGGCCTATCTAGTACATGAAGACTACACAATAATAAATTGGGAACAATTTAACACAGAAAATATTGAAGGAATAAGTGTAACGATAGACAGTGAACCAGGAAACTTAAAAATAATTAACATGTATAGTCCTAAGGGCAAGATAACTGATAAAGACATAACCATTATTAACACACAAATAGACAAAAGAACATTATTAGTAGGTGACCTAAATGCACAACATGAGGCATGGGGTAACAACAGTAATGATACAGCAGGAAAAAAACTGTTGGATTACATTGAAAGTGCTGAGCTAATCATACTAAATGATGGCTCAGTGACAAGGGTTAACCCATGCAACAATGGAGTAGATACAGCAATAGACATAAGTATTATAACACCAAACCTAGCCTCTGCTAAATGGGAAGTACTGAATGACTCCAGCTCAGACCACTTACCCATAGAAATAAACCTAAACGACAAATACTGAACTAGCCCAAGAAGCTCCAAACCTACATTCAACTTCAAAAAAGCAAACTGGGAGTCCTTCCAATTGGAACTAAGTAAACTAAGCATAGAACAAATTGAATCTAACAGTGTAGATATATTTGCAGAAAAACTAACAAATGAGATTTTAAAAATAGCTATAAAATATATACCAAACAGGAATATGCCTGATCACTTAAAACCAACACTAAAAGGTAAAGATAGTAAAAGAAACAAAGATAAAAATCCAGTACCATGGTGGACAGACAGATGCTCAGAACAACTGAAATTGAGGAAAAGGGCACTGATAAAGTATAGAAAAACCAAAACTGAAGAGAATTACACAAACTATAAAAAAATAAGAAATGAAACAAATAAAAAAATATTAGGTGCTAAAGAAAAGAGTTGGAGAACATTTTGTCAAACATTAAACCATAGGTCACAAGTAACTACAGTTTGGAGAAAACTAAAAGCAATTAAAGGAGGAAACAACAAGAAATTTAAAATCCCAACAATTAAAATACCAGAGAGAGCTGAAACAGATAGAGAAAAAGCCAACATACTAGCTAAATACTTCTATCAGGTTAGTTCAATAGACAGTCTAGATAAGGCAGAAATAAGTAGGCGAAAAACACTGCTAGAAAAATTAACAGAAGAAAATACGGACACCACACAGGACGCTAATTATTTAAATGCAGATATTACAGTAGATGAAATAGAAAAAGCTTTAGCAGGAAAAACCAGTACTACCTCTGGGGAAGACATTCTGAGCTATGAAATCCTCAAAAAGGTACCAAATACAACTCTAAAGGTGATTGTATACCTCTACAACAAAATCTGGCACACGGGGAAAATACCATGTTCATGGAAGACAGCAGTAGTCATCCCCATACTAAAGCCAGATAAGGAAACCCATGATGTTGGCTCATACAGGCCAATATCGTTAACATCGCACCTAGGAAAAATTCTAGAAACAATAGTCAACAGCAGACTAAAATTTCACCTAGAAAAGCATAATTTGTACAGCCCAACCCAGGCAGGCTTTAGAAGCCACCATAGTACAATAGAGCAGCTGTTGAAGCTGGAACATGATGTTAAAACGGGCTTCAAAAGGAATGAAAAGACAGTAGCAATATTCCTTGATGTAGCCAGAGCATATGATGAGTGTTGGAGGGAGGGTGCACTATATAAGATCAGGAAATTAGGTATAGTAGGCAGAATTTACAATTATCTAGATAACTTCCTGCAGGATAGATACTTCACAGTACAAATAAACAATGATAGATCTGAGGTTTATGAACAACAGAATAGAATTCCACAGGGATCAGTAATATTACCATCTATATTCACGATTATGGTCAACGACCTAGGTGACGAGTTTAAAGACTTAAAGAACAACCTATCCCAGTTTGCAGATGACGCTGCGATATGGAGAACGGGAAGAAATCTCCCATTCCTCTATAAAACAGTACAAAAACAAATAGATAAAGTATCCGACTGGACGCACAAGTGGGGATTTAATCTAAACGTTAAAAAAACGTAGAAATGATCTTCAGTAGAGGACGTGTAATTAAAAATAATATAATTGATATAAGTATTAATGAACAAAAAGTATGCACAGCAAAATCAACTAGATTTCTGGGTATGGTACTAGACCAGCAGCTAAACTGGAACAAACACATAGACCTATTAGTGCAAAAAAGTAGGGGCTTATTAACATGCTACCATATATGAATTTAAGTGGTTGGGGAGCCTGCAATAAGACAATGCTAACCTTCTATAAATCATTTATTAGGGGCAAACTTGACTATGCAGTGTTGTCTATGCACCAGCCGCCCCAAGCAATAAGAAAAAACTAGACACAGTCCAAAACCAGGCACTGTCAATAATAGCAGGTGCCTCAAAGGGAACATCAGCAGAGGTATTAGAAGTAGCGCTAGGCATTATACCCCTGGAACTAAGGAGAAAAGAGCTGAGATTCAGCTACTGGGCAAGAGTGGCAAAAGATCCAACTCACCCAGCACACAAAACCTTTGATAGGGGTAACCAGTACATAGGCCACATACCACTAAACCATAATAGATACCCGTCAGGGCGGAAAACAATGGATGAAGTGGATCAACACCCAAACCTATTAAATATGATAAACAGTAGT
The DNA here is from genome assembly GCA_024509875.1 of Oreohelix idahoensis. Lineage (NCBI taxonomy): Eukaryota > Metazoa > Mollusca > Gastropoda > Stylommatophora > Oreohelicidae > Oreohelix > Oreohelix idahoensis. Next base: position 163,923 of record JAMPIV010013795.1, read on the forward strand.
GCTCAGTATAAAGCAAAGACCCCACCATGGGAACTAAAAGTTCCAGAAACTGATTCCCACCTATCAAAGATCATAAGCAAATCTAACTACATAATCTCCGCAAAAAGTAACGCACTAGAGTACATAGAACGGTATATAAATAATAGCCTAACTATATATACAGATGGGTCAAAAGATGAAGAAGGACAATTAGGAGCAGGGATAGCAATATCAAAATTAAAAATTTATAAAAGATACAAAGTAACAGGTAATACATCCATCTTCACAGCAGAATTAGTGGCAATCCTAAAAGCTTTAGAAATAGCTGTAGAAAACCCACCAAATAAAATAACCATTCTTACATATTCCCTCTCATCAGTACTATCTATCAGAAACAGAAATGAATGTAGCAGGCCAGATATTATAGAGGAAATACTACAGGTCAATACATATTTGCACACTATAGGATGCAGTGTTACACTAACATGGATACCATCACATGTAGGGATAGCAGGAAATTAGCTTGCAGACAAAGAAGCCAAAGGGGGAAGAACTAGCTATAACAAAATTGAAGTAGGATTAGGTAAGTTTGAAATTAAGAGCTTAATTGCCCAAGCAATAACTAAAGAGTGGATAACAGCATGGGACCAAAGTAAAAAAGCAAGACAATCATATAAAATCCTGAAAAAAACCAAGCAAAAAATGTCGGATAAAAGATGAACTAAAATACCAATTAATAAAAAATTACTGAGGCTCAAGCTTGGAACTGGATATTTCATGGTACAGGAACCCATGTGCGAAGAGTATCAAGAACCAAACACAATTAAATAATCTCTGGTGGACTGCAAAAAATATGACCAGCAGAGGCAAAAAATTAAGACATACTGTAGTAACCAGAAGGTAAATGAGTGTAGAAAATCTCATAGGCACTAAGACCCCATCAGAAATACACAGGTTAATAAAACACTTTATTACAAAAACAAAAGCTAACATATAAAACTTAAATAAACAAGGATGCAAGCCAGTAGTCTACATTGGTAAAAGACTCCCCCCAGATAAATACGGATTGCCCAAAAACCCTCCAGTGAAACATAAAAACATATCAGTTTAGACAATATCATACTTGGGGTAATAAAACGAAATTGAATTATAACTACAAAATTAAAAAAAACAAAAAACCTTACTAGAGATAATATAGTATAAATTAAATACTAACAAAAGCATATTACAATAAATGAAACACGTCCTGATATAACCAACAGCTCCATGTATATGGTAGACGGTTGAAAGGGGCGTGCTACTAAGAAAAGTAGCAAACACCTATTTTAAAAAATAGCCATGATCAGTTGTTCAGAAATCTATCTGAAATTCACTAGCTCAATATCTTAAATTTCTCGTACAGAGTGAGAATTAATAAATTTTCGTGGAGCGTTTCATTTTTCTGATTGCGGTAATTTATATACTATTCTTTAAGTGATTTAGTGTGTTTAAAGTTTTCATTATATTTCACTGAGATTTTCTGTGCTAATTAAATAACTTATAGCTAAATCTTTTCCAGCCGTAAAGTAAATTTAATTACTCGCTATTTCCCAGTAAGAGATGTTTTAAATTGACTAGTACATACATTAAATAACTGTCTACTGACGGTATATATTATTTACTTCTATCCATTTTATGTAATTATTTTTAATGACTGGTGTTCATATCACGCGTTAAAAACGATAGGATAAGCTAGACACGTGTGTTTTAAATCTAATTTATAACGGAGTGGTGAAGAGGTCCTATTTTAACACGTGTTAGATATGATATTGATAATTTGGTTAAATGTTTATATTTTCTTTCCTAAAATCTAGGCTGATCAACCTGAGTACTAGCGGCTTTTTTTATGGCCATATGAACTTATGATCATACGAACTTATAATATTATAAGCATCCAGGGATATTTAATATTGATGAGCTTCTTGCTGTGACCTGTGTGGTCCAATTTTCCTCATTTTCATGAGAGAAACCAGAATAGAACCATTAAATTATAAAATTAACTGGACCAGAACTATTACCAGATTTACTTATATCAATCTCATCAGCCAGCTGTGGCGAAACATATTGTCAGCAACATTTGTGTAACTTAACCTAGCGTCTCAGCCACCTGAGGCTAAACAACATAGGAACTATATATATATGTTCTATTCATCCTACGTCGGCGATCACCACGTATGAACCTTACTCCAACCAACTGAAGGCATAGATAACTTATTGTATCCAGGACAAATTAAATCACCGACTCTAGCGACTCCCGTGAAATTTGCAGTCAGCAACTACGGCGAGTCTGGGGCTGGATTTGGCAAAACTTAAATTTGGCACTAAATAGTCTTATTACTTATTAGTGTATTTCCTTGGAATGCCTGCGACAACTACTGGGGTAAGCAAAAGTCTGAAAGTGGCCACTGAATGGGTGTGAATTGAATGAACGGAGAAAGAAACTTATGTCTTTTGTTAACATTATATACTTATGTGGTTTCTTTTTTCTTTTTTTTTATCTCACTAATCTGAGTAGTCACGGGATAGATTACATTAGGAACCTATTCTTTTCCCATACTGACTATTTCATAACCTATTATTAACTTTTGATCTTTTGGGTTAATTAACCTTTGTTGGGATCGTCTTTTCTTTTCCTTTACCAGAGGGGGAGAACCTATTTGATTAATTTCTTCTTTTGCAATTTTGTCTGTAAACCATGATCTAGTAATGTATATGTTTATTGTTGTGATCTTCTATTGATAATAAACTTTATTAAATCTTTAGTTATCGTGTCGGTCAACCCCCTATCCATTATGTTATTCATAGTTTGTTTTCACGTTCGTGCGTATTTGTCACAGAATTGTGTGCATGTGAGTGCAGTGTAACTTGTATTTTCGTACAAGGAGAGAAAGTGCGTCTGATTTAAATTTAGTCGTTCAGATAGGCTGGATTAGATAAATTATTCTATCCAGAGACTGTCCTTTCTCTTACACGATCACCTCGTGATAGAACTATTTCTTACCCCTTACTTTCACATTGTCATCACTATCACCTCTGCTCAAACAGGACTATAAACATCTATTACCTATCTGATAAAATCTACGACAGTTGCCACTCCTCATTATGGCGGATGTTTGATTTTGTACGTTATTTCTGGAATTTCCCCCATTCGTAATTTGGGCGAGTATGAATAAGTATCTTATATTTATGAATGGGGTTCGTTGTATCTGCAGCAAATTGGCCGGTTTAGTCGCTTAAGTCAATATTCCTTAAATAATAATTTTTGGGACATAAAGATGCAGCAATAGAGAATGCAGTCAGCGACCCATAGCTTGACTGCTTGCGTCAGGGTCAGCGAACCAGAGCTGACCAAGACCCTACTCCACCTCCACGTGGTGGTCCTGGAAACAGGCTGCATCACTGCAGTCTGGCTGAAAGAGAAGGGATCGAAGAGGGAAGGCAAACCCGGTCCCAAAAAATGCCGTGCTGAAGTCGGATGTGTCGGCCGAAAGGCGCAGATATCGCAGCTCCTGTGTAAACAGACACAACGCAACCAACGTCCTTTTCAGGACGAACGAGGAAGAAGAAGAAATAATAATTCCAAGACGGAGTAATAGAACGTTTATTTTGAATTTTGTTTTTTAAATACGTACCAAGACAAGATTTGACAAATATTCGCACATTCATAAAACATGTTGTGATAAAGCAGCTGTTAATTAATTAGTCAAAGTACAGTTCATTGGATTTTTTTTTTTGTTGGTCACCCCACCCCATGCAATTTAGGACGTGTTGATCCACAGATTCATAACCAATGGATCAAGATAAATGACCACATGAAGATGATTGTTGTCATGAGGACATGTAGCAGATAAGGCACAACATAATTATTTCCCTTCACGTTACAGCGGAAGCTCCGTGTTCTTCAGGGGGCATAAAGGGAAGTAATAATGCTGATGATGATAGTGATGTTGCTGGGATCCCCCCAGTATTCACAGACATACATTCGCACTAGCTTACGCAAGAACACACATATGTGGAGTAGACACATAAACAAATACACAAGTGTGTTTATAAAACACACATTTGCTTCTGAGCATTTATAAAACAATGCCGAACTTCTTTATATTTCTATCGGGAAACACAGAAGTCTGTTTTGTTATCTTTACCTGCTTCTTTGCCTGGTCGACCACCCAGGTAGTTCACCCAGTTAAAGTCGACCCTAACAGATTGTACACACGAACCTTGAGGTAATTCCCTCATTATCGAAGAAGACGAGACATTAGGGAACTCCTAGACACCTTAAGTTTCGAAAACGAGGGGGCTAGGGGAGACAAACTGAAAGTTGAAGTCAGCAGAAAACGCTAGGCCTTGAAAGAGAATGACACACCCGAGTTCCCGCCTTGTGGCAGACGTGTTGCCTTCAAGTATATCTTTGCTTTAAATGGTTGTTAATAACTTCCGTCTACACAACACCTCGACAATTTAACGGCTAGCACAAGGTGCACGGCGCGAAGAAACGTTAGCGCGTCTTCCGGCGCGTTTCGGAATTAAACGTTTTGAAGATGAAAGATGGTACAAAAACTTAATGTGTGCCTTAGATTTGAGTTGTCAGTAAACACTATATTTTATGTATGGATTTATTTATTAATTATTATGGCTTTTTTGAGGTAGTAATTCTAAACTAAACATTCAACAAACTTTACTGTTCTATAATTTTTCCACAAAAACTAATGTGTTGCGTAGCACCAATTGAAAATTACAGTCACACGTTGTTTTTTTTTTACCAGAGAGAACAAGTCAATCAATCAATCAATCAATCAATACCTTTCAGCTCCATAAGAAGAAAAATACCATCAACAAACACATGCCAAGTTTTCCTGCTGCGTGCCATCAACTCAAAGTCTTTCTGTGTCTTCCTCGTCATTTACATTTCTTTCTTCATTTTTCTTCTCTGTGTGTTCTTTGGTCTACTTGTTCTTCTCTTACCATGGGGATTCCAGAACAAGGATTGCCAGGGAATGTCAACACGTTTCCTCAAAGCGTGTCCAATCCATCCATGGCCAGCGTCTTATTTTCATCTCTTGTTGCACTGGCACGTGAAGCCAGAATGAGGTTAGTCTTACAATCATAAATATCACACATATAATACTAGCAAGAGCAAGTTATTGTAGTGTAAACTTGAATATCAACGGTTGTATGAACACAGCAGAGTTGTAGCCGTGAAACTTGAATATTACAGGTTATATGGGAACCGTAACGGGTTATAGCTGTAAAATATGAATATCACAGGTTGTATCGAAGCAGCAATAACCTATAGCTGTGAAAATGTGAATAACGCAGGTTGTATCGAAGCAGCAATGACATATAGCTGTGAAAATCACAGGTTGCATTGGAGCGGCAATAACCTATAGCTGTGAAAATGTGAATATCACAGGTTGAATAAAAGCAACAACGAGTAATAGTTGAGAAAACTTGAACAGAAAAAAGTGTTTGGAAACAGCAATGATTTATAGTTGTGAAAACTTATATGAGTTTATTTAGTAGCATCATCTAGTACCAAGAACAGACACCTCAAGTTATCTTGGTAACAACAGAAATATATCCTTCAGGGTAATATGTGCATGCGCATCTAAGCATATATTCCAAGCGTTTTGACGTCTAGATTAATTAAACATTTCATTCAAATAATTATTTCGCATTCTTGGGTAAAACTCTTAGTCATCCCCTGAGCTCAGAAATGATTAGAAGACGAAGCGCGCACACTAAGGAAGTGGGAATAGGTAGCTGCGAGAGAAGAACTGGAAGATGTCGATTGTGAGGAAGGGTTAATGTAGAATCATAGCCGTTGTAATTTATTTACGGAGACTTTATGTAAATATTTTTTTGTTTTTCAAGTTCTGATGGGAATGAGCCCAATATCCCCTGGGATAAATAACAAGTTATAGTTGTGAAAGCTTGAACATTATATATTGCATGTTAAAGGGTAACGAGTTATAGCTGTGCACATCTGAATATCACAAGCTGCTTGAAAATATCCGCATGTTATATTATTGAAAACATGAACGTGGTATTTTGTATGGAAACAGCAATAAGGTTTAGCTGTGAAAACTTAAATATCGCTCGTTTTAAGGAAACCAGTAATAAGTTATAGTTGTGAAAACTTAAATATCACACGTTGTATGGAAACAGTAATAAGTTATAGCTGTGAAAACTTAAATATAACACGTTGTATGCAAACAGTAACACGATTTAGCTGTGAAAATGTGAACATCACAACTTGTAAGGAAACACTAACACATTATAGTAGTGAAAACATGAACATCTCAGACTGCATCAAAACAGTAACATATCATAGTTGTGAAAACATGAACATCCCAGGTTACATGGGAAAAGTCACATATCATAGTTGTGAAAACATGAACATCCCAGGTTGTGTGGGAAAAGTCACATATCATAGTTGTGAAAACATGAACATCCCAGGTTGTATGGGAAAAGTCACATATCATAGTTGTGAAAACATGAACATCCCAGGTTGTATGGGAAAAGTCACATATCATAGTTGTGTAAACATGACCATCCCAGGTTGTATGGGAAAAGTCACATATCATAGTCGTGTAAACATGAACATCCCAGGTTGTATGGGAAAAGTCACATATCATAGTTGTGAAAACATGAACATCCCAGGTTGTATGTGAAAAGTCACATATCATAGTTTTGAAAACATGAACATCCCAGGTTGTATGGGAAAAGTCACATATCATAGTTTTAAAAACATGAACATCCCAGGTTGTATGGGAAAAGTCACATATCATAGTTTTGAAAACATGAACATCCCAGGTTGTATGGGAAAAGTCACATATCATAGTTGTAAAAACATGAACATCCAAGGTTGCATGGGAAAAGTCACATATCATAATTGTGAAAACATGAACATCCCAGGTTGTATGGGAAAAGTCACATATCATAGTTGTGTAAACATGAACATCCCAGGTTGTATGGGAAAAGTCACATATCATAGTTTTGAAAACATGAACATCCCAGGTTGTATGGGAAAAGTCACATATCATAGTTGTAAAAACATGAACATCCAAGGTTGCATGGGAAAAGTCACATATCATAATTGTGAAAACATGAACATCCCAGGTTGTATGGGAAAAGTCACATATCATAGTTGTGTAAACATGAACATCCCAGGTTGTATGGGAAAAGTCACATATCATAGTTGTGTAAACATGAACATCCCAGGTTGTATGGGAAAAGTCACGTTTTGTATGGGAAAAGTCACATATCATAGTTGTAAAAACATGAACATCCCAGGTTGTATGGGAAAAGTCACATATCATAGTTTTGAAAACATGAACATCCCAGGTTGTATGGGAAAAGTCACATATCATAGTTGTGTAAACATGAACATCCCAGGTTGTATGGGAAAAGTCACATATCATAGTTGTAAAAACATGAACATCCCAGGTTGTATGGGAAAAGTCACATATCATAGTTGTAAAAAACATGAACATCCAGGTTGTATGGGAAAAGTCACTGAAATCATCATCCAGTTTTGTAGTTGTAAAAACATGAACATCCCCAGGTTGTATGGAAAAGTCACATATCATAGTTGTAAAAACATGAACATCCCAGGTTGTATGGGAAAAGTCACATATCATAGTTGTAAAAACATGAACATCCCAGGTTGTATGGGAAAAGTCACATATCATAGTTGTAAAAACATGAACATCCCAGGTTGTATGGGAAAAGTCACATATCATAGTTGTGTAAACATGAACATCCCAGGTTGTATGGGAAAAGTCACATATCATAGTTGTAAAAACATGAACATCCCAGGTTGTATGGGAAAAGTCACATATCATAGTTGTAAAAACATGAACATCCCAGGTTGTATGGGAAAAGTCACATATCATAGTTGTGTAAACATGAACATCCCAGGTTGTATGGGAAAAGTCACATATCATAGTTGTAAAAACATGAACATCCCAGGTTGTATGGGAAAAGTCACATATCATAGTTGTAAAAACATGAACATCCCAGGTTGTATGGGAAAAGTCACATATCATAGTTTTGAAAACATGAACATAGTTGTATGGGAAAAGTCACATAACATAGTTGTAAAAACATGGAACATCCAGGTTGTATGGGAAAAGTCACATATCATAGTTGTAAAAACATGAACAATCCCAGGTTGTATGGGAAAAGTCACATATCATAGTTGTAAAAAACATGATCACATCCAGGTTGTATGGGAAAAGTCACATATCATAGTTGTAAAAAACATGAACATCCCAGGTTGTATGGGAAAAAGTCACATATCATAGTGGTAAAAACATGAACATCCCAGGTTGTATGGGAAAAGTCACATATCATAGTTGTAAAAACATGAACATCCCAGGTTGTATGGGAAAAGTCACATTCATAGTTGTAAAAACATGAACATCCCAGGTTGTATGGGAAAAAGTCACATATCATAGTTGTAAAAAAACATGAACATCCCAGGTTGTATGGGAAAAGTCACATATCATAGTTGTAAAAACATGAATCATCCCAGGTTGTATGGGAAAAGTCACATATCATAGTTGTGTAAAAACATGAAATCCCAGGTTGTATGGGAAAAGTCACATATCATAGTTGTAAAAACATGAACATCCCAGGTTGTATGGGAGAAAAAGTCACATATAAATATCCAAATAGTTGTAAAAACATGAACATCCCAGGTCTCCAATGTATGGGAAACAGTCACATATCAATAGTTGTGTAAAACATGAACATCCCAGGTTGTATGGGAAAAGTCACATATCATAGTTGTAAAAAAAACATGAACATCCCAGGTTGTATGGGAAAAGTCACATATCATCAGTTTGTAAAACCATGAACATCCCAGGTTGTATGGGAAAAGTCACATATCATAGTTGTAAAAACATGAACATCCCAGGTTGTATGGGAAAAGTCACATATCATAGTTGTAAAAACATGAACATCCCAGGTTGTATGGGAAAAGTCCAATAATGTTGTAAAAAATAAACAGGTTGTATGGGAAAAAAAGTCATAGTCATATTTAAAAACATGAACATCCCAGGTTGTATGGGAAAAGTCACATATCATAGTTGTAAAAACATGAACATCCCAGGTTGTATGGGAAAAGTCACATATCATAGTTGTAAAAACATGAACATCCCAGGTTGTATGGGAAAAGTCACATATCATAGTTGTAAAAACATGAACATCCCAGGTTGTATGGGAAAAGTCACATATCATAGTTGTGTAAACATGAACATCCCAGGTTGTATGGGAAAAGTCACATATCATAGTTGTAAAAACATGAACATCCCAGGTTGTATGGGAAAAGTCACATATCATAGTTGTAAAAACATGAACATCCCAGGTTGTATGGGAAAAGTCACATATCATAGTTGTAAAAACATGAACATCCCAGGTTGTATGGGAAAACCCACATATCATAGTTTTGAAAACATGAACATCCCAGGTTGTATGGGAAAAGTCACATATCATAGTTGTAAAAACATGAACATCCCAGGTTGTATGGGAAAAGTCACATATCATAGTTGTAAAAACATGAACATCCCAGGTTGTATGGGAAAAGTCACATATCATAGTTGTGTAAACATGAACATCCCAGGTTGTATGGGAAAAGTCACATATCATAGTTGTGTAAACATGAACATCCCAGGTTGTATGGGAAAAGTCACATATCATAGTTGTAAAAAACTTGAAAAACACATCCAGGTTGTATTGGAAAAGTCACATATCATAGTTGTAAAAAACATGAACATCCCAGGTTGTATGGGAAAAGTCACATATCATAGTTGTAAAAACATGAACATCCCAGGTTGTATGGGAAAAGTCACATATCATAGTTGTAAAAACATGAACATCCCAGGTTGTATGCGGGGAAAAGTCACATATCATAGTTGTTAGTTTGTGTAAACATGAACATCCCAGGTTGTATGGGAAAAGTCACATATCATAGTTGTAAAAAACATGAACATCCCAGGTTGTATGGGAAAAGTCACATATCATAGTTGTAAAAACATGAACATCCCAGGTTGTATGGGAAAAGTCACATATCATAGTTGTGTAAACATGAACATCCCAGGTTGTATGGGAAAAGTCACATATCATAGTTGTAAAAACATGAACATCCCAGGTTGTATGGGAAAAGTCACATATCATAGTTGTAAAAACATGAACATCCCAGGTTGTATGGGAAAAGTCACATATCATAGTTGTAAAAACATGAACATCCCAGGTTGTATGGGAAAAGTCACATATCATAGTTGTAAAAACATGAACATCCCAGGTTGTATGGGAAAAGTCACATATCATAGTTGTAAAAACATGAACATCCCAGGTTGTATGGGAAAAGTCACATATCATAGTTGTAAAAACATGAACATCCCAGGTTGTATGGGAAAAGTCACATATCATAGTTGTAAAAACATGAACATCCCAGGTTGTATGGGAAAAGTCACATATCATAGTTGTAAAAACATGAACATCCCAGGTTGTATGGGAAAAGTCACATATCATAGTTGTAAAAACATGAACATCCCAGGTTGTATGGGAAAAGTCACATATTGTAGAAATAAGAGAAGAGCGAAATATCATGATATGGGCTCGATTTGTCTCTGCTTGTCTACCACTTCGGTAGAGATTCTACCATGCAGAACATAATTTTCGGTTGGAGCTGGATACTGCTTTAACCACGTTGTATATGCCTGGGTCTGACTGTTAGTTTTCCGGATAGTTTGTATTTTTAATATCAGATATTCTGAAGGTAAAGGCAGTCATATTGCAAATACTGCCGTAGTGGACTGAAGTGATAGAGACTTCTCTATAATAGATCTCAGCTTTCAAAAGGTGGGTGGCGGGCTCCCTTTTTCGTAGCCTTTGCCTTCCCTAACCGAAGAGCACAAATCAGGTACCTTACTGCTGAGCAGATTGAAGCTTGACGTTACCAGGTTTTGAACCCGCCAACTTTGTCTCGGAGAAGAAAGCGCTCTAAACACTCTGCCACTAGACGCTCCATGTCTGAAGTATCATCAATCAATAATTCTTAGATCCCTAAGGAACATAGGCCTTCACAAAACACTCGGCAAGTCCATTTGTCACGTGCCATCAGCTCAAGTTCTTTGTATGCCTTCCTCTTAATTTTCACTTCTGTCTCCAGTTGTCTTCTCCGTGTGTTTTTTGGTCTACCTCTGCCTCTCTGTCCCTGAGGTTCCAAAACAAGGACTGCCTTGTAATGCTATCAACAGGTTTTCTCAATGTGTGTCCTATCTATCGCCAGTGTCTTCTTCTCGTCTGTTGTTTCACTGGAAGTATATGATCTTACATTCTTGTGATGTTCTAAGTGCTTCTTGTCGCTTGTCATGTATATATTAACAAGTAAAATAAATGTCAGTAATAGCCGAAAGTGTTAGACTTAATTACACATTACGTATAAACCTATTCACGCCACTTTCTTGAATCACTGTCTGTGATGTATTCTTACGTAACAATAGAAATGTAGTTCTCGTGGCTTTGCATATTTAGTTGTATCATTCAATATTTTTAGATCCCTCTGGAGAACGTGCGTCCAGCGATTGCACGCCAAATCATCCCGTCCCACATTATCAGCTCAGGTCTGTCCATGTTTTCCCTTACCCCCTCATCTTCTTCTTCTTCTTTGATCCTTAGCCACCGACTGTCAAAACAGTCAGTGGCCATCATGTTCATGTCATATTCCCCCTCACTGAGTCAGTTGGTCTTCTATTTAAGTTGGCTTGGATGTGAACGAGGACTGCCTTGTATTGCCGTTAGATGATTTATTATTTAAATAATGTGTGTGTTTGTGTGTGTCCTATTTAAAGTCAACGTCATCCCCTCACATCTTTTCCCTTTGTATTTGTCTGGGATTTGTCCATCAGTTCCACATTGGTGATCTTTTCATATTATTTCCATTCGATCCCTTCTGGGTTAGAGGACCATCCAACTAGTGACTTTACATCACCCGCTAATTAGAAGGTCTGGTATGTTTGACCAATGTTGAGCCTGCTGAGTGGAGGAAGCTCTCTGGGTGTGCAAGAAATCCATGATGCTCACCCCAAACACAAAAGGGTAAAGAGTGAGAATGCAAGTCCATGGGGATCAAAAGAAGAAAAAAATAATTTCAATTTTTCTTTTTCTGAAAGTCTAAAGCTTCTTTTTTGTTGTTTATCTTGGTGTCCACATTAGAGAGCGTTACAGAAGGGCAGTGACATTCAGTGTCCACATTAGAGAGCGTTACAGAAGGGCAGTGACATTTGGTGTCCACATTAGAGATCGTTACAGAAGGGCAGTGACATTTGGTGTCCACATTAGAGAGCGTTACAGAAGGGCAGTGACATTTGGTGTCCACATTAGAGAGCGTTACAGAAGGGCAGTGACATTTGAAAATGTTTACGCTAGTGTTAGATTAGGTTTCTTTTGATTTCATATATTTCCTAAAATAATGAAAGCTCATCTTCCTTTTAATATTCTTATTTTATCTATATTGCTACCAGGGTAAGTTTATAACGTCTGTTGCTTTTCTGTTGTCTAGTTTTCTACTTCTTTATTTCTTACGAGTGCTTGCACCATATCAATTGGTGTGTATTATTTATTTACTGTTCACATGCTTCATGTTTCCCTCATTAGTTATACCCAGATGTATGTATGACTGCATATCTTGTAGACGTGTATCTCCCATTGCAATCAGGCTATCGATTGTCACATTTATTCTCATATTCGTTTTGTCCCCCTTAGGGTATCTTCAGACACTCTTGTTATGAACCCTTATCAAGTGTTTCACTCTTGTTATGAACCCTTATCAAGTGTTTTCATTTTAAACACCAATCATAGCCTACCCTTTAAGAATAATTTTTTGGTTTAAATCGACGAGCCAAACCGACCAAGACTCTCTGATGTCCCGTAACAAATTCGGGTATCAAGTAACGTCTGACATGTGCAGACGATATTGTGTGGCAAAGCCGGAAAACAAGCTCTGAAAAAAAAGAAAGCATTTGTCACTTTCTGTCCCTTTAAATTTAATTCCCCGCTGAATATACGTTCTTTGCTTTGACTAGGGCTTTTCTCTGCCTTTGAGATGACAAGGGGGGGGGGGGGGGGGGGGGGGGGGGGGGGGTAGGCTGCTTGGCCATTATATATAACGAAGATTTTAAAAGTATTATTTTATGTTGATTACGTCTCTTCACAAGTTTTCGTTCACGTGTGCCGCTTACTAACTTTGTAGACCTGATTATTTATTTATTTTCTTTTGGTGTTAACCATGCCATGATGGTAAACTGCCCCGTATAGTTTCCGGCAGGTCTCTGATGAGACAAAGAAAGACTTTACTTACTACTCCCTCCGGTATGACGTTTGAAGGGACTAATATGGAGTCTTGCATGGGCTGGCTATTGTGTAACCCGTACACTGATGGCCTGAAAACTGAGGGATTTCTTTCATAAAAGAGATCTTTACAACATCAGATAACCAACACAGCAAGGACGATCCTAGGAGGCTTAATCCTAAACTTTGATCTTGAATATTAAATTACGTAATGCTAATTCACAGCTCCTTGTAAATATAGACATTGTGATCGTTCGATATCAACAACATCGAACTGTTGACAAATGCCAGCCGGGCATTTAGGAGTAAATAGATAAACTCTGAACGATCTATCCTACGACCTGAACGTATTCGCCATCAAAGTTCACTGACATACATTGTGCCTCAAAATTCCAGTAGTCGTTCAGGTATTTCTTTCTTTCTTTCTTTCTTAATCAGAACCTCGTCTACCACGTAAACAGGGTGTAGAGGGGACCCGAAGAGCACAAGGCTCCTGGGCAAAACATGTAATCAAAATGTTCAATAAACAGGTGATTAGCCCATTGTGTCAGGTATTTCTACGACGACTAATATATAAATACATTAGACCATCCGGTCTTAACACTAACGCAACATTTTCCACTATATTTTCTGACGTCCTTCCCTTAACAACTGTGTCCTTTTGTTTACGTAACACCGCGCCACGATAACTGAAGCAACACCCCATCGGGTAAACCCACTTTCTGCAATCATCGTGCGCAACTCTGAACACTGGCGATCTCATTATCTAAAAGAAAAGCTAAATAAACCACCTGAGCAAAAGGACATGAGTGCTTTGGTCCACGCTTCCTGAAGTGAGGCCAGATACCGGGGTGACTGCAAGCTCCATCATGAAGCGAAAAAAAAAAAATGATTGTATTAAACTGGACTAATTTGAGGTTGTGTCTGGAGGTTGTTGCCTCGTTCCCCGCCTCATCACCCAAGGAACACAGGCCTTCAACAAACATATGCCAAGTCTGACAATATTAGTAGTAATAATAACAAACGTAATACAATTTCAGAAAGACAAATGAAAGGAAATAGTCAAAATATTCAAAAAGTTAATAAATAAAAACTAACCATTCACATTAAAAAATATAATTTAAAAAAAAACTACTAACTACTCATTATGTAACAAAAAAGAATGAAGTAATACAAACAACACGACACTTGACAACAACAGATTCTTATGTAAATTGACACCACCGACAACAATCACTTGCAGATGACGATGGGTATTTGAATATAACACAAAATTGACAATAAAATGGCATAAAGTACCCTAATTATAACCGACAATTAGGTTGAACAGGGTAGACTAGGATAGCGGATGAGCGGAATCAAACAAAGATCATCAGAAGCTAGCCCACTCTCCTTCCATTAACTATTAACAAAAGAAGATGCAAAGTTTTCCTGTCACGTGTCATCAGCTCAAGGTCTTTTCACGTCTTCTTCATCCCCTGAATGCATGTTTTCAGTTTTCTTCTCCATGTGTAGCTTGGTCTACTTCTATTACCCCGTGGATTCCAGAACAAGGACTGCCTGGTGATGTTAACAATAGATTTCTTCTCTTTGCATCAATAATCGACGACTTCTTCACATATTGCATTCCATCTGGCACATGGTTTAGACAGACTTCACCAAGCAGTGGGGGTAACCTCGTGTTCACCGACGAGAAAGGCGTAAGAAGAAAGGCACTGTTAAAATCCATAGCTTTTGCTACATTTTCCTAGATGCCATCATTGCATTTATCAATTGGTTTATTCGCTTGCTTCAGACTTCCCGCTGCAAACGGAGAACATTTTACTGCAGCAATTCTTCCTTTTCTGGGGGTCAACTTGCCTTTCCTCGTGCATTTTTCATGGCCTCCTTGCGCATGGAGCCGCTTCGTGTGTGGCCCCGGGCAGGAAAACGAGATAAGATTACGAAGTGGTGCATTGTGGTAACTTGACTATGCCGGTATCAATCAGCTCAAGCTCAACCTCAGGATTACTTCAACCCACTTTAGACATCCTAAGGGGCAGTACAATTTTTTTCTTGTCATTTTTTTTTTCATGCTCAGATTTTCCAATTCCCTTTCCTTCGTTAGATGGGGGATTCTTATCGGAGGACATGACCATTTAGATTCCTGGAGATCTTTCGATTCCAAATGTTAGATTGCCTTCAAGAGTTATAACATGCTAGATTATCACCGCTCGTCCTCATATGGCGTGGAGTGATGTAGAGTTTGGAAACTATGCTATGTGGCGTGCGTTTATGTTTTCCTCAGACAATTCGTGGAGTGCTGTCCCTTTTCTAGGCGTCGAGTGATTCAGGAGCTTGACAATGACCCTGTAGGATGGCGTGGAGTGATGACTTCCACATGAACATAGATTTCAGGTTGGACACCATTTTCATGCGCCGATGATGTCCTTGCGGACCATTAGATGGCGTGGAGCACGTATGGCTTCTGTGTGCGTGGGCCCCGTGTCAGGTTGGATGTGCATGTCCAGATGGCGTGAAGTATTCACATGCTCCACCAGTGGTGGTTTCCGTGTCAACTTGTTTTAAATGATGAGGTTGCCAACCTCATGCACAACCTCGTATTACTCGCCTTGTACGACATGCCTGAGGGTGCAGTAGTCATTTTCTTTGTTTTCAGAGTTGGACATGACCAATGTTGATGAGTGGAGTTATGTCAGAGTTGGACATCGACCATGTTAGAGATGGCGTGGAGTGCTGTCAGAGTTTGGACATACCATGTTAGATGGCTGGAGTGATTCAGAGTTGGACATGACCATTGCGTTAGTTTTATGGAGTTGGCACCAGTTATGGCGTGGAGTTGTCAGAGTTGACATGACCATGCTATGGCTGGCGTTTATGTCAGCAGTTGGACATAACCATGTTAGATGGCGTGGAGTGAATGTCTCAGAGTTGGACATGACCATGTTAGATGGCGTGGAGTTATGTCAGAGTTGGACATGACCATGTTAGATGGCGTGGAGTGATGTCAGAGTTGGACATGACCATGTTAGATGGCGTGGAGTGATGTCAGAGTTGGACATGACCATGTTAGATGGCGTGGAGTGATGTCAGAGTTGGACATGACCATGTTAGATGGCGTGGAGTGATGTCAGAGTTGGACATGACCATGTTAGATGGCGTGGAGTGATGTCAGAGTTGGACATGACCATGTTAGATGGCGTGGAGTGATGTCAGAGTTGGACATGACCATGCTAGATGGCGTGGAGTTATGTCAGAGTTGGACATGACCATGCTAGATGGCGTGGAGTTATGTCAGAGTTGGACATGACCATGTTAGATGGCGTGGAGTTATGTCAGAGTTGGACATGACCATGCTAGATGGCGTGGAGTTATGTCAGAGTTGGACATGACCATGTTAGATGGCGTGGAGTGATGTCAGAGTTGGACATGACCATGTTAGATGGCGTGGAGTGATGTCAGAGTTGGACATGACCATGCTAGATGGCGTGGAGTGATGTCAGAGTTGGACAGTGATGTCAGAGTTGGACATGACCATGTTAGATGGCGTGGAGTGATGTCAGAGTTGGACATGACCATGCTAGATGGCGTGGAGTTATGTCAGAGTTGGACATAACCATGTTAGATGGCGTGTGGACCATGCTAATGGCGTGGGAGTGATGTCAGAGTTGGACATGACCATGTTAGATGGCGTGGAGTTGGACATGACCATGTTAGATGGCGTGGAGTGATGTCAGAGTTGGACATGACCATGCCTAGATGGCGTGGAGTGATGTCAGAGTTGGACATGACCATGTTAGATGGCGTGGAGTGATGTCAGAGTTGGACATGACCATGCTAGATGGCGTGGAGTGATGTCAGAGTTGGACATGACCATGTTAGATGGCGTGGAGTGATGTCAGAGTTGGACATGACCATGCTAGATGGCGTGGAGTGATGTCAGAGTTGGACATGACCATGTTAGATGGCGTGGAGTGATGTCAGAGTTGGACATGACCATGCTAGATGGCGTGGAGTTATGTCAGAGTTGGACATAACCATGTTAGATGGCGTGGAGTGATGTCAGAGTTGGACATGACCATGTTAGATGGCGTGGAGTGATGTCAGAGTTGGACATGACCATGTTAGATGGCGTGGAGTGATGTCAGAGTTGGACATGACCATGTTAGATGGCGTGGAGTGATGTCAGAGTTGGACATGACCATGTTAGATGGCGTGGAGTGATGTCAGAGTTGGACATGACCATGTTAGATGGGCGTGGAGTGATGTCAGAGTTGGACATGACCATGTTAGATGGCGTGGAGTGATGTCAGAGTTGGACATGACCATGTTAGTTGGCGTGGAGTGATGTCAGAGTTGGGACATGACCATGTTAGATGGCGTGGAGTGATGTCAGAGTTGGACATGACCATGTTAGATGGCGTGGGATGTCAGAGTTGGACATGACCATGTTAGATGGCGTGGAGTGATGTCAGAGTTGGACATGACCATGCTAGATGGCGTGGAGTTATGTCAGAGTTGGACATAACCATGTTAGATGGCGTGGAGTGATGTCAGAGTTGGACATGACCATGTTAGATGGCGTGGAGTGATGTCAGAGTTGGACATGACCATGTTAGATGGCGTGGAGTGATGTCAGAGTTGGACATGACCATGTTAGATGGCGTGGAGTTATGGTCAGAGTTGGACATGACCATGTTAGATGGCGTGGAGTGATGGTCAGAGTTGGACATGACCATGTTAGATGGCGTGGAGTTGACATAACCATGAGTTTATGTCAGTTAGATGTGACAGAGTTGGGACATCGACCATGTTAGATGGCGTGGAGTGATGTCAGAGTTGGACATGACCATGTTAGATGTGGAGTGATGTCATGGAGTGGACATGACCATAGATCGTGGAGTGAGTTGGACATGACCATGTTAGATGGCGTGGAGTGATGTCAGAGTTGGGACATGACCATGTTAGATGGCGTGGAGTGATGTCAGAGTTGGACATGACCATGTTAGATGGCGTGGAGTTATGTCAGAGTTGGACATGACCATGTTAGATGGCGTGGAGTGATGTCAGGTTTGGACATGACCATGTTAGATGGCGTGGAGTGATGTCAGAGTTGGACATGACCATGTTAGATGGCGTGGAGTGATGTCAGAGTTGGACATGACCATGTTAGATGGCGTGGAGTTATGTCAGAGTTGGACATGACCATGTTAGATGGCGTGGAGTGATGTCAGAGTTGGACATGACCATGTTAGATGGCGTGGAGTGATGTCAGAGTTGGACATGACCATGTTAGATGGCGTGGAGTTATGTCAGAGTTGGACATGACCATGTTAGATGGCGAGGGGGGATGGCAGAGTTGGACATGACATGTTAGATGGCGTGGAGTGATGTCAGAATTGGACATGACCATGTTAGATGGCGTGGAGTGATGTCAGAGTTGGACATGACCATGTTAGATGGCGTGGAGTTGATGTCAGAGTTATTGGACATGACCATGTTAGATGGCGTGGAGTGATGTCAGAGTTGGACATGACCATTAGATGGCGTGGAGTGATGTCAGAGTTGGACATGACCATGTTAGATGGCGTGGAGTTATGTCAGAGTTGGACATGACCATGTTAGATGGCGTGGAGTGATGTCAGAGTTGGACATGACCATGTTAGATGGCGTGGAGTGATGTCAGAGTTGGACATGACCATGTTAGATGGCGTGGAGTGATGTCAGAGTTGGACATGACCATGTTAGATGGCGTGGAGTGATGTCAGAGTTGGACATGACCATGTTAGATGGCGTGGAGTGATGTCAGAGTTGGACATGACCATGTTAGATGGCGTGGAGTGATGTCAGAGTTGGACATGACCATGTTAGATGGCGTGGAGTGATGTGGGACATAGACCATGTTAGATGGCAGTTGGACATGACCATGTTAGATGGCGTGGAGTGATGTCAGAGTTGGACATGACCATGTTAGATGGCGTGGAGTGATGTCAGAGTTGGACATGACCATGTTAGATGGCGTGGAGTGATGTCAGAGTTGGACATGACCATGTTAGATGGCGTGGAGTGATGTCAGAGTTGGACATGACCATGTTAGATGGCGTGGAGTGATGTCAGAGTTGGACATGACCATGTTAGATGGCGTGGAGTGATGTCAGAGTTGGACATGACCATGTTAGATGGCGTGGAGTTATGTCAGAGTTGGACATGACCATGCTAGATGGCGTGGAGTTATGTCAGAGTTGGACATGACCATGCTAGATGGCGTGGAGTTATGTCAGAGTTGGACATGACCATGTTAGATGGCGTGGAGTGATGTCAGAGTTGGACATAACCATGCTAGATTGCGTGGAGTTATGTCAGAGTTGGACATGACCAGTTGGACCATGGCCATGCTAGATTGCGTGGAGTTATGTCAGAGTTGGACATGACCATGCTAGATTGCGTGGAGTTATGTCAGAGTTGGACATGACCATGCTAGATTGCGTGGAGTTATGTCAGAGTTGGACATGACCATGCTAGATTGCGTGGAGTTATGTCAGAGTTGGACATGACCATGCTAGATTGCGTGGAGTTATGTCAGAGTTGGACATGATCATGTTAGATGGCGTGGAGTGATGTCAGAGTTGGACATAACCATGCTAGATTGCGTGGAGTTATGTCAGAGTTGGACATGACCATGCTAGATTGCGTGGAGTTATGTCAGAGTTGGACATGACCATGCTAGATTGCGTGGAGTTATGTCAGAGTTGGACATGACCATGCTAGATTGCGTGGAGTTATGTCAGAGTTGGACATGACCATGCTAGATTGCATGGAGTTATGTCAGAGTTGGACATGACCATGCTAGATTGCGTGGAGTTATGTCAGAGTTGGACATGACCATGCTAGATTGCGTGGAGTTATGTCAGAGTTGGACATGACCATGCTAGATTGCGTGGAGTTATGTCAGAGTTGGACATGACCATGCTAGATTGCGTGGAGTTATGTCAGAGTAGGACATGACTGTTGCGTGATAAATTCTCGCAACATCGTTTTATTTCAATATCTGTTTTATAACGCAAGGGCAACAACTGCTTGAAATCTATAGTCACTTTTCTCGGTAAGCATTTGTCTTCTCGCGTTAGTATCGAATGCAGTTAACTTTTGAGCTGTGGTCATTTTTGCGCTGGACTGCGCATGACTTGTCTTGTTGTTTGGTCGATCGGTTTCCGCCCACCACTAGTGGGAGTGAGCGATTTGGAATGGCGAAAGAGATGCCTCGTTGAAGAGGGGATCTCCGCTTTTTTTTGTTCTGTCAGGGATGTGTAGTCCTCTTATGGATATTTCGTTTAGTCGAGATAATACCTCTAGTGCTTTCCCACATGTCGGGAGGCGTGATATTTCTGTGTATTTCATGAAAGCAAGGTAAATTGACTTTTTCATTAACTCTATCGATTTTGGGTCGTGAGCGATTTCGATTCATAGCCTGTCTCCGAAAGTCGTCGTCACGAGATGTTCTTTCCCAGCTCACATGTCGCTGCATTGTACTGCATCGGTTGATGCAGGTTCCAAGGACCATTACTTGCTACTTTGTTAAATGAACTAGGTTTAGAAAACCTTTATTATCTAGAGGATATTCTTGAGGACATTATTTATACTTCGGCAGACGTGTCTGTCTTGCTGAAGTCAAACTAAGGAGAGTGAACTGATCTCATACATCTGGTTATCTCCTGGCTGTTATAGAAAAGGATGGAGTTGTTCACCTGACTACATTTACAGCACTTTGAAATATAACATGCATCTGACTCATCATTGTAATGCTGTCTACCGTTTATTGCTGTATTGAATGTTGCTGTGATAATGACTGTTTGATGTGCCTACACATTTGCGTAACCATTTTGTCACTGTGGCGTCCACAATAAATAATGAAGAAAAACGTCAACGGCTGTTTCAAGACTCATTGACTTTATACGTCGTGAGTTTACTGACGTCCTATGTGGATTGCCCTGTTATTGTTGCATGAACATTGTTTTGACTGAACACATCTACACACTACACAAAACCAGACATGCGGATGCCATCCATCATCATATGGCATCACGCATCATTTGGTGGCCATAAGCTGGTTTGATTCTGGTACTAGCAAACACGGGGTCCCTTACCCACTTCATTTTCAACAAGAATTCATCAGCATCCTTCAAGAAATTAACATTCTTCAATACAGTCAACATCTTCAAAATTTTCAAAGTACTCGGCGTTGCCCGGTAAAAGTCAAAATTTCAACTTTTTGACGGAAACAAGAATTTGACAGTACCCGGCGTTGTTACATGTTGCCGGATAACTCGGACTGCTGTTATCTTTTACGCAAGTCAAGCAAGTTGCTGCTGTCAAGGTTCCAGTGCTGTCGTTTTTTGAGAAGGTCAAGTGCCGGTTGAAACGGGTTGTTTTCTGAAGAAGGCCAAGTACCGATTTCCATCAACTTACTTTTGGATTAGAAGGTCAAGTGCCGAAACAACTCAACACACAGTATTTCAGAAGCTCTTGTACCATCGTGTTAGCAGTGGAAGCAGTTCAGATGTGCCATCATCGTTGGAGCTTCGCTCTTTAGGACGTTGATTGACATCCGTTTTTCTGCTGTTCTACGATTGGAAGCCTTTAAGTTAAGTGGCCTGTTTGTATGTAAACTGTGCCCTTATACTTCTGCTGAGTCTTCTGTGTATCATCTCATTCTATATGTTATATGTCTATATGTTATTTGTATATTTATATGTTTATATTTCAGCGGGTTCTCGGTTGGGTGGTGTCTCCGTTAGATTATGCCACGTCATAGAGGTCGTCTATTGTGAGCGTTTTCTGTAGGGTTTGCAAATTTCCGATACTGGAATTTGCTAAGCGACTTCTGTTGCTATTTATGTTAGCTGTGATGACATGTTTTAATATTGTTTTCGTTATTATTTCACATTCTTTAGTTTTGTTGTCATTTGTTTGTATTTGTTAGCCTACTCTTGTCTATAATTTAGTTTCATACAACATTTTTGTTTATACACTGTGGTGTCATGTATTTTGTTTAATTCTATCGCAGATATCGTCACATTTTTTGTGATATTTCATTAATTTCTGCTTTATTTTTAGTTGATTTCTGCGAAAGTTTTTGTATTGTTGCTGATCTTTGTTATTGTTTACATTGTTATTGTTTACATTGTTTGTATTGTTTACATTTTCAATGTTTACATTCTGCATGTGTTTACATAGTCATTGTTTACAGTTATAGTAATTAGTTAATGGGCTATGCTAATGCACTGTTACTACTATACTGATGATAAATGAATGATGAATAGTGTCGTGCACTATTGAATGAGAAGTGCACTTATGATCAAGATTTGAGTGCTGATATTTCATATACAAGTTCTTTGATTGGAGACTTGTTTCCCACAGAGACTGGGATAATATAATGTGATGTGAATATACAAGTGCTTAATTAAGACTTGTTACACTTAGGTTTGAAATAAATTAGTTAATTATTTCAGGTTTTGGACTCATATGTTAGACAACATGTCTACATTTGAGCACTTTATTGAGCAGGGTAAATTGCTTGGGAAGACTGGTGATAAGTTAGAAGAATTTGCAACTGCTCGATATGATAAAGCAATGGAAGCTGAACAAAAGAAACTGCATATGGAAGCTGAACAAAAGAAACTGCAGATGCAGGTGGATGAAAAGAGATTCCAAATGGAAATGGAAAAACAAAAAAGGGAATCAGAAGCTGAGGAAAGAAAGCTACAGCTAGAGGCTGAGAATAAAAGACTTGAAAAAGAAGCTGAGAATAAAAGACTTGAAAAAGAAGCTGAAAATAAAAGACTTGAAAAAAGAAGCTGAAAATAAAAGACTTGAAAAAGAAGCTGAAAATGAAAGACTTCAAATGCAGGCTCAAGCTGAAGAAAGGAAGTTACAAAGAGAGTCTGATGAGAGGAAAGCAAAAATGGAACATGAAGAAAAACTCTTAGCTTTAGAGTTGGAGAAATTGAAATTGACGAGCATGAGTAATGGTAATGATTCAAACAAGGGTTCATCTTCTGGGAAGGCTAATAATGATACTTTTAAGATTAAGTTACCAACATTTAGTCCTTCCAGTGATGACATAATGTTCTATCTGGACAGATTTGAACAAGCATGTACAGCTCATAACATAGACAAAGCAAAATATGTTTATCAGTTATCAGGGATACTGACAGGTAAAGCTCTAAGTATATTAAATATGGTGGATGAACCTGACAAGAGCAATTATGAGGTTGTCAGGGCCGCTTTGTTAAAGAAATATCAGCTTAACGAAGACGGCTATCGTCTACAATTTAAAAACATGTTACCTGAAAATGGAGTTGAATTCTCCGAGTTTATTGCAAGAATACGCATTACTTTCTCACGATGGGTTGAACTATCTAAGACGGAAAAAACTTATGAAGGACTTATGGACTTAATACTTAGAGACAAAGTCATGTCGTCTGTCAATGAGTCTTTCCTTGCTTTCCTTCATGAACGTAAACCTAAAACAATAAAAGAAATGGAAGATTTCTGTTGCCAATACGTAACTGCGCACCCACACATAACCATGGGTAACTCTAAGGTGAAAGAAGGTTTACCAGTTGCTTCGGCAGCTCCGTATGGTCAAAACTTTGCTCGTAGATCCCAACAAAATTTTGATAGAAAGGGCAGCGGTAATTTCTGTCAAAATCATGGAAACC
The DNA here is from genome assembly GCA_024509875.1 of Oreohelix idahoensis. Taxonomy (NCBI): domain Eukaryota; kingdom Metazoa; phylum Mollusca; class Gastropoda; order Stylommatophora; family Oreohelicidae; genus Oreohelix; species Oreohelix idahoensis. The sequence continues at coordinate 188,021 of JAMPIV010013795.1, forward strand.
AATTTCATGGTGATTCTTCTTCGAAGAATTGGAGACAACCTGATAGTGGTCGTTACTATCACCCTAATAATTATAAGCATTTCAAAAGAGGATATGGTAATAGAGGTTATTCCTGCCGAAGACCTCAGAACCAAACAAATAGATGTTCGCATCAATGTGAACATGATAGTAATCGTGGAAACTGGAATTCGAACCAGTATAACAATTACAATAGAGACAATAATAACTGCAGAGATAATAATAACTCTGATAACTTCAGAGGTAATAATAGTCGGGGTAGATCTCAACACAAAAAAAGAGATATCAGCAGGCTAATGCTGTACAACAGGAAACTGAGGGAGCCTGTAATCATGTTGTTGATAGTAAAAACTTTGACGCTGTCACTAGTTCTGCTTTTGACTTTGAAAGAGCAAACAAATGCCCCCAATGCAGTACTTTATTCGAACCGGGTACCATAACTACTTTGAGTTGTGGTCACCCACTTCCCGCTCTTCCTGCTGCTGTTGCGCATGACGGGAGGGGTTCTTTAATTCTACATAAGGGTCTTGTTAATGATACTCCGGTCTCACTACTTTTCGATTCCGGATGCACCACTATTGGTGTTAGACAATCGCTTGTAGATCCATCTTGTGCTACAGGAAGGGTTATTAAATGTGTCACATTTGGCGGCACTCTAGAAAAATATCCTACTGCTGTAATTCGCATTGCCACTCCTTTCTTTACTGGAGATGTGCATGCTTGTCTCTTACCTAATCCTATTGCGGACCTTATTATTGGTCGTATTCACGGAGTTAGGGAGTGTACCCCACAGCAGATTGCTGCTTGGGAAGATAATAACATGCAAGCTACAAATGCAGTAGTTACAAGAGCACAAGCTCTACAAACACCCGAAACTTCACTGAATAGTGATAATGAAGTTGATAGCCAAGATAGTCACTTAGTAATTACTCGTGACTCTTTCATAAAATTGCAAGAAGAAGATCCTTCTTTAAAAAAATTCTTCGTTCTTGCGAAGAAAGGTGATCCTAATCAGGATACAAATAGAAAATCTTGGATTGCAATGAGAAACGGCGTACTTGTACGTATGGTACAAGATTCGACTACGTCGGCACATTCGCAAATTCTTGTTCCCAAGAGCATGAGAGTCCAAATATTACAACATGCTCATGACTCGCAATGTGCTGGACATATGGGTTTTGCCCGTACGAAGTCGAGAGTCCTTGCGGCTTTCTTTTGGCCTTTTGTCAATAAGGACATTCGTATTTACTGCCGATCATGCAAGGTATGTCAGGAGGTCAAATCTAGAGGACCACGACATGCTGCGCCTATCCAGGCTGCTGACATTCCTATTCGGCCGTTTCAGAAAATGGCCATAGATATTATTGGCCCTTTTAAGGTCAAGTCGGCCAGAGGACATCAGTTTATCCTTACATGTGTCGATATGTGCACACGTTGGCCAGAGGCTATTCCTCTTAAGAGCATATCTACTACAGATATCGCAGATGCTCTTTGGTTGATATTTTCTCGCTTGGGGTTCCCCTGAGAAATATTGTCAGACCATGGCACTCAACTCATATCTGACACTATGTCACAGGTAATGTCTACCTTACATATTGAACGATCTCTCAGTAGTATCTACCATCCTATGTCTAATGGGTTAGTTGAGCGTCTGAATAGAACGCTCAAGACTTTGCTTGGTAAGATAACTGAAGATCATCCTCAAGATTGGGACAGGGTTTTACCCGCGGCTCTCTTTGCCTATAGAGAAGTCCCTAATGAAACACACAGGATTTTCTCCCTTCGAACTTGTCTTTGGCGCGCGTCCACGCGGCCCTATGTCTTTATTACACGATCTCATCACTGCCGATGATATTAGCGATGAAACTCAATCCTCATATGAGTATGTCATTGCTCTTAGACAAAAGATCATTGAGGCATGTAAGCTAGCAACTGCTTCATCAGAAATTGCTAAAGAGAAGGCAAGGCAGTTTGCTAACAAGAATAGATGTCTACGACAACTTTGTCCAGGTGACAAAGCATTCGTCCTACTCCCCAGTAGGGAAAATAGACTTCTTATTGCATGGAAAGGTCCGTATGCAATAGTCTCTCGGATTTCCGATGTTGACTATGTGGTCGATATTGATGGAAAGCATAAAAACTTTCCACATAAACATGCTTTCGGAATTTCACGAACGTCCGGACTATTTGCTGCCTATTTTCCAGGCAACGGATGATGCTCCTGCACCTCACGGTCATTATTCATCCTTGTCTGTCATTCAGGATGAGGAAGCTACCTTCTCTGATGTCAACCTTCCCCTTCCAGTGGTTCCATTACATTCCACGGAATCTTGGAAAAACGTTTCTGTTTCTCCTAATCTTTCTGGTGACGAACATCGACGAGACTTGTCGATGTTACAAACATTTCAGGATGTTCTCACTGACATTCCTGGACACACAGATGTCATAGAACATGACATAATTCTTACCGACAATAATCCAATTAGGGTTAGGCCGTATCCTATTCCTATACACTTTCAGTCGCAAGTGGAAAAGGAATTGGATGAAATGATTCAATTAAATATAATTGAACCATCGACTTCACCATATTCTTCTTCCATGGTTATTGTCCGGAAGAAGGATAAGAACATACGAATTTGCGTTGATTATCGCAAATTGAATCAGGTCACAAAGTTCGACGCTGAACCGATGCCTTTGTTAGAAGATCTACTGATTAGACTTTCTAATTCTAGATTCTTCACTAAACTTGACTTGTCTAAAGTTATTGGCAAGTGCCTTTAGCAGAGCATGCCAAACCTCTTACTGCTTTTTCTACACCTAGGGGTCTATTTCAATGGAATGTTATGCCTTTTGGTCTCATGAACGCCCCTGCCACTTTCGTTCGCATGATGCGTCGAATTCTGTCACATCGTTCGGATGTCATCGCATACTTAGATGACATCTGTCTCTTCAGTGATACCTGGGAAGATCACTATTTAGGGTTATATGACTTACTGTCCACTCTACGTGAGAATAATTTGACAGCAAAACCTTCTAAAGCTTTTGTTGGTTTTGGTGAAATCTCTTTCCTGGGTCATCGTGTTGGTCATGGTCTCTTGAAGACAGAAGACCACAATACTTCCAAAATACTGAACATCTCTGTTCCTAAAACGAAGAAACAAGTTAGGAGTCTCTTAGGTTTAATTCAATTTTATGGGAGATTTATTCCAAATTTATCTTCGATCATGCACCTCTCTCAACATTGTTGAAGAAAGGTTCGCCTAATCTGGTCCGTTGGTCTGAAGAATGCCAATCTTCACTAGACCAAATCAAGAATATATTTTCTTCTCCTCCCATCTTAAGATTACCTACTCTTGATAGGACTTTTGTTCTTCGGAGTGATGCTTCATCCACTGGGATTGGAGCAGCACTGATGCAAGAATATGCAAATACTCTGCATCCTGTTATGTACATTTCTAGAAAACTAAATGCGGCAGAGAGGAACTACTCGGTTTTAGACCGTGAGTTGTTAGCGATGGTTTGGTCAATTCTAAAGCTACAAAGATTCCTCCTGGGCGCACATTTCATTCTAGAGACTGATCAGAAAGCTCTTACAGCTATTCAGACTAAGAATTTGAAGAGTTCGAGATCCACTCGATATGCTATAGCTCTTCAACCTTTTCACTTCACGGTACGAGCTATCCGTGGTGCGGATAATGTGATGGCTGACATTTTGTCTAGATGCCCACATGACTCCAACTAATACTTCTGTCCTATATTTCTATATATTACAGAGTCATAACACACCTATATTTCTACAATAGATTAGCACATCTGTACTTACTTTATATGTACACACTATCGTGCTTTGTTGTCATCTTCTTCTGTTCGTTTTTTTAAAATGATAGAGGAGGACTGAGTAGTTAATATAAGGGCCGTTAGTTTACTAAACAGCCACAATTATTAATAATGTATTGTACCTTATGAAGCATATTAGTTATTAATTAGCATTATATTGCTTGTACTTTCTCAGAATGTCATTGTTGAGCTGAGGACTTACCTTACGAGTTCTAGATTGTGTACTTACCCTCGGAATACCAGAGCATATGTCCTGGATCGTCATGTAGTTTAACTTTACTATGTACTTATGTCATTACATGTCAAAGAATGTACTATTTAAATTTTCCTATCAGATTTGTACATCCATTTTTAAAGACAATATTAGAGTATGCTGTTTAATGATGATTATAGTAACTTGCATACGTATATTGTGTTTACATGCTAACGTGATGTGTGTTGGTGACACCTCCCCGATGTGAATATTTTTTGAGACATATTTATTTTTCTGTTGAGGTATATCCTCACCAGACACTCTATAATTAGCCTATTGTTTGGCAATTTAGTTAATTATCAGCGCATAATTCGTGCGTTTTGAGCCGCTTATCGCTTGCTCTTTGATATTGAAAAAAAAATATGTTCCACATTTTTTTTTTATCGGGAGGAGGTGGTGATATGTTGCGTGATAAATTCTCGCAACATCGTTTTATTTCAATATCTGTTTTATAACGCAAGGGCAACAACTGCTTGAAATCTATAGTCACTTTTCTCGGTAAGCATTTGTCTTCTCGCGTTAGTATCGAATGCAGTTAACTTTTGAGCTGTGGTCATTTTTGCGCTGGACTGCGCATGACTTGTCTTGTTGTTTGGTCGATCGGTTTCCGCCCACCACTAGTGGGAGTGAGCGATTTGGAATGGCGAAAGAGATGCCTCGTTGAAGAGGGGATCTCCGCTTTTTTTTGTTCTGTCAGGGTGTGTAGTCCTCTTATGGATATTTCGTTTAGTCGAGATAATACCTCTAGTGCTTTCCCACATGTCGGGAGGCGTGATATTTCTGTGTATTTCATGAAAGCAAGGTAAATTGACTTTTTCATTAACTCTATCGATTTTGGGTCGTGAGCGATTTCGATTCATAGCCTGTCTCCGAAAGTCGTCGTCACGAGATGTTCTTTCCCAGCTCACATGTCGCTGCATTGTACTGCATCGGTTGATGCAGGTTCCAAGGACCATTACTTGCTACTTTGTTAAATGAACTAGGTTTAGAAAACCTTTATTATCTAGAGGATATTCTTGAGGACATTATTTATACTTCGGCAGACGTGTCTGTCTTGCTGAAGTCAAACTAAGGAGAGTGAACTGATCTCATACATCTGGTTATCTCCTGGCTGTTATAGAAAAGGATGGAGTTGTTCACCTGACTACATTTACAGCACTTTGAAATATAACATGCATCTGACTCATCATTGTAATGCTGTCTACCGTTTATTGCTGTATTGAATGTTGCTGTGATAATGACTGTTTGATGTGCCTACACATTTGCGTAACCATTTTGTCACTGTGGCGTCCACAATAAATAATGAAGAAAAACGTCAACGGCTGTTTCAAGACTCATTGACTTTATACGTCGTGAGTTTACTGACGTCCTATGTGGATTGCCCTGTTATTGTTGCATGAACATTGTTTTGACTGAACACATCTACACACTACACAAAACCAGACATGCGGATGCCATCCATCATCATATGGCATCACGCATCAATGACCATGCTAGATTGCGTGGAGTTATGTCAGAGTTGGACATGACCATGCTAGATTGCGTGGAGTTATGTCAGAGTTGGAAATGACCATGCTAGATTGCGTGGAGTTATGTCAGAGTTGGAAATGACCATGCTAGATTGCGTGGAGTTATGTCAGAGTTGGACATGACCATGCTAGATTGCGTGGAGTTATGTCAGAGTTGGACATGACCATGCTAGATTGCGTGGAGTTATGTCAGAGTTGGACATGACCATGCTAGATTGCGTGGAGTTATGTCAGAGTTGGACATGACCATGCTAGATTGCGTGGAGTTATGTCAGAGTTGGACATGACCATGCTAGATTGCGTGGAGTTATGTCAGAGTTGGAAATGACCATGCTAGATTGCGTGGAGTTATGTCAGAGTTGGACATGACCATGCTAGATTGCGTGGAGTTATGTCAGAGTTGGACATGACCATGCTAGATTGCGTGGAGTTATGTCAGAGTTGGACATGACCATGCTAGATTGCGTGGAGTTATGTCAGAGTTGGACATGACCATGCTAGATTGCGTGGAGTTATGTCAGAAATGGACATGACCATGCTAGATTGCGTGGAGTTATGTCAGAGTTGGACATGACCATGCTAGATTGCGTGGAGTTATGTCAGAGTTGGACATGACCATGCTAGATTGCGTGGAGTTATGTCAGAGTTGGACATGACCATGCTAGATTGCGTGGAGTTATGTCAGAGTTGGACATGACCATGCTAGGTGGAGTTGAGGGATGTCAGAGTTGGACATGACCATGCTAGATTGCGTGGAGTTATGTCAGAGTTGGACATGACCATGCTAGATTGCGTGGAGTTATGTCAGAGTTGGACATGACCATGCTAGATTGCGTGGAGTTATGTCAGAGTTGGACATGACCATGCTAGATTGCGTGGAGTTATGTCAGAGTTGGACATGACCATGCTAGATTGCGTGGAGTTATGTCAGAGTTGGACATGACCATGCTAGATTGCGTGGAGTTATGTCAGAGTTGGACATGACCATGCTAGATTGCGTGGAGTTATGTCAGAGTTGGACATGACCATGCTAGATTGCGTGGAGTTAGGTCAGAGTTTGGACAAGACCATGCTAGATTGCGTGGAGTTATGTCAGAGTTGGACATGACCATGCTAGATTGCGTGGAGTTATGTCAGAGTTGGACATGACCATGCTAGATTGCATGACCATGCTAGACATGACATGCTAGATTTGGCGTGGAGTTATGTCAGAGTTGGAAATGACCATGCTAGATTGCGTGGAGTTATGTCAGAGTTGGAAATGACCATGCTAGATTGCGTGGAGTTATGTCAGAGTTGGACATGACCATGCTAGATTGCGTGGAGTTATGTCAGAGTTGGACATGACCATGCTAGATTGCGTGGAGTTATGTCAGTTGGACATAACCATCTAGATTGCGTGGAGTTATGTCAGAGTTGGACATAACCATGCTAGATTGCGTGGAGTTATGTCAGAGTTGGACATGACCATGCTAGATTGCGAGGGGGTATGTCAGAGTTGGAGATGACCATGCTAGATTGCGTGGAGTTATGTCAGAGTTGGACATGACCATGCTAGATTGCGTGGCGTTATGTCAGAGTTGGACATGACCATGCTAGATTGCGTGGAGGTATGTCAGAGTTGGACATGACCATGCTAGATTGCGTGGAGTTATGTCAGAGTTGGACATGACCATGCTAGATTGCGTGGAGTTATGTCAGAGTTGGACATGACCATGCTAGATTGCGTGGAGTTATGTCAGAGTTGGACATGACCATGCTAGATTGCGTGGAGTTATGTCAGAGTTGGACATAACCATGCTAGATTGCGTAGAGTTATGTCAGAGTTGGACATGACCATGCTAGATTGCGTGGAGTTATGTCAGAGTTGGACATGACCATGCTAGATTGCGTGGAGTTATGTCAGAGTTGGACATGACCATGCTAGATTGCATGGAGTTATGTCAGAGTTGGAAATGACCATTCTAGATTGCGTGGAGTTATCATGCTCGGAGATTTCAATGCCAGAGTTGGAAATGACCATGCTAGATGGCGTGGAGTTATCTTGCTCGGAGATTTCAATGCCAGAGTTGGAAATGACCATGCTAGATGGCGTGGAGTTATCTTGCTCGGAGATTTCAATGCCAGAGTTGGAAATGACCATGCTAGATGGCGTGGAGTTATCATGCTCGGAGATTTCAATGCCAGAGTTGGAAATGACCATGCTAGATGGCGTGGAGTTATCTTGCTCGGAGATTTCAATGCCAGAGTTGGAAATGACCATGCTAGATGGCGTGGAGTTATCTTGCTCGGAGATTTCAATGCCAGAGTTGGAAATGACCATGCTAGATGGCGTGGAGTTATCATGCTCGGAGATTTCAATGCCAGAGTTGGAAATGACCATGCTAGATGGAGTGGAGTTATCATGCTCGGAGATTTCAATGCCAGAGTTGGAAATGACCATGCTAGATGGGGTGGAGTTATCGGAAGATATGGAGAAGATACTCTCAATGACAATGGGAAGCGACTCCTTAGATTCTGCAGTGAGCAGAATCTGATCATTACAAACACAAAGTTCCCCCACAAGCACATACATGCATACACTAGATGTGAACCAACAAAGAATGAGAAGTCAGTGATCGACTATGCCATTGTTAGGAGGAGCTCATTCAAATATGTCCGGGATGCTAGAGTCTGGAGGGGGCCAGAGATTGGAAGTGATCACTACCTGCTTACAATCACAAGAATAACTGAAAGAGTTGCTCAGCCTAGGAACTGCCCAATATCTCGCAAGAAACTAAGTAAACGAACGGGAGAAATGAGCATTAAGACCTACAAGCTGAGAGAGCCAGAAATTAAGACCAGATGTCAGGGACTTATTGCTACAGCAGTGAGAAACACAGAAGAACAACTTGATGACTTAGAAACCCTCTGGCTTAAATTCAAGGACATCATAAAGACAGCTGCTGCAGAAGCATGTGGTGAAGTCCGACTTGGGAACAAAAGAAAGAGGACACCTTGGTGGACATAGGAAGTTAAAGAGAAAATAAAAGAGAAGAAAATGGCCTGGAAACAATACTTAGGAGCTAAAAACATAGCAGGACAAATAGAGAATATGTGACACTCAGAACAGAAGCAAAGAACAAGGTGCTAGCAGCAAAACAGAAGTCCTGGAAAGAATTTGGAGAAAGAAAACCAGAAATTTTTCTATAAGACCCTAACGAACATGAGGAAGGAAAAACAATGCCCTCTCAAATTTATAAAGGACAAGTAAGGCAAATTGCTTACTGCCCCGAAGGAAGTAATGGAAAGATGGAAAGAATATTTCTCAGAACTCCTGGACGGTGAGCAAGGTCAAGCATGAGAAATGATAACCACTAGCACAGAAGAGAAAACCAATGGTGGTGAAGATGACATAAAGATGGAAGAACTGAAGGCAGCACTGGAGAAAATCAAGATGGGCAAAGCAGCAGGGCATCATGGTATAACACCAGAAATGGTTAAGTACATGGGAGCATCAGGCGACCTATTACTCTAAAGGGTCTTACAGGCAGCGTGGTGTAACAAGTCCATACCAAAGGATTAGGAGATTACCATCATAACACCAATTTTCAAAAAAGGGTGACAATCGATAAGGTGGAAACCATAGAGGTATATCCCTTCTCAGTGTCCCTGGTAAAATCTACTCTAGAATCCTAAAGCAGAGACTCCTACGCCTAGCTGAGCCACAATTGGATGAGGTCCAGTGCGGATTCCGAGCAAACCGAAGCACTCAAGACCTAATCTTTACACTCAGACAGCTGAATGAAAAGGCCCTTGAGTATAAGATTGAGATCCATCTTTGTTTCATAGATCTGGAAAAGGCGTTTGACAAGTTCCCCTGGAGCAAACTTTCGGACAGTTTGGCAAGGAAGAACATTCCAGCACTTCTGATTCATGTTATACAGAGCTTCTACAAGTCTTGCAGAAATTATGTGAGGACAGAAAACCATAAGTCAGAAGAGTTCAGGACCACCACTGGTGTAAGACAAGGTGATATCCTGTCACCTTATCTTTTCATACTCCTCATGGACGATGTCATCAAGGCATGTAAAGAGAGAACAAGAAAGTATTCAGTGGGGTACTGGAAGATGAGACAGGTCTGTATTTCAGAGCTGGCATTTGCTGATGGTCTATTGAGAAGTTCCTCAAAATGTTCTGTCCATCTCTTCATTTGTTCTTGTATATTACTAAGCAATTTTCCATTCTTATCTTTTATTAGGACATTTGCTTGCTTATATTTCCCTGTTAGCTTCTTTGTGTTGTTGTACAGGTCCCTCATATTTCCTTTTGCTGCAGCTTCCTCTGCTTCCCTTGTCAAATAATCAATATATTTCATCTTGTCTCTTTTGGGGTTTCTTCTTACTTCTTTGTTTGCTTCTGTGTACACTTCATGAGCCTTGGCTTTGGAGCTTCTGGTTTTGCTTCTGTTTAAATCTGCTTTCTTGTTTTTCCTGTCTTCTATCTTACTAATGGTTTCTGTTGTTATCCATGCTTTGTGCTGATGTTCTCTTTTTCTCAGTACTTCTTCACATGTCTCGTTCCATATATTTTTTACTTGTTGCCAGTGGTCTTCCGTATCTGTTTCATCTTCCAGCTGTTCGAGTACTTGGTATTTGTTGGATACTGTGATTGAAAATTTTTCTCTTATTTCCTGATTTCTTAGATATCCCACATTATACTGTTGTCTATAGCTATATGCTGTTGTAAATTTCTTACTTAGTCGTTCCCCTTCTACCGTGAGGTGTAGAGGTTTGGAAGAGAGAGCGCCAGACTATCCTATCGGCTGTCTTCCTCCTGGCCTGGTTCCATTCTAGTCCTCGATCCTTCAAAGATTGTCTAATGTTGTCCTCCCAGCGGACTCTGGGTCGTCCTCGGGGGTCTGGATCCTTGGCTCTTTGTTTCCCATGCTTGTCGTGGTATCCGATCTTCTCCCATTCTGCAGACATGGCCAAACCATCTTAATTGGGGACTGTTTAAAGAAGAAACTTGGGTCTGCAGGGGGTAGGATTTAAGGCCTTGACGTATCGTCTGGTTGCGTACCATGTCTCTTCTTGTTACTTCAACCACCTTCCTCAGATACCTCATTTCTGAGGTTTGGATCTGGCTTTTATGGGTTGTAGTCATTGCCCATGACTCGCATCCGTATGTCAAGACTGGGACGTTGTAAATTTCTTGAGTTTTAATTTTGTTTTAGCCAACAGAAGATGGTGGTCTGATACAACATCTGCTCCTCTACATACTTTCACATCATGCAATGATGACCTAAACTTCTTGCTTATGCATATGTGATCAATCTGATTCTTCTTCTTCGTTCGCCCTGAAAAGGACGGTGGTTGCGTTGTGTCTGTTTACGCCTAAGCTGTGATATCTGCACCTTTCGGTCGACACATCCGACTTCAGCTTGGCATTTTTTAGGGACCGGGTTTGCCTTCCCATTGCGATCCGCACTCGCTCAGCCAGACTGCACTACTGCAGACTGTTTCCAGGACCACCACGTGGAGGTGGAGTGCGGTCTTGACCAGCTCTGGTTCGCTGGTCCTGATGCAAGCAGTACAGCTATGGGTCGCTGACTGCATTCACTGTTGCTGCATCTTGGGGTCCCAATCTGATTCTCAGTTCTGTGGTCTGGTGATATCCATGTTGCTTTATGTATTCTTTTATGTGGAAATATGCTTCCTCCTATAGCTAGTTGATTTGAAGCACAGAAGTTTGCTAATAGTTCCCCATTCTCGTTTATCATACCTAATCCCTGCTTTCCCATGATTTCTTCAAAGCCAGTGTTGTCTGTTCCCATTTTCGCATTTAGGTCCCCCATCAAAATTGTGATGTCCTTTCTTTTCTTATTGTCCAAGACACTTTGTAGTCTGGTGTAAAAGTCTTCTTTCACAGATTCTTCTTTACCGTTTGTTGGTGCATAACACTGAATGATGTTTATATATACTTTCTTTTTGGCTGATTTAAACCTTGCTGTTATAATTCGGGGTCCCATTGCTTCCCATTCTATAAGTGCCTTCTGTGCTTCTTTGGACAGCATTAGAGCCACCCCTTCACTGTGGTGGGCTCTTTCCTCCTCATGTCCTGAGGACAACACCATTTCTCCTGTGATCAATCTCCTTTTCTCTATGCCTTTCCACCGTGTCTTGCAGAGACCCAGGATATCAATCCTGTAATTTGTCATTTCTGCTGCTACCTGCGCAGTTTTCCCTTGTTCACACAGAGTGCGAACATTCCAGGTGCCAATCCTGGAGATTTTCCTAGACGAAAAAAGGTTAGTCGGCAACCCAGACTCCTTTCGGCTTTCTCTAGGTTGCTTCGTGCGCCTCCTTTCCAGAGGACCTTCTTCTGTCTTGGGCGGCTGAGTTGATTTATATTCTTTATTTGACTTGTCCATATTTGTTGAAGTTTTTGTGGTAAAAAGTTTTTTACGGGATGGGGTAACCAACCCCATGCCCAACCCTCCTTAGTCGCTTTTTACGACATGCCTGGTAGGGTACAGTGTTACTATTCTTTGCTCCCCTTTCGGGCCCCGGTAACACCATCTCCAACTAATCCCCCAGACATCCAGCCAGCAGAAGAGGAGCTACAAATCAGCTGTGAACGACCAAGTAGAGAAGAAATAAAGAAAGCCTTAAAGCTTCTGAAAGAAGGAAAAGCAGCTGGTCCAGATTGCATTCCAGCAGAGGCCATCAAAACAGATATTGATTCCTCTACAGAGATATTATATAAACTACTTGGCAAAGTCTGGGAGAGAGAGGAAATACCAGCAGAATGGAAAGAAGGTTATCTGGTCAAGTTGTCTGAGAAGGGAAATTTACAAGAGTGCACAATTTATAGAGGAATAATGTTACTATCAGTGCCAGGAAAAGTATTAAACATAATCATCCTGGAGAGATTAAAAGAGTCCATAGACACGCAACTGAGAGATGAACAAGCAGGTTTTCGACAAAATAGATCCTGTACAGATCAGATAGCCACATTGAGAATAATAGTTGAACAAAGTCTGGAATGGAATTCACCGCTATACATCGGATTCGTGGATTATGAAAAAGCATTTGACAGTGTAGACATAGAATTGCTTTGGAAATTGATGAGGCATTATGGAGATCATTAACTTAATAAAGAAGACCTATGAAGACATGACATGTAGAGTTCTTCATGAAGGACAACTTACAGAACCGTTTAGGATTAGAACGGGAGTGACACAGGGATGCTCTTGT
>JAMPIV010013796.1:0-253331 GCA_024509875.1 Oreohelix idahoensis
GGTGTTTTGGTGGAGTGGTGGGGGTTGGGAGGGGGGGGGTGGGGTTGGGGGGGGTGGGTTGTTTGGTGGGGTTTTTTGGGGGGGGTTTGTGTGTGTTGGTTTGTGGTTTTGGTGGTTTTGGGGGGGGTGGGGGGTTTGGGGGGTTTTGTGGGTGTTTTTTGTTTGTGGTTTTGTTGGGTGTTTTAATGGTATGTTTGGGGTTGTTGTTTTTGTGGTGGTGTTTTTGTGGGGGTTGATGTTTTTTGGTGGGGTGTTATTGTTTGGTTGTATATTTTTAAGGTGGGTCTTTGGTGTCTCAAATAATCTCAATCACTAAGAGGACATGCGTATGATGTCAATAGCAAGATGCTATTAGATGACCAGATTAACTTTGAGGCACTTCGGAACGCCCTGTTACAGCGATTCCAATGGACTCCCCGGAAGTGCCAAACAATGTTTCGGGAAAGTCGTCTGGAGAAAGTTTTCCCCAGTTCACCGAGAGGCTGAGGAATTACCTCACTCGCTGGAGAGAGTTGTCGGGACTGGCGAAATCTTTCGAAGGGCTGGAAGAGTTAGTTCTGTGCGAACAAATTAAGGCAAACATGTCCCCAGACTTAAGGAAGTACCTGGCGGAGCAGGGAGCCCAGCAACTGGACCAGATAATTCTATTTGCAGAAAGGTTCCAGACGGCACAGGATGAAATACTGGGCCAGAAAAGAAAACACCCTGACCTGCCAGCCCCGGACAAAGGAGCATCGTCATCGCATTCGCCTTCCTCTTCAGCTCACCAACAGCAAGGGCCGTCTCGCAAAGTGCCTCCTCCCAGTCATAACATGCGCTCCCAGCCGCCTAACAGAACACAGGGGCCGACTTCTCATGAACCCGTCAGGAACCGGGGAGATAATGAGAGATATTGCAGGTTCTGTCGGACTACCTCTCATTGGACAACACGGTGCCCAAACAAACAACCCGCTCATCAGGTGTGTGGTAAAGTGGGATGTTATAAATATTTATAGGGGACTTAGTGTACTGACTGAGATCAGCTGCGAAGGTATCTATATCTAATGAGAGTAGTGTATTATAGATAACCTTACTTACTGCCACATATGTATACCTCAGTCAGAATTATTCTGGAATAGTGTGATGACTACGTTATATGTCTAGGGTATGTGTATGATGAAGGGTAAGTCATAACAACAACAGACAGATAAACAATTTAATTTATTCCACCACACTTGACAACACTGTGACACTCACATACATAAAACACTCTAAGAGGATATCTTAAAGGAGTCACTGATAACTTTTCAAATAACAATATGTATTCAGTGCTGTCATGAATGTATATGTGTCCTGATTCAAATACAAAGGGAACCAGGAATCACAATCAATTTTAATTACAAGTTATATGTACAGAATTTATTAATATGATTCATGTAGTGACATATATTATTAATGGTATCCTATGTGTGTCAGTTGTGTAGTGGTAATATGGGGTAATACTGGTTTTGTTTTGTTCAAGCTCTGTTGGTATTTGTCATCATGACTTCAATAGTTTGTTTCTATTGGAACTAGTATTGGAGATGTTCTCAGTTCCTGGTATTAAAACAATTAAATTCCCCTCTTAATTTTCTTTTACAATGTCATTTTAAGATGGGGTACATAATGTTGAGCTCCATGGCCACACTCTCTTATCTTGCGTGATGACTGCAGTAAAAGACTCCTCTGCTCGATTACTTTAATGAGTTCTGGAGCCGCCCCACTGGTTGCTATATGGACCAAGGAGTATGCTGTCCACCTCTGGCTTCAGCAAAGCTCTGACCAGGTGCTGCTCAATAACTTTAAGACCACGGTCCCTGAAACAAGAAGGTTGTACCTTCTACGTCAGAACTAATTTATACTCTATTTTTACACTGAGCACAATACATCACAAACATTGAGTTCAGAGCGTTAGGCCAACTGTCAGCTTCATCTGAAATACTTTATACAAGTATTTCCCTCCCTAATGGTTACTACGCCTCTGCAATTCCAGCATTATTTCTTTCTAGTTAATAATCTAGATGTCAGTGTACTGTTTGGCCATTCCATGCAGTTTTACTTTCCTCCGACACCTTCTGTTCAGGCTGGAGCACTATAGGCTTTACATCATGTTCGCTACTGAACCACACATATATACAGACATAATTTATCAATTTACATTCAATTTTCATGTAAAATTATTGAATATTTCAAGCTTACCACAATTCATGGAAATAATAATAAACAGTTTCGTTGACTGGCAATGAATATAGCACAACTCCGATCTGCCGATGTCCCAGGCTTTATTTTATAAAAAATATACACTGGTGCTCAACGCACTGCTTCTTAGTAGGTTTATTACAAGATGTGGCAATGAACAGACGCTCTGAATTGAGTATATTCGCAGCTCTACCCAATCAAACCATGTCTACACATCTTTTCAAAAAAGTACTCCTTTTCACGTTTCCCCTGACAACACAAGATAGTATTTATAGCCCGATCAATCGTGTTTAGTCTTACATTTGTTGCGCTCCAATCAAATAGGAGTTAACATGGTAGGCTATTTCCGTAACGTAATGTTTTTTCAAACACGTTATAAAACAATTTTATGAGCAGAAATGATTTCATGCTGTCAGGCACCCCCACTATTTTATTTTGGCCATAACTTGGTAATTCCTAGACTATTTGCGTAACGTTTTACATATTCTTTGTCAGCAAACCCTAAGGAACCCAAATATACGAATTTAATGGAGCCAATATGCATTTTCTTCTAGGATAGTCGTGCTGTTACTACCTTCTCACTTTCAAACTTGAGGGTGTCTGGGTACTGTCATGTTTTCAAACGTAAACCGGTATAATGTCATAATTCCCAATAAGCGTTTTTCAGGATTTTAAAACCTAACTCTGGTATGGGTAGTGAATTTTATCACTGTCGATTTGAAATAAAGTTAGTGCATGTGGCCTTACACGCGTGATGGCAG
Organism: Oreohelix idahoensis; assembly: GCA_024509875.1. Taxonomy (NCBI): domain Eukaryota; kingdom Metazoa; phylum Mollusca; class Gastropoda; order Stylommatophora; family Oreohelicidae; genus Oreohelix; species Oreohelix idahoensis. The sequence continues at coordinate 2,979 of JAMPIV010013796.1, forward strand.
CAATTGTGTATTGCGCGACGCGTGTTTAGTGTTGCACGTGTCCCTGCTTTCTGCCTCTCCCTTCTCTCTATCCTTTAGTCCGTCTGTCTTTTAGTTACGCCGTGTATAAAATGGAATGAATGAAATATTAAATTTAGGTCATTGATCAGCTTGCGTATCTCAAGGTTTTTCCAAGAAATACAGTACACGTTTCATTGAAGAAAGCGGGTAATAATACATTAGGCTTTTACTATCAACGTGAAAGCGTTACAATTTGCAGACGAAGTAGAAAACAAGGGGGATTTCGAGTACAGTCATTGTGACAGCACTGTTCTTTACCATTCTTCTTTCCTTTTATTAAATTTATTTGTTAGGCTTTGCATTTACGTTTTAATTTATATATGGGGATTAGAATAATTCACGACAAGGTGGCTTGTTTAAGGCCTGTGAGGGTGAAACAAGGGAAGAAGTGGAAACCCTTCCAGTCAGATAAGTTGTTCTCCAACAGTGGACCAGCCGAAGTGAACGGGACTGAGACTACATGTTTATTTGACAGCGGGCTTACATACCCCAGCATAGTCGCCCGACATCTGGTGAAGCCCTGGCAGATGACTAAGGAAAAGGTCAATATTGGTGGAGTTTTAAGGAAAGGGACTTCACAGTGCTTCCCCGTAGCCAATATTGAGGTGAAATGTAAGTTCGTGTCTGGCACCATCAAGGTAGCTGTCACGGCTCAGCCAGCCAATGACTTCATTCTCGGCAACCCATATTTAGTTTTGGGGAACCCGCCCACACCGATCCTTGCTGATGCAAGGGGGCTACTGCGGGCCAGATAAGTGAAAAAGGAGAACCCCTAATTCACGGAGCCCCGAGCGAGCTCGAACAGCCCTGTCGTGCTAAGGAGAGGTTAGAAGCCTCTAAGGACAGAGGTATGTTATATGCAGAGGCGAATTTGTCTGTCAACCATTTGCATCCTAACGGACAAACGGTGGTGACACCTCTGATTCAGGAAGTACACTTTTTGTTGTCGGGAATTAGGCCCCCGATGGTATTAGCTCCCTCAAGTGAGAGACATACTGACAAGAGAGGTATTACATATGTCAACGACCAGCGCCATCTTCATAGGGCACAATATAGCGGTCTGAGCGAGCATATAGTTCCAACCAGCCATGGAGCCCCATCCGACCAGCATTTTACTCAAACGGAGGAGGACAGTGATCTGAGTATCCGTTTGCCTATAGACGGAGGTGGGCCCCACAACTCTAGTATCTCGTTTACAGGAAACGACTCTTGTAACGAGGAGCCTGAAAAATTGGCTATCTTTTCCAATTCGTTTCACGGAACATTGGAACCAGTCACTGAGAGCTTTATCTCAGATTCTCCGCGATCTAACGGGATCTTAAACCGCCCAGTGTCACTGCAGGACACATGTCAACTAACGCCATTAACTCTCACAGGGGAGGGCAAGGTTGAGAATTTTCTTAGAACCAGAGTTTTAGACGGAGGACTCTCTGGGACTACACGGGCATCTCACAAACTTTCCAGGCCAGGAATTAGTGAGGGAAACTGCCTTTTAACTTCGCAAGGAGCTATATTGGAGAGCTCTGTCCCACTTCAGATTGGTAGGGGAAGAGCGAGTCCAGAACCACTGCCAGGGGCAGATCTTACCTACCTTTTTCCAAAGGTAGAAGCTATTGAGATCGATCATGATTCAATAGACACCCAGCAAGTAATCGGAGGCTCTACACCAGAGGAACTTGAGACGTTGCATCGTTCTCGCACTGTACCAGCGGTCACCAACCCGCTGACGCGCAGCGAGGAAGTCGCCATCGCCACAGCGCCCGCCGGTCACGTCAGCTGACCAGGACAGCCTGTTGATGGTCATAGCAAGGGAAAGTTCAGACCCGCCATTAGACGGCACAGGTCAGAAGAGAGATCAAATCTCCCAACGGAGCTTAGGAGCTTGTTCAAGGAGAGGAAGAAGGAGGAAACGCAAAAGAGGAAGGTCGAAGAACACTGAATAGGAGGGGTAAGGACAGACAGCCGTAGACAGAGTTAAGGGCCAGTGTGAAACACAGAGATTTCAGTAATGAGATCGATGCTCAATCTTTGAAGGTGGGAGTGATGTGACGAAAGTACTGAGATTCTGTCTTTCAAATGGCCCATGTCTTTTTCTCCTTGCATTTTGTTCACTTTTTCTAGGAGGGATTACAGAAAATCCTTCTCCATGTTTCTTCTCCTTCTATTATTTACGTTTTTTCAGAGTGAGATCACGAGGGAGTTTGATCTCATCTGCTTTATGGTTCTTCTTTATGTGTTTAGAGTGTGTGTGTAGGGAATTGTTGCAGTAGTATTCTAGATTAAGACTATAGAGCCTTGATCAGATTTGCACCAGTTTGTTTTTCTTTTAAAGATATGACAGGCGGCTAGACGCATTTTTCGGGGATTTTATATATATATATATATATATATATATATATATATATATATATATATATATATATATATATATATATATATATATATATATATATATATATATATATATATATATATATATATATATATATATATATATATATATATATATATATATATATATATATATATATATATATATATATATATTTCGGCCATTTTTCTTCATTGCCAGTAGAGGGCAGAGCGTAATCCCGTTTCTTTGTCTAGCAGTACCGGTTGCATCAGAATTGTTTACAGTTTTGATTGGCCGAGAGCTAACGGCGTTTGAAATCATTGGGCTAGGAACTAAAGCCGCGTATATGACGTCACGAGGTCAGCGTGCTGTTAGTGATTATAAATAGGGCCGTCATTTAATTTTCGTTCTCTTAAATGTAATTGCCAGCCGCGTGCCTGAGTCAAATTGTCGATTGCCTTTCAGTGGGAAAATTCGAGATTTGCAGGTACCGGCTTTTGTGTGGGGAAGAGCAGAATTTTTGATACCACAAAATTTCTCCCACGGCAAAGTTGTGGCATTCGCCGACACGCAAAGTCGTGCTTTAATTGCCAGTGGCGGACGGAGCGAAAGAAAATACGTTTTCCCAAGGCAGGGAAGACATTCTTCAGTTGAAAGGGATTTTGGTGGAAAATCTGGAGCTCTGATGCTCAATCTTCTTACACCCGCAAATCGGCAAGTTGCCAGCGTGGTTGTAAATTTATTTCGATTCGTCCCGGCCATAATAACGCCGAAGGCCTGAACCTAGAGTAGGGAGCGGGCAGGTAAATCCAGAGTGGTAGCAGCCAAACCAGCTACCAAATCGTAGTTTTTCCAGAAGCCAGTGGTGAAACCTAGTCGTCAATTTCAAGAATTGTGGGGAGCAACAGGGTCAAAATCCTCTCCACAGATTTTAGAGCAGAGGACAGCTGCTGAAGTGTAGTCTACAGGTAGTAGACCAGAAAGACAGAACTGAGACATAGTTTTGTGAAGATCATAGCAGAGAACAGCTTCGAGGCCATAGCAATTGAACCTTATCCCCTTAGGGTAGCTAGAGGTGGTCGAGGCCATAGCAATTAAGACGTCCGAAGTGGTGAGGAAAGAATCAACTTCGGTTCTCAACCTCGGAGCCAATGGTCTCACTTTCACATTTGCACTGTCATTTTTCATCTGAATCTATCATTTCAATCTTTCTTCTCACTAATGTCTTGTCACTATACGTAGACAGCCTTTAGTCTTAAATCCATTTCGTGACAATAGAACCAACAGAAAAAAAAATTGTTTGTTTTGTTGCTCAGCTGAAGTTATGTTTTAAAAGTATGACATTTAATTTAACCCCACGTACCCAGAGTCCGATGGGCAGAATGGTTAGAGCGCTGTCTCTCGAGACAAAGGTGCCGTGTTTGAATCGCCAAGCTCCAGCTGTAAATGGGTACCTGACTCTGCTCTTGAGTTAGAGAAGAAAAAAGCGTCGAGGAATGGAACTGGTCACCAGGGCCGGCAACCAATTTGACCCATCGGGCTTCGCGCCCCAAGTGGCCCCGCACAAGGGTTGCTACCTTCAGCTTTAAAAAAAGTATTTATAGATAGGGCCTACAGAACAGCTTGGATATGGAAGATATATTCAAGTCATTCACCCAGATAAAATAGATGAATTTTAAATCATTCCTTCTTAATCTTTACTTACTCTTGTTGTAAATAATCTCACGCGAGAGAGGGGGAGGGAGGGGGAGAGAGATGTGGAAAGAGGGGGAGAGAGAGCGGGGGAGAGAGAGAGATTTAAGGACCATGAAACAATAAATATTTCTTTATAAGTATTGTTTAGTTGTTAACACGTTTTATGCCAATATATAGATAATAAATAAAGATATTGTTTTATTTTTAATACAATGTAATATCATACATTTCTAACATCTAATGAAATGTAATCTTAACTCCAGGGGCCCCGCAGTTACTAAGGCCGGCATTGCTGGTCACCCCAGATCTCGATGCTGGACACTAATATAGTGATGTCTCTAACACTTCACCTGTATCACAATAAATTTAAATAAATAAATGTGTTAATATATTTATTTATTTATATTTATCAGCTGTATCACATCAGGGCTTGAACAATTTTTATATATTTTTGTAATTATTAAATTAATGAAGAAAAATATCCCGTTCAACCTCTGATGGGTTATAATTAGGATATATATTGTTTTCAATTCCAAATAATATGAACAACTGCCGATATGAGAAAGTAGCATCACATTTGTCAAATCATTGTAAATAGGGACAATCACAATTGTGCTTATACGTTAAATAAATTTTAAAAAATAAATAAATAAACAAAATAAATAAACAAAAAAACAAACAAACAAAATCAAGAAGAAACTCTGAACAAAAATAATATTAAAGTGGAGGGGTGTAAAGGCCTGGTGGTTCCAGTTATATAACTGACTTTAACAGATATTTTATTGACTTTCATCTGTTAAAAGTCATATGCATTGTAAGAACAGCATCAGACCTTCACATTCCCAGCCACTATATATTAACATTTGTTCGTGTTAAATATTGTTTGACTATATTATGCAGTTCATTAGGTCTGTCTAGAGCCCCTTGATGTATAGGGCACTAGGTCTGTCTATTCTTAACAAGATTTTTTTTGTCTCCATCTATAAAAAACAAAAAAATCTGGCAAATTGTAACTTCCGCCTCATAACAAACACAAACTTAAAAAAAAAAAAAGTGCGTCTGTCAGTAACTTGTAGAATAGATTCAGCGGTGAACCGATTCAGCTTTCAGTTTCCATGAATTATATTGTGGATTTTAGGAGTAACTATTAAGTTACTTTGTAATGTTGTGACAATGAACAATGAAATAACTCTGCGAACAAGCAAAGGCGAGTACCTTCCTGGTCAAACAGTATACGGGTAGGTTTGTCCATAGGCTACATAAGCCTACTTTTTTTTTTTTTAATACGCAATAAATTGTTTTAAATGTAGGCCCCTATCTATGGACAGCAAAATTAGATCGCTAAAATATTTTGACCATATTTTAAGAGATGAAGCCACGCACTCGCATCAAACATTAAGGGTTAAAAAGAAAATACATCATGTAGGCCTACCTAGATTGGGTAGGCCTAATCCTGTGTTATTTACTTTATTGGTCAGTAATAGGCCTACATTAATAAAAAAAAAAAATACTGTCCTTTGATATTTGTTGAACATATTTCCTGGCTTTGTTTTTGATAGTAGTCATATCAGTTGTTTTATTGTTTATGCATGCCAGGTGGTAGTCTGTATCTGGTTTCTTGAGTTCCCATGGTGGTACCACTGGCTTGTATATACTACTGTTGTGAATTCAAGAGAGTATTGTAATTCACAGCCATATGTCTTCTATTGTAGGCTAATTAGACAGGCATGTAGATCAAGATTCCACCTTTTTTTTAAATTAATGAAAAATATCCCGTTCAACCTCTGATGGGTTATAATTAGGATATATATTGTTTTCAATTCCAAATAATATGAACAACTGCCGATATGAGAAAGGGGCATCACATTTGTCAAACTATTGTAAATAGGGACAATCACAATTACGGGCCCACCCGTGTGTTACCGGGGCCTGAAAGGGGAGCAAAGAATAGTAACACTGCACCCTACCACGCATGTCGTAAAAAGCGACTAAGGAGGGTATGGGCATGGGGCTGTTTACCCCATCCCGTAAAAACTTCGCACAGTGGGCTGATCACCTGCTTGCCAATCAATCTGATTACGGAAACAACGATAGATTGTTTGGTCTGTTTTTGTTCCACAAAGACGCCACTAGGCGTGGTGGAAACAGCGATAGATCGATCAATTTGTTGTTGCCCTAAGACGCCACTAGGCGTACTGGCCACATACTGCTTTGCCGGTTGATGGCTAAGGATGGAAGAAGAAGAAGAAGACAATTACGGGCCAATGCTTAGGCTATACGGACTTTAACAGATATTTAATTGACTTTCATCTGTTAAAAGTCATATGCATTGTAAGAACAGCATCAGACCTTCACATTCCCAGCCACTATATATTAACCTTTGTTTATAGTGGCTGGGAATGTGAAGGTCTGATGCTGTTCTTACAATGCATATGACTTTAAACAGATGAAAGTCAATTAAATATCTGTTAAAGTCAGTTATATAACTGGGACCACCTGACCTTTACATCCCTTCACTTTAATATTATTCTTGTTCAGAGTTTCTTCTTGATTATGTTCATTTTTTTATTTTTTATTTTTATTCAACGTATAAGCATAATTGTGATTGTCCCTATTTACAATGATTTGACAAATGTGGTGCCCTTTTCTCATATCAGCAGTTGTTCATATTTTTTGGAATTCCACCTGTAATTATCCACGTTGACCGACATCATAACTTATCCCTGGCTTCTTTTTTTCTACCATTTTAAACTTATTCAGATGCAGCCCTGTTGGTGTGATAAATGTGGTACATTGGCCTAAAAAATGTAATGTGTATCTTTTTCTGAACTGAAAATGCATAAATGGGCCTTTGTACAAAGACAGGACCAGTAGCAGAGACCAGAGATGTGGTTAGATGTGCCAGAGATGTGGTTAGATGTGCCAGAGATGTGGTTAGATGTGCCAGAGATGTGGTTAGATGTGCCAGAGATGTGGTTAGATGTGCCAGAGATGTGGTTAGATGTGCCAGAGATGTGGTTAGATGTGCCAGAGATGTGGTTAGATGTGCCAGAGATGTGGTTAGATATGCCAGAGAACAGGACCAGTAGCAGAGACCAGAGATGTGGTTAGATGTGCCAGATATGTGGTTAGATGTGCCAGAGATGTGGTTAGATGTGCCAGAGAAGTACACTTGATGATGATGTTTATGATCGCTACATTTATTTGGTTTATTTCTTTCACTCAGAGCTGTCTATCTACATGTCTGCAGACCAACAGAGGCCAATGGCATTAAAATCAGCTTCAAAGGCCTTGAGACATGTAAGTTGTATTCACTGTCAGATGTCTAGGGCTTAGCCTTTAGCACGCTCCAGTCGCATTATTGCGACAGAAGTACGCTATGCTCTGCCAGCTGGAGGCGCATTATTGCGACTTCGGATATCTTCGTTTTCTAGCAGTAGGACTTGTGTACACGTGATTTCAGCCCCGGATGTTAAGTTGTAATGTTATTTGCAAGAGAGTTAGCTTCCGTTTCCGATCTTAAAAAAGTGATGGGTGTATTGGCGTTTATTTTTTGTAAATTTTTAAAATCGAAATGAATCGGCGTCGAGCACGCGGCCATTTTCCTCTTATTTTATTGGATTCTGACGCCATGCGGTGGGGATGATATTTTTGTCTTTATAAGCGCTGATATCGGTTCTCAGAATATGTTTGATGGCTGAGATGGAAACGAAAGTAGAATGGCATTGCTAGTATGTATAATGTTAGGGGTTAGGACTAGGAATATCGGAAAGATTTAGAATTTCGGCCGAATGTCACAGCTGACGAGAGCGTTTGTTGCTTTGCTACTGATGATGGGTGTAACGAAAAGATCGTCATTTGATTTGTATTGGTCTATTGGTCAAATGACTTTCATTGAGATGCAAGGGATATGGACCCTTCATTTGCTGGTTGTTTTTTTAAATTTTTTTTTTAATTTTAAAATTAAAAAAATATATTTTTTTATTATTTTAAATTTTTTTTTCGTTTTTTTCATCTTTCCTTTCCTCTCTTCCTATCACATCTAACATGTACACAAACAAATTTTATATCATCAGATTCATCATTCATTCATTTCTATACAGTCTAACAATTAGAGCAATTGACCAAAAAACAAAAAAACTATAGAATTTACAAGTCACCCACTATAAAAATGGGGGGTTGTGAAAAAGAATGCAGTGGTTGGGCAAGTTTTCTGAATTTTTATGCAGCGTGCTAAAGGTTAGGAATTAAGTTTTCATTACGGTAGAAAGAAAAGGGGCTTGAGACATTAAGATGTTATCATGTAGGCAATCAGTTTGCTTGACTTGTAAATGCAGTAAATAGGCAGTGGGCTTAATGCTGTGAATGCCTCATGTCTCATATCCTTTGACCTGATCACTTCTGTCTGGTCATTTCAAAAGCATGCTGCTCATCTATCCAGAATTCAGATGCCACTGTCAGCTCACTCGTTATAATGTGGTGTGATGATGTGGATTGCAGCACTGTATTTTTTCATCTTTAGAGATATGTAATCTTCTTCTTCTTCCGTCCTTAGCCAACGACCGACCAAGCAGTTTGTGGCCATTACGCCTAGCTGGCGTCTTAAGGCAACAAGAAATTATCCGTTGTTCCGTTACGCCTAAAGGCGTTTATTGGTACAACAGAATATTAATTGTTGTTTCCATAATCAATGTGATTTGCAAGCGGGTGATCAGCCCACTGCCAGATATGTAATCAGTGTTGAGAAAAGACTGCCATTAGATGTTAAGTTATAATCAATTAAGCAAACAGGTTGCTTGAAACTTTAATCACAGTAAGAAGGCAGGAGGCTTGATGCATGTAATCACAATAGAAAAAAAAAAAAGAACAAATGAAATCTTTATTTTATCAGGGTAAAGAAATACGTATTGTCTATTTTAACTTTTCTGCTCTGCAATAATAATACCATTCTCAAAGTGTTGCTTGAGGCCGTAAGATGTAATCAGATAATGAGAAAGTGTGCTTGAAACTTGTAATTGTAATCACAATTAGGAGAAAGGGGTTTGAGATGTGTAATTATAATCACAATAAGGAGAACGGGGTTTGAGATGTGTAATTGTAATCACAATAAGGAGAAAGTGGTTTGAGATGTGTAATTATAATCACAGTACATAGAAAGGGGTTTGAGATGTGTAATTGTAATCACAATAAGGAGAAAGGGGTTTGAGATATGTAATTACTGTAGAGCAGAGGTTGGCCACCAATCATAATAATAATAATAGCCCCTTCAGTCATAACTCACCATGGGTATGAGCCCCTGAGGTGACAGCCTTCAGCTGCTTATTTTCCTGGTGCTCCTTTCGACATTTTCTTCTCTCTTCTGCTTGTTGTGTGAGCTTCTTTTCACCCAAACTGATGTGGCGCCGTAAATAGCATCGCCACTTGGTGCGATCGGCAACTTCATCCTCCCATGTTGCTGGATTTATGTCCAGTGCCCTCATGTCTCTCTTGCACACATCTTTGAATCTCAGCTGCGGTCGCCCAACTGTTCTTTTGCCATCTGCTAGTTATCTGTAAAAGATATCTTTTGGGATGTGACCATCTTCCATGCGGCGGACATGGCCAAGCCAGCATAGTCTGCATTGTCTAAGCAGTGTATACATGCTTTGAAGGCCAGCATGTTACAACACCTCGACATTTGTCACTTTATCTTTCCACGAAATGCAGAGGATGTGGCGAAGACACCGTAGATGGAAGGTATTGAGCCTTCTTTCTTGCTTAGCATATGTTATCCATGTCTCGCTGCCGTATAGAAGTATGCTGGTGACGCAGGCATTATATACCGCAGCTCTGGTCTTCGTTGTGAGTTTGGAGTTTCCCCAAACACGGGATGTGAGGCGGGCAAAGGTAGCTGCAGCTTTGCCAATCAATCAATACCCTTTAGCTCCCCAAGGAGCATAGGCCTTCAACAAACACATACCAAGTCTTCCTGTCCTGTGCCATCCGCTCAAGTTCTTTCCATGTTTTTCTCATCATTTTCATCTCTGTTTCCAGTTCTCTTCTCCATGTGTTTTTTGGTCTACCTCTGCCTCTCTTTCCCTGTGGATTCCAGAACAAGGACTGCCTTGTAATGCTATCAACAGGTTTCCTCAATGTGTGTCCTAACCATCACCAGCGTCTTCTTCTCAACTCTTGTTCCACTGGCACTTGTCTGGTTCTTGTCATCAATTCCACATTTGTGACTTTGTCATACCATTTCAGTCCTTCTTTCTATGCAAGTACCCATTTATAAAAGTCTGTAGCTTTTTGGTTGTTGTTTTTGTTGCTCTCCATGTCTCAGAGCCATACAATAGGACTGACTTCACATTTGAGTTGAAGATTCTTATTTTCATGTTGGACTTGATTTCTCTTGTTCTTCATATGTTTCCCAATGCAATGAAAGCTCCTCTTGCTTTTTGTATTCTTATTTTGATATCACTGTCTGTCCCTCCAACTTTGTCTATATTACTTCCAAGATGTGTGTAAGATTCTACATCTTTTAGTGGTGTTTCTTCAAGTTCAACCTTGTTATCATTTTTTGCATTTATTCTCATAATCTTAGACTTTTTCCTGCGTATATTCAGGCCCACTTGTGACCTCTCATCGAGAATTTTCATTTTCTCTTGCATCTGATTATGGTTATGGGACAGAAGAGCCAAGTCATCTGCAAAATCCAGATCATCAAGCTGTTTAGTCAGATTCCACTGGATTCCATTTCTGTTGTGTGATGTCGATGTTTTCATAACCCAATCTATTGCTAGTAAGAACAGAAATGGAGACGAGGCATCCCTGTCTCACTCCCGTTCTAATCCTAAACGGTTCTGTAAGTTGTCCTTCATGAAAAACTCTGCATGTCATGTCTTCATAGGTCTTCTTTATTAAGTTAAGGATCTTCATGGGAACTCCATAATGCCTCATCAATTTCCAAAGCGATTCTCTGTCTACACTGTCAAGTGCCTTTTCATAGTCCACGAATCCGATGTATAGCGGTGAATTCCATTCCAGACTTTGTTCAACTATTATTCTCAATGTGGCTATCTGGTCTGTACAGGATCTATTTTGTCGAAAACCTGCTTGTTCATCTCTCAGTTGCTTGTCTATGGACTCTTTTAATCTCTCAAGGATGATTCTGTTTAATACTTTTCCTGGCACTGATAGTAACATTATTCCTCTATAATTTGTGCACTCTTGTAAGTTTCCCTTCTTAGGCAACTTGACCAGATAACCTTCCTTCCATTCTGCTGGTATTTCCTCTCTCTCCAGACTTTGCCAAGTAGTTTGTATAATATCTCTGTAGAGGTAATGGCCTCTGCTGGAATGCAATTTGGACCAGCTGCTTTTCCATCTTTCAGAAGCTTTATGGCTTTCTTTATTTCTTCTCTACTTGGTCGTTCACAGCTGATTTGTAGCTCCTCTTCTGCTGGCTGGATGTCTGGGGGATTAGTTGGAGATGGTCTATTGAGAAGTTCCTCAAAATGTTCTGTCCATCTCTTCATTTGTTCTTGTATATTACTAAGCAATTTTCCATTCTTATCTTTTATTAGGCCATTTGCTTGCTTATATTTCCCTGTTAGCTTCTTTGTGTTGTTGTACAGGTCCCTCATATTTCCTTTGGCTGCAGCTTCCTCTGTTTCCCTTGCCAAATCATCAGTATATTTCATCTTGTCTCTTTTGATGTTTCTTCTTACTTCTTTATTTGCTTCTATGTACACTTCATGAGCCTTGGCTTTGGAGCTTCTGGTTTTGCTTCTGTTTAAATCTGCTTTCTTGTTTTTCCTGTCTTCTATCTTACTATTGGTTTCTGTTGTTATTCATGCTTTGTGTTGATGTTCTCTTTTTCTCAGTACTTCTTCACATGTCTCGTTCCATATATTTTTTACTTGTTGCCAGTGGTCTTCCGTATCTGTTTCATCTTCCAGCTGTTCGAGTACTTGGTATTTGTTGGATACTGTGATTGAAAATTTTTCTCTTATTTCCTGATTTCTTAGATATCCCACATTATACTGTTGTCTATACTATATGCTGTTGTAAATTTCTTGAGTTTTAATTTTGTTTTAGCCAACAGAAGATGGTGGTCTGATACAACATCTGCTCCTCTAAATACTTTCACATCATGCAGTGATGACCTAAACTTCTTGCTTATGCATATGTGATTAATCTGATTCTCAGTTCTGTGGTATGGTGATGTCCATGTTGCTTTATGTATTCTTTTATGTGGAAATATGCTTCCTCCTACAGCTAGTTGATTTGAAGCACAGAAGTTTGCTAATAGTTCCCAATTCTCGTTCATCATACCTAATCCATGCTTTCCCATGATTTCTTCAAAGCCAGTGTTGTCTGTTCCTATTTTTGCATTTAGATCCCCCATCAACATTGTGATGTCCTTTCTTTTCTTATTGTCCACGACACTTTGTAGTCTGGTGTAAAAGTCTTCTTTCACAGATTCTTCTTTATCGTTTGTTGGTGCATAACACTGAATGATGTTTATATTTACTTTCTTTTTGGCTGATTTAAACCTTGCTGTTATAATTCGTGGTCCCATTGCTTCCCATTCTATAAGTGCCTTCTGTGCTTCCTTGGACAGCATTAGAGCCACCCCTTCACTATGGTGGGCTCTTTCCTCCTCATGTCCTGAGGACAACACCATTTCTCCTGTGATCAATCTCCTCTTCTCTATGCCTTTCCACCGTGTCTCGCAGAGACCCAGGATATCAATCCTGTAATTTGTCATTTCTGCTGCTACCTGTGCAGTTTTCCCTTGTTCACACAGAGTGCGAACAATCCAGGTACCAATCCTGGAGATTTTCCTAGACGAATAATGGTTAGTCGGCAACCCAGACTCCTTTCGGCTTTCTCTAGGTTGCTTCATACGCCTCCTTTCCAGAGGACCTTCTTCTGTCTTGGGCGGCTGAGTTGATTTATATTCTTTATTTGACTTGTCCATATTTGTTGAAGTTTTTGTGGTAAAAAGTTTTTTACGGGATGGGGTAACCAGCCCCATGCCCAACCCTCCTTAGTCGCTTTTTACGACATACCTGGTAGGGTACAGTGTTACTATTCTTTGCTCCCCTTTCGGACCCCGGTAACACACAGGTGAGCTTTGCCAATGCGACTGTCAATTTCTGTGTCCAGTGAGAGTTTGTCATTGATGGTAGACCCCAGGTATATGAAGTGGTGCACCACTGCCAATTCATAGATATCGATAGTGATAACTGATGCAGCACCCACATCCTGACTAAGCACATTTGTTTTCTTTAGACGTATAGTGAGGCCAAAGTCCTTGCATGCTTGGGTGAAGCGATTCATCAAGCTCTGAAGCTCCTGTTGGCTTTGACTGACGATTGCAGCGTCATCAGCAAACAACAAGTCTGTTATAGTGACCCTTCTGATTTTTGTTTTTGCCTTCAGCCTTGCGAGATTAAACAGGTGGCCATCTGACCTAGTGTGAAGGCATATTCCGGCAGTTGCATCTCTGAAAGCATGTTTCAAGGGTAAGGCAAAGAAGATCCCGAAGAGGGTTGGAGCCAGAACACAGCCTTGTTTAACGTCACTTCATATGTCAAAGGGCTATGATGTACTTCCAGCATACTGCACTGTTCCCTTCATGTCGTCATGGAATGACTTTATCATTTCTAGCAATTTAGCTGGGCAGCCTATTTTTAGAAGGATTTTGAAGAGTCCATCCCTACTAACCAGGTCAAATGCCTTTGTGCGATCTATAAAGGCCTTTTCTGCTCTCTTGATTTTTCCTGAAGCTGGCAGAGAGAAAAGATCATGTCTGTTGTGGATCTACCAGCTCGGAATCCACACTGTGACTCTAGATATATGTGCTCAGCTAACTTGTGTAGTCGCATTAAGATGACTCTGGCAAAAACCTTACCAACAGTACTAAGAAGAGAGATGCCTCTGTAGTTATTGCAATCGTTTCTGTCTCCTTTATTTTTATACAGTGTTACAATCTTGGCATCTCGCATGTCTTGAGGAATAGTTGTCTCTTCCCAGCACTGGCTCAGCACCCTATGCAGGGGATGTAATAGCGTGCTCTTACAGCATTTGATTAAATCAGGAGGAATCCCATCAATGCCTGGTGCTTTGCCAGAGGCCAAGCTATCAATGACCTTGCTGAGTTCCTCTAATGTTGGTTCAGCATCCAGCTCCTCCATAGTTGGCAGACATTTGACAGCATCAAGGGCTGCAGGCGTGACAGTATTTTCTCTAGTGTAAAGCTCAGAGTAGTGTTCGATCCACCTCTCCATCTGCTTACCCTTATCGGTTAGCTTCTCGCCTAACAGGCGCGTTTCCTGAAGTGCAGCTATATCCACCTGAAGTCGTTTAAGCTCGTCATTGATTATGGCTGTCTTCCTGACATTGTTTATGTCCTGTAGGTTTTCTGATAGTCCAGTCAACATAGTCCAGACATTCCAGCATCCCAACCTGAGAGTTTGTTTATTTCTATTACTTCTTGTTTTGTAGTAATTGCTTGGGCAAAATTTTCTGTCCACAGTTCAGGTTTGACCTTAATCCCTATGCACCCAATGGGGAAAGCAGACACCTAATTGACTGGGGGCTACCCAGCTTGAAGCGGGCGGTAGCTGTCCAGTGAGATCCTAGAACCTCTCCCACTGTCAAAAGTAGCCCCTGGCGCCATGCCTTACACCAATTGGGCAAAATGCTTATAACCGGTAACTGCTACTTCCCGTGTTTTGCCGACACCTGTAGGGTGAAGCTGGAGTGTCCTCTCCAGGGTGCGAGCTTGGGCACAGTTACAAGGGGCTTGACATAAGTCTTGGGCCTGACCATGAAGGACATGTCACAGAGAGCTGAAATTTTGTATAGTGTTTATTCCTTTTCAATATAGCCACCGTCCGAATTGACACACTTCTGCCATCTCTGCTTGACCTTGAAAAGACCTTGGGAGTAAAACACCCTATTTTTCAAAGTAAACCAGTCATCATATGCCAGTATAACTTCTTCATCGCTGTCAAAATGATTTCCTTTTAGCTGTTTTTTAAGATTTGGGAATAGAAAAAAGTCTGATGGAGCCAAATCTGGAGAATATGGTGGGTGTGGAAGAATTTCTATATTCAAATCGTTGGCTGCTAGCTGCACAAGCCGTGCTTTGTGAGAGGGCGCGTTGTCTTGAAGCAAAGGAAGATTTTGAGTGCGCGTTATCCCTCGTTTCCTGGTCACAACCTTTCTTAGTTTGGTGAGATCTGCATAGTACTGTCCATTAACTGTGTTGCCACGAGGCAGATAATCTTTCAACAGGACACCTTTGGCATCCCAAAAAACAGTCAGCATCACTTTTCCTGCAGATTTCTGCGCTCTCGGCTTGACAGGTGTTGGGGAGCCCGGGGTTTTCCATTGCATGCTGGCAATTTTGGATTCGGGGTCATAATGGTGTACCTAAGTCTCATCTACTGTCACCATGGTCTCCAAAAAGTTTTTTGACTGACACTTTTTGAGCAACTGTTGACAGCAATTTACCCTCATTTGCTTCTGTTCACGTGTCAACAGTCGCGGAACCCAGCGTGCACACACTTTTCTCATGTTCAGTCTGTTGTGTAAAATTCTATAAACTGTTCTTTCATTCAGTTTTACTCTACTAGCTATCTCCACAATTGTCATTTTTCGATCCTGGTCAATGATTTTCTTCACTCTTGTTGCATTTTCATCGTTGCACTCTGAGGCTGGTCTACCAAATCTTGGCAGATCAGCAACATTTGAGCGGCCGCACTTAAACTGTTGACACCAGTTTTTTACCGAAGTATATGAAGGACAAGAAACACTGGTTCCATCTCCCTGTGTATTTCTGTAGGTGTTTTTCCTTGAAACATCATAAATTTTATCACAGCTCTGGCCTCCTTCTTTTCCATTGTTTTGTCAAATCTTTGGAGCAGCAGATCCGGTCAATAGGGTACATTGCGCCGTGCACCGTAGCGGGAAAACCCATTGAAGAAACAAACGCGTACTTCACACATTCAGTGCAAATATGATGAACTTTAAATGTGCCAAGTTTCATCTTCCTCCTGTGACTCCTTCATGGTCCTTCATGGTCAGGACCAAGACTTATGTCAAGCCCCTTGTATATGGAGATCAAGCTGTTGCCCATGCAGCATGTTCCCCCTCTGCACGCAGCCGGTAGATCCAAAGGAACGGCAGTAGCCGATACCAGCCATGTTGCAGGAATTGCCAGAATAATGTCGAATCAACATTAGACTGCCTTAGGGACTCCGACTCCGGATTTATCTTCGGGGTTTACTCCAGAAGCCTTTTCCATAAATGGATACTCCCGCAAGGCAGCAGTGGTTTGAATTCAGAGTTTTACCTTCTATTTGATAAGCTACCAACCAAGGATCACGAGCCCTGTCTGCCCGAAGCTGCTGGTTTTAAGGCGCCAGTGGCTCGCCTTTGCCCCTTCTCCCATCATTGGGAACAGTTCCGCTGGGCTTGGTTGTCAGAGGCTATTTGAGAAATTTCAGACTAGCCCTCCCTATTCAACATTTAAAACCTTAGTATCCCCACGTGAAATACTTTGGTACTTGTTCTGTAATACCAGTGAAAGACTGTGAGCTTAAGTTGTGAGCTTGCTTTATAAAATTTACTTTATTTTTGAACTGCATTAGATAAAGACGCAATCTTTTTCTATGAAGTTAACATTCTATAAAATATTATTTAGTTTGAATTTTCTATGAATTGAAGTTAACATTATATGAAATATCTGTTAGTTTGACTTTTCTATGAGTTGATAGTAACATTCTATAAAATATCATTCTTTGAATTTTCTATGACGTTAACATTCTATAAAATATCATTTAGTTTGAATTTTCTATGAATTGAAGTTAACATTATATGAATTATCTGTTAGTTTGACTTTTCTATGAATTGAAGTTAACATTCTATAAAATATCATTTAGTTTGACTTCTATGAATTGAAGTTAACATTCTATAAAATATCATTTAGTTTGACTTTTCTATGAATTGAAGTTAACATTCTATAAAATATCATTTAGTTTGACTTCTATGAATTGAAGTTAACATTCTATAAAATATCATTTAGTTTGACTTTTCTATGAGTTGATGTTAACATTCTATAAAATATTAAGTTTGAATTTTCTATGAATTGAAGTTAACATTCTATAAAATATCATTTAGTTTGAATTTTCTATGAATTGAAGTTAACATTATATGAAATATCTGTTAGTTTGACTTTTCTATGAGTTGATGTTAACATTCTATAAAATATCATTTAGTTTGAATTTTCTATGAATTGAAGTTAACATTCTATAAAATATCATTTAGTTTGAATTTTCTATGAATTGAAGTTAACATTATATGAATTATCTGTTAGTTTGACTTTTCTATGAATTGAAGTTAACATTCTATAAAATATCATTTAGTTTGACTTTTCTATGAGTTGATGTTAACATTCTATAAAAATATCATTAAGTTTGAATTTTCTATGAATTGAAGTTAACATTCTATAAAATATGATTTAGTTTGAATTTTCTATGAATTGAAGTTAAAATATCATTTAGTTTGACTTTTCTATGAGTTGATGTTAACATTCTATAAAAATATCATTAAGTTTGAATTTTCTATGAATTGAAGTTAACATTCTATAAAATATGATTTAGTTTGAATTTTCTATGAATTGAAGTTAACATTCTATAAAATATCATTTAGTTTGACTTTTCTATGAATTGAAGTTAACATTCTATAAAATATAATTTAGTTTGACTTTTCTATGAGTTGATGTTAACATTCTATAAAATATTAAGTTTGAATTTTCTATGAATTGAAGTTAACATTCTATAAAATATCATTTAGTTTGACTTTTCTGTGAATTGAAGTTAACATTATATGAAATATCTGTTAGTTTGACTTTTCTATGAGTTGATGTTAACATTCTATAAAATATCATTGTTTGAATTATCTATGAATTGAAGTTAACATTCTATAAAATATCATTTAGTTTGAATTTTCTATGAATTGAAGTTAACATTATATGAAATATCTGTTAGTTTGACTTTTCTACCGCTCTGTTGATTGGACATACAGGATTGTCCAGAAGTGTAAAAGTTGTTTTGTTTGAACTTATAAGTTGTTTGAATGTTTTTGCCTGAGGATGTTTGTGATGTGACTACTTCACGCTTGTTTTCATTCTTCCAGTCTTCTATGCTGCATTCATTTAGCATCCAATGATCATTTTCATCATTCCAAAATTTAAACTGATTTTATGCCTAACTTTTCGAACATGATTTTATGAAGTAGATATTTAGAGGGTTCAGTGTTTCTAAAGTAAATCCACCCCCCCCCTCTCTCTCTTTGCCCTGGGTTGCCTACCCCTGCTCAAGAGAGAAAGGAGATTGGTGTGTAAGCTGTAATTACTGTATACTAACAAATGCAGTACTTTTGATTTAGAATCACTTTGGAAACTGTTGAGGAGCTGTGAAGTTTTCAGTAAGTTTATTAAGAAAACATATAAACAACATGAACTGCAGAATTCTTCATGAAGGACACGTTAACAGAACCATTTGATATAAGAACTGGACTGCAGCAGTGATGCCCGTTGTCACCATTTTGTTTCATGATGGCTAAAGATTAGATTATATGCCACAAAATGAATAGGCAGGCACAAGCAAATTAACTTTGGCCCAGGCAAAAAGAAAAATTAGCAGAAATACCATGCTAGCAAGCTCAGTCGCCAAGAAGATACCACAACCAACTTTTGAGGCAGGCATTGGAAGCAAAGGGGCAAAAAGAAAAATTAGCAGCAACCAAAATACCATGCTAGCACAGAAACACAAAGCTCAGTCGCCATGTAGCAACCAAGATACCAGACAGAAAACCATCCCACTGACACAGACAGAAACAAAAGAAGCATGTGCAAGTATTTCCTGAGCTAAAAACTGACATTCCAGGCATTGGAAGCAAAGGGACACAGACAGAAACACAAAGAAAGCATGTAGCAACCAAGTATATTGACACAGACAGAAACACAAAGAAAGCATGTAGCAATCAAGTATATTGACACAGACAGAAACACAAAGCATGTAGCAACCAAGTATATTGACACAGACAGAAACACAAAGCATGTAGCAACCAAGTATATTGACACAGACAGAAACACAAAGAAAGCATGTAGCAACCAAGTATATTGACACAGACAGAAACACAAAGAAAGCATGTAGCAACCAAGTATATTGACACAGACAGAAACACAAAGAAAGCATGTAGCAACCAAGTATATTGACACAGACAGAAACACAAAGAAAGCATGTAGCAACCAAGTATATTGACACAGACAGAAACACAAAGAAAGCATGTAGCAACCAAGTACATTGACACAGACAGAAACAGAAACACAAAGCATGTAGCAATCAAGTGTAGCAAACCAATACATTGACACAGACAGAAACACAAAGAAAGCATGTAGCAACCAAGTATATTGACACACAAAGAAAGCATGTAGCAACCAAGTCAATTGACACAGACAGAAACACAAAAAAAACATGTAGAAACCAAGTATATTGAAAGCATGTAGCAACCAAGTATATTGACAAGTATATTGACACAGACAGAAACACAAAGAAAGCATGTAGCAACCAAGTACATTGACACAGACAGAAACACAAAGAAAGCATGTAGCAACCAAGTACATTGACACAGACAGAAACACAAAGAAAGCATGTAGCAACCAAGTATATTGACACAGACAGAAACACAAAGAAAGCATGTAGCAACCAAGTATATTGACACAGGGGAAAGCATGGGGGGGGGGGCAACCAAGTATAATTGACACAGACAGAAACACAAAGAAAGCATGGGGGGGGGGGGGGTGGAAGGGTAGCAACCAAGAATTGACACAGACAGAAACACAAAGGCGTCCATTAAATTGACACAGACAGAAACACAAAATTAAAGAACAGAATCCACTCTATGGTAATCGCCACTGACAAATACTGCAATTACTTCAATGCTTAAGAAGCCCTGAAACAGGCAGCAGAAATTCGTTTTGAACGCAAAGCACATCAGAAAAACAAATAGTAATCTTTACAGATGCCCTCTCAATAATAACAGCTCTGAAGAGCCACCTTGCTAAGGGATTAAAAGATCTGATAAACTCACTTGAAAGCCTGGCCAAATACTTAACAAGTGGGAGCCGCGCTAGCGTAGTGGTTACAACACCGCTCTGGCGACCGGGTGATGCAGGATCAAACCCGGGCGACGGCATTTGAGGATTTTTCGTCGACCGGGATTTGGACTGGATTAACTCGAGACCTGGCGAAAACATTTGAAGGAGTGTCATCGACCAGGGATTGGCGGCTCCTGAGCCGACCCAGCTCTAATGGGTACCTCCGAAATTGGCGAGTATCTGCCTGAATGGCGAGAGACACCTGTCTCTGTACAAGAAAAAAAGGGATACTCACGTAAAATCAATGTCAGGTTAGAAATTAATAATAACCTGAGATTTCGCCTCGAGTATTAGCGGGCGTACGAAAAAAAAAAAAAAAACTTAACAAGTGTTGGAAGACAGGTGACTTGAGATGTGTAAATCACTGTAGGAAGAAGACAGGTGGCTTGAGATGTGTAATCACTGTTGGAAGAGAGGAGGCTTGAGATGTGTAATCACTGTAGGAAGTCATGTGACGAGATGCGTAATCACTGTAGGAAGACATGTGACTTGAGATGTGTAATCACTGTAGGAAGACAGATGACTTGAGATGTGTAATCACTGTTGGAAGACATGTGACTTGAGATGTGTAATCACTGTAGGAAGACATGTGACTTGAGATGTGTAACCACTGTAGGAAGACAGATGACTTGAGATGTGTAATCACTGTAGAAGACATGTGACTTGAGATGTGTAATCACTGTTGGAAGACAGATGACTTGAGATGTGTAATCACTGTAGGAAGACAGATGACTTGAGATGTGTAATCACTGTAGGAAGACAGATGACTTGAGATGTGTAATCACTGTAGGAAGACAGATGACTTGAGATGTGTAATCACTGTTGGAAGACAGGTGACTTGAGATGTGTAATCACTGTTGGAAGACAGGTGACTGACGCAGGCTTCCTGTAAGAGGACCAGTTTTTGTGGTGGCTGCAGGCTCCACAGAAGTGAAACATGAATTTATTGATGGATATTCATGTAAACATAATGACAGATATTTATTTGTATGGCAGGTGTGTATGAATATGAGTGCGGTGGAAAAAAAAGATTGAAAAATGAAATGGTTCACGTGGATTCTTCAGATGTCAACTTGTATTCACAAGCAGGTCAGTAGATGAAGGTTGTCCAGTCTTTTGGTTTCTTGCATATGCCATTTTGATACAACTATTGAAATTAG
This sequence comes from Oreohelix idahoensis, assembly GCA_024509875.1. NCBI lineage: Eukaryota > Metazoa > Mollusca > Gastropoda > Stylommatophora > Oreohelicidae > Oreohelix > Oreohelix idahoensis. Next base: position 24,463 of record JAMPIV010013796.1, read on the forward strand.
GTTTTTTTTGTTTTTGATGTTTAAATCTGTATTTTCACAACTTTAAATATTGATAATCCTATTCAATGTTATTCTAAAATCTTCATACTGGTTAATATTTTTTTAATGTGATGTTTTTTGTGACAAATTTTCATTGTTTGAGCATGGTTCCACACTGCCAGTTTCTGAGAAAAACACAGTAAAACCTTAGTATTTCTGTGATGACATCATTTAAAATTCATTTTAAACATATGAAAGTTCATTTCAGACACCCCTGACCTACACACCACTACAAGAAGTTCAGTACTAGTGTTTTTCTAATACTCATTTCATTGCCCATGTAGCTTCTTGTAGATCCATGACTGCAGTTATTCTGGAAATGTTCAGATGTTCTTGCTGTAGTGGTTTATGAAGCAGTTGTGCACAACCTTTTACGACATGCCTGAGGGAGCACTGGTCCTATTCTCTGTCTCCACGGTAACCCCTAGAAATGGCATAGCACATTTTCCACAGACTACTTGTGCCAAACTTTGCCTTAGTTTTTCTTTTGTGCTCGATAAGCTGAATACAGTAACTGACCTACCTTAGACATCATGAACAAAGTAGTAACATCAGACACATGGAGCGTGAGTTATGTTTACTATCACTGCATGTTAGATGTTAGCACCTTCTGAGATGATCTCACGCTGGTCAGGATTTGTAAATGCACTCTTCTTTATTTGTAAAAGAACTAAATATTTCTGCATCATGATCAAAGTTTTTATAGATCTAGGCCCTGGGACACACACAAAAAATGTGACTGTCCTGGAAATGCAAACGTATAAAACGTATAAAACATCAACTCTTCATTTGTCACATATGGAACATCAACTCTTCATTTGTCACATATGGAACATCAAGTCTTCTTTTGTCACATATGAAACATCAGATGTTTCCATATAAGCAACAAATTGTGATTCTTGAACTGCATTTAGCAATGATATAACTTCCTCTTACCTCAAAGGGGAGTAAATCTGGTTTTGTTTATATCTAGCATTGATATATCTGACATTGGCAGGAGATGACCTGTATTTCATGTATAGAAATGACTTACTAATATACTTATTTGTTTTTAAAAAATGTCACTTGCTAATATCTATCAAGAATCTGTAATTTAAACAACATTCCTAAGATATTGACTGACTGGGTCCAGTAATGACGTCTAAATGCAGTCATAATTTGTGATTAATTTATTGACATCTTACGAGGAGTTCTAGTTTCAGGTGATGATAAATGTTCTTTTTTGTAATCATTCTTATGTTTCCACAGATTGCTTTGAATTTGGCTCATATGTGTTTCCATTTAAATTTGATCTTCCGAAAGAAATTCCAGGTATTGTAAATGCAGTATTAGAAAATAGTTTATTGTCAGATTCTGTTTTACTGAGTGGATGTTGAAACATAAAAGATAAAGAAATGTTCTTTATTAGTACAGGTAACCATTTGTAGATGTTTTACTTTTTTTTTATGCAGCAGAATTGGGAAAATAGTATGTGTGTTACTGACACCCAAAAGGTATGTAAAGAATAGTACCACTGAAACCTACCATGCTTATCCTAGAAGGGGGTGTCTGCAACCGATCGCGATCTATCAATAGGATGATGTGGTAGATCTCTATATCATGTTGGGGGAAACAAGAAAGAATTTTGAAGCTCTGGGCATTTCTTATTGACCCTCTCCCACCTGAATTTAAAACTTTCAGTATTCCCAAGATTAAAGATTTTTGTTGTTGTTGTGTGTGTTGCCAGTGACAACCCACAAGCTAGCTAACTAAAATTTCCTACATCAGATTAGACCACAAGAAGTGACAACCCACAAGCTAGCTAACTATAATTTCTACATCAGAATAGACCACAAGAAGTGACAACCCACACGCTACCTTACTAAAATTTCCTAAATCAGATTAGACCCCAAGAAGTGACAGCCCACGAGCTAACTTACTAAAATCTCCTACATCAGATTAGACCACAAGAAGTAACAACCCACAAGTTAGCTAACTATAATTTCTACATCAGATTAGACCACAAGAAGTGACAACCCACAAGCTAGCTTACTAAAATTTCTACATCAGATTAGACCACAAGAAGTGACAACAAGCTAGCTTACTAAAATTCCTACATCTAATTAGAACACAAATTTTTCTTTGAAGTTAAATTAACATTAAATAAAATATCATTTCTATATTTTGCACTGGTCTGTTAATGGAAGCATATCATCTGGTAGAGAATAAAGTTACCTGTAGACTGTACTTATACCCTAACACATGAAAGCAGACAATTTGATCAAAGTAGACCTTTTTAGAGCTCAGTGTGTCTAAAGTAGATCCCACAGCTCCTGGGTTACCTACCTCTGTCGTAGACTGTGACTAAGGAGGAATGAGTTTGAGACTTGGCCACCTTTAGAAATTTAAAGCCAAAAAAAAAAACTTCAGCAACAATGAACAAGTCATCCAAAGTAAGTTGTTTAGGTCAGTGCAAGTAAGTCAGCTGTCCAAGATGGAAGGAGGTTCTTTATTAAGGCCTGCTGGTTCCTCAGGCCTGTTGCACAAGGTAACTAATGTGAAGTTTGTGCGTGAGGTTGGTGACCTCATTGTGTAAAACAGATTGCTACAGACACCGCCGCTGTAAGAGCATGTGAATGTTTGGTGTGGCCTTCCTGTAAGCAAGACCAGCGACAGTGCTGTCTCCATGTTTCATAGGGAGCAAACAGGAAAATGATGATGTCACTTTTTTCTTTTAAATATGGAATATTTATTGAGTTTGTCAACACCTTCATTTGTTTACATCATCACCAGAAGATAAGCTGACTGTTTTAAGATTTATCAGACCGTCTTCTGCTTAACATCAGTCTAGGATTCGCGGACTCTTTTAAGATTTATCAGACCGTCATCTGCTTACATCAGACTAGGATGAGCTGACTTTTTTCTGCTTACGTCAGACTAGGATATGCTGACTGTGTTAAGATTGATCAGACTGTCTTCTGCTTACATCAGACTAGGATGAGCTGTTTGTTTTAAGATTTATCAGACTTTCTTCTGCTTACATCAGACTAGGATGAGCTGACTGTTTTAAGATTTATCAGACCTTCTTTTGCTTACATCAGACTAGGATGAGCTGACTGTTTTAAGATTTATCAGACCTGCTTACATCAGACTAGGATTAGCTGACTGTTTTGAGATTAATCAGACCTGCTTACATCAGACTAGGATGAGCTGACTGTTTTAAGATTTATCAGACCATCTTTTGCTTACATCAGACTAGGATGAGCTGACTGTTTTAAGATTTATCAGACTAGGATGAGCTGACTGTTTTAAGATTTATCAGACCTTCTTTTGCTTACATCTGACTAGGATGAGCTGACTGTTTTAAGATTTATCAGACCTTCTTTTGCTTACATCAGACTAGGATGAGCTGACTGTTTTAAGATTTATCAGACCTGCTTACATCAGACTAGGATGAGCTGATTGTTTTGAGATTAATCAGACCTGCTTACATCAGACTAGGATGAGCTGACTGTTTTAAGATTTATCAGACCATCTTTTGCTTACATCAGACTAGGATGAGCTGACTGTTTTAAGATTTATCAGACCTGCTTACATCAGACTAGGATGTGCTGACTGTTTTAAGATTGATTAGACCTTCTTCTTCTGCAGGGACTTTTCATTGCTCAGGTCATACCGGCAAAACATCGTGGGAGGTCAGCGTGACCTATATTTTACAGACTAAAGCTGTAGGAGCAGATATTCTGCAGGTTAGTGTTCCAGTTATTATGCGGGGTTAACGGGAGCGATCTCTTCTCCCATGAAGACCAGTCTGACTAAATAATATCTGTGGTCAACAGCAATGACCGCTACCCCCCACCAAGACCAGGTGTGGAATGTAGAAGAGCCAGAGAAACTTTGTAGATTTTTTTAAAAGAAAGAACAAAGTAGCATTATATTTCTGGATAAGATGATGACAAAATAATAATGACAAAGTAATGATGACAAAATAATTATGACAAAGTAATGATGACAAAATGCAGGTTGAATGTCTTAGAGAAAGCTGTAAATGTCATCATAATAGATAAACAGTGAAATGGAAGAAAATATGAGAAAATTGGCGGGAACAGCACTTAGCATCAGCTAAATAGACAGAAAATAAAATGGTATGGCCACAGTCAGATCAGCTATCACCAGAAGCAGATAGCAGAATGAATATCTAGCTTCTGGACAAGGTTGTGTCTGACAAATAGGTAGACAAAGTTTAAAAAACCCTGAAAGAGAAACATTGAGTCATGATGACTATTTTAATAACACTTTTTTCACAAGAATGAAAATTGCTTCTCCCCACAACAGTTAATGGCACATCCAGATAAAGAACTGTTGTGACTTGTACCTTTCACTATCTGGCACAAGGAAAAAAGAGTGAAAACTCATAACCGGGGGGATCGGAAAAGTCGAAGTCAAAGAACTGTTCAAAGAATCAGACATGTACCTGAAACAAACAACCTTGGCAAGGAAACTGGAAATTTTGGTGATATGGTATACTATTACTTGTGTGGCCGTGTACATAGTTGTTCCTTTGGAAACAGACTATATTCTTACAAGACAGAGGAAGCACAGACCACCCCATAATTTTATATTTTATGAGAAACAGAAAATAATAAATAGTGTCACATATTTAGGGTAGAGTCGCTTCTACACGCCATTTCTAATAATTGGGTGATTTCCCCTGACCAATCGGATAGCTCAGATTTACCCCGGGGAAAGTGGAACAACGACGCCATTTGGCAGTAGAATGAAAGAGCGCAACTCAAGAGGTCGTATCTGGTCCAGCTCTACATATTTCTTAGTTTGAGGAAATCAAACTTCAACATTTATTATAAAATGTGTATTTCAGGACATTGAGTGGTTTTATATTTCTTACTGGCGTAAGTAGTGTCAATCATTCAATATGTATTTTGAATAGAGCTCCCAACCCTAGTCGCAGCAGAACTAGGTTCGAGGATTTGAGTCAATTTGCAAAAAATAGTCTTACACCTCAAACCATGTAGAGTAGAAAATATTCTTGTGTTGGAAAGCATTTAACTCAAGGAATGCTTATGATGATAAAGAAATCAAGGACAAATCTGAAGAGATGGGTAAATGTCGTCGAACCCAAAATAAGACTGTAACTTAAAGGAAGGAACACGGTGGAAAACGTATGGTAAAATGATGCCGTGACCACTTCTCTTTAAAAAGCAAAAAACCCACCACTATAAGTCAAACAGAAAATAGCGAAGATGGACCAATAAATGGAAAATTACATAGCAGCAACTACAACAACAACTATTCAAACATGGAGAAGTGTTCGACAACCATACAGAACAGAAAGAAGAGAATAGCATTGAGAGACCTCGCTTCAGAATTAAAACGTTGTAGAAGCTACGCAGTCGATTTCCCTTGCATAAGAATAGTAGACGGATTGGTTGCAAAAGTTTATAAGATTGAAATAAAAGAGATTGTTGAAATCAAGCTACAACCATTGAAAGTCAAAGAAGGGAGACCAAAATTGAACTTGAAACAACGAACTGCGCCTGCAGTCACTAGAAAAGAGCCTCAGACAGAGAATGTCGCAGTACAAACGGATGACAGGTTTAAGAAAAGTCTAATTCCAGTCAGGATAAAATCAAGACAAGTTACAGAGGACTTACTTGATTTGTGCAGTGTTGAAATGGTCGATAATACAGAAAAGATGACATCTGCAGAAGAAGATAAGTTAGAATGCACGGAGAGGTACGAAATGATAGCAAAGTACAGAAAAGAAGTGGAAGAAAGATTTAGAGAGAGAGATAGAAAATGGCAGCAAGCAAATCAGATAGAGAAACAACACCAAACAAAAGCTCACGTAAAACAAATCAAAATTGATAATCACCGACCCATTCCGCCTCTGACAACAAATACAAGACCAGTCAGAAAGGCCACCCTAAATTACAATCCATCCAGTACAGATTCATCTGACATATCAGAGTCAGAGACGACAGACTCTGATGAGACCACTGAAGGCTACTTGTCAGACGAACTTGATCATACAACAGACGAAGAGGGCAGAAAATATTACTGGCCGAAAACTGATAAGACAAAGCACAGCAAGACAAAGAAAATTGGCGGAATAGGTCAACCTACAACAGAGGAGCTGACGGCGGAGATAGACGTTATCCTGAGAGATGGTGACTTTGCCGTCCTCTCAATAAGGCTGGTGTATGAATTGCTGGAGAACAAGTTTGCTGTTGATTTATCTACACGCCGAGAAGAATTTCGAGAATTGATAGAAATTGCACTTACACGGTATGAACACAAGATGATCACTACCCCACACGAGAATCAGTTTCCAGCAGCACCCACTAACACTCTGGTTCCAGATGAAGAAATTTGTAAACAAACCACCAACACCCCATACGAGAAAAATTTCACAGATGTATCCATCAGGCCTATTAGAAAGCCAAAATATCGCTATAGACCCACAAGTTACATCTCCCTTAACAACACAGACACTCACGAAATACCAGAACAACTTTTTCACACCGACGAAATATCCAATATTCGCCCTGTTCAAAGGTACGGTGAGATGATAACCAACAAGTATGAAGGAGACTCTGGTATAGATTCGCCTGGTCCTCGTTGCAAAACGGATACATCATTTGCTGGTACTTCATCCCCGGAGATTCAAGCAGCTGGCAAACGTACCTGTTTTTCTTCAGCAGATGACTCACCTCCTGTCGTTAAATGCATGAAATTGCCACAAAAGGAAATCAGACGACAGATTCGGAAGAAACGCTATAATGTTCCAAAACCAAGCCGAGAAGTGTTAGCCTCATCTCAACTAGTCAAAAACAACAGTGGGCAAATTACTGTGCCCATTGTAACCGGTGCTAACGTTCAGCACAACCAGGTCAGAAGAAAAATCAAGGCGAAACATATACCTGCCTCAAAACCAACAGATGTTCCAGCCATACAAACCCTAACCACAGTGAAACCATCACCGCAATCAAATGATGTTAAGCCATCACCGCATTCGTCAATGTCCTCGGTGTCCCAACAATCAGCAAATGCAGTGTCGTCGCCTATCACACCCGTCACCACTGCTACTCAGTATGATGCTCGCCTAAGCAGTCGGGACATTGCAAGGTTAGAGATGGTGAAGGAACTAGCGAAGCTGTTCTGAAAAACACGCCCAGGTGTTTTATGTGTTCGCAAATCCGAACACGGTCAACGCATATGTGAAAAAACCTTTTTAACAATGTACTAACTCTCCCCATGTACTTTTTTTTCAGTTTTTGACAGTTCAAATGACTTGCTTACAGACTAAGATGTCAAAGCCTCACTGAGAAAGTTATTTTTTCCAGCCTTAGAATACTGATGCCCAGAAAGAAATCAAGACCAGCCCACGGAGGATTTTCTTTAGATAGCATAATTGTGAAATAAAAATGTTAAAACAATTGATAACACACGGTGTTACGAGTTTACAGACACCCTTATTTAGTTACATACATTTTCTTAATATTTAGAATGTTACACAACTTTACCTATAACACATGTGTCACACTATTCTGTTGTAACATTCATCTCCACTTTTGTAACTGATCATATTCCACGCTCCATTCACCAGCATTTTCATGCAGACACTTTACACCAGTAGTTTTTTTTTTTTTCTTACCTCATACTAATATTTCTTTGATCTATATTATGCTAAACTCCTTGATATCTGCCACCTTGATCAATCATACTGTTCCTACTATGACATCTCTTAACAGCACATAATTCATACCCAAAACTAGTATTGTAGGTTATGCTATTTTTCTCCACAGGATTATTTATTTTCAAATGTACATTATTATTTTAGACCCAGATGTATATTAGTACTGTCAAGAATTTTAAACATTCTCCTAAAGAGATTCCATATCCCAACCTTGACTCTCTATAGTAAGATTTTCTTCACTCCACTGTTACAACATCTTTAACTTACTATTTTTCCTCTCCACTATATTGAGACGACATTCTAGACTTGTGATCTTTTAAATCCCAATCATATTCATTCCTTGGAATTACAATCATGTTGTAATCAGGAGATCCTTGATGTACCCTTTCCTCGCCACTTATTGACAACAGACACTGCTACAACATTCCTTCTATTCTAACCTAAACTATTACTTGCAACCCTATTGGTTAGGATTTACTATTAGAATATCTAGTGTTTAGTGAATTGATTTTTATCATTCTTTAGTACTTGTGATACAAACAGAAAAGAAATCACAAAAAAAAAAAAAAAAAAAAAGAAATGGAAAAAAGAAGAAGAAAATGAAATGTAAAACAAGAAAAGAAAAAAAGGAATTCCAAGAAAACAGAAAAGACATAAAAGAAAAAAAACAATTAGAATGTTTTTTTTATATAAGATGCTATATGTTTATATGCCACCCACACACATTTTGATGATGATAAGACAATATTGTAAAACATTGACTGCCCTGAGGTTAGCAGATGAAGAAGAAAATAAATAAATCACCCTATGCCACTCATACCCCCACCAGCTTGATCCCTGATATTCCAACAATATTTTGTTGATATCACAAGTACCCCAATGACATTTGCGCATGCTGATTTTCTGCAAATGAACAATCCCTTGAGAGCATTAGTATATGCTAACCCCAGATCGAACAAATTGCACCTATTTGTTGATGATGCCTTTGCCCATGTTAAAGAAATAGCATTTGCACATGCTGACCTAGCAAATGAAATACCCCATTACCGCATGATAACCACTAATGACACATGAGATGAAGAAGCAACAGGTTATGTATGATGAAGATGACATTTTATATTAAGGTGAAACTTTATGTTGTCACAGCTGAGATTTTGTTGTAATGTTTATGCACAAAATCCCCCACATTAACATTGGAGGAGGAATAAGCTTAGTCTTTCGTGGTTACGAGACAAGACAAGGATATAATAGAATATTTGATGAATACCATGGAACAAATCAGAGCAGATGATTGTTGCACATATGAGGACCATATTTGAAGTCATTATTGAAGGATTATCAGTAGACAAGAGACACAAATGAATTATGATAATCCCATGGAACCACAGGTACTAAGGACACAAAATGGAGATTAAATAATGGAGAAAAAAAAAATAATGACTGAATAATTGCTACGCCCAGAGGTAAAGGAAATAGAGATGCATCCGCATTTTGGAGAAGATATCTCTTTGATTTTTGCTTATTGCCTTTGTAATATGAACATTGTTGTATAACAAATGACTATTCCTTATCACGAATTACAGAATGTTGTAAGATAGTTGGAATAAATTGACAATTTAAAATACTCATAACATACCCAGAATTACAGGAGAGAAAATAAATAAATGATTGATGAAATTGGACATACTGAGATCTTGCTCACCCCGAGGATATTGGATAAGAAAATAACGTTATCCCAAGGACAGACATGTCACAGATATATCATGGAGATATTATGAAAAAAAAAAAAGAGAATACCTAGATTGGAAATGCAACAAACTTTGTCAAGGACACCAGGAAATAGACCCCCGCCCCACACTTAAGATAACTGACGGATGAGATTTTTGAATTATAAGTACCATAAGTCACCCATCTGGCTGTAGTCAGCGGATGTTACAGGCACCACATAACTCTGACTAACCCTCGACCAGCGAAGGCAGAGTTGGTGTCGAAATTTTGCACATATGTAAAAAGACATGTTTTTGTTCATGTTTTGGTAAAGTCTAGACATTTATGTTAATGGTTCTATAAATGATTAGTTGATATATTGATGATAAATATTCGCAGATATAGTACATGGACAATTAATAAGGATATATTTCCAGTACAGAATAAGAGGAATAGGAGGATCCACATTTTAAATATTGGAGCACCATGAGCGAGGAATTGGACTTATAAAGAAAATGGAAATGGTACACTGTATGCAAGGATAACCAGAAATAATATGGATAAATAGTAGTCAGAGTGCCAGGAACTTTGTCTTACGAGAATATTGTAGATTCCTCACGATCAATTGATTATTTTCTTCCTTTCTATGTCACATTTTTTTTTGAGTGATGACCCCAAAATTTTTTTTTCATCTCATATTGTCAAACAGTTCTTACATCTCAGTTGATAGTTCCATAAATAATTGTTTGATGTGTTTTGCATAAAGGTATTGCTAGATAAGGTACATAGGGAGTTACTAAGGATGAATTCTCAGGATAACAGGAGGACTAGAATGGATACAATGATATTGGAACACCATAAATGATACATTGGTGTTATGAAAAAAAAAAAGGAGACAAATATAAATTGTATACAAGGATGCCTCGAGAGTGACAACATGGATACATATTGTCAAGAGTATAAGCAGTTGTCTTAAAAGAGAAAATAAAGTAATACGGAACCCAATGTAGAAAATTCATGATGATTTGGAAACTATATTTTTCTTTTCCCTTATATTTCATAATATGATAGTAACACATTCGTCTGTTGGTTGCTGAATAATTTGATGTTTGAAAGTTGATGTATGGTAAGTCAAAGAAGATCTTTGAAGAATAAATATATATATAAAATAATATTTCTAGGAAAGAGTTCACAAAAAATACTGTATTGACAGAAAAGAAGGAATGATTAGAAATAACTGACTAATGGACAGGATCACCACCAGACGCACGGATATTGGAGACAAACATCACATATTTTGAAGAAGAAAAAAAAATGTAATATAGAACATTTTCTACAGTGACGGACTTAGAACGAGTTTATACACTTACCATTTGGAAAATGTCAATAACAAGGAAACATTCAGATAAATAAATAAGGATAAGCCATGAGGTTTTAATGCTTTTATTGTGAAAAATGATTACTTATAAAAATGATGCTGGTTGTATTATCGTCTGATAAATATGCATATTATGTCTAGAGATGTTTTCTACATGTAATAATGAGCAAGTGGCTCATTCACTAAAAAAAAAAAAAAAAAGAAGAAGAAGATGATGAGTACCCATGAAAACATTGGCTATTCTATGAAAGTGGATTGCCATTACCATAGGAATTAGAGATTTTGGACATTTCTTGGAATATTGCAGAGTACTTGGGAAATAGAATAAATAAGTACGCCAGGAAAAAAAAAGATTTTTTTAGTACTTGCAGGCTTTTAATATGGAGCAAATAACAGTACAGAAAAGAGATAACACCCCTACCACATCCAAGAGAATGTAATCAACTATATTTTTGAATGAAATGTAATAGATTATGATAATCCAGCCAAGTTCTGCAAATAAGATAGTTTATTGTTCATTCCCCAGTGTTGCCACTCGTCACATTTTTTTTAGTGATGACCTTATGATTGTTTTGCAGATTTTGTTGGGCAGTGTTGCCAATTTGTAAATTTGGTGAAAAATATTATGATGTGATGAATAAGTTACACTTTGTGAAGTTGATGTCCACTACTAGTTTTTTTTTTACATAGCAGACGACCTCATATAGACATAGGACCCCAGTATAGGAATTAAATTAAATTTTTTGGAAATATTTTTGGACTTAGAAAAATTTTTGAACTTTAAATTTTTCTGAAAAATTTTTTTGAACTTAGAAATTTTTGGGGATGGATTTTTGTTATTGATAGTACTCAAATGTCTCCCTACGGGATACATTTGCGGAGCCCCGGGATCTATATGTGGCCGTGTACATAGTTGTTCCTTTGGAAACAGACTATATTCTTACAAGACAGAGGAAGCACAGACCACCCCATAATTTTATATTTTATGAGAAACAGAAAATAATAAATAGTGTCACATATTTAGGGTAGAGTCGCTTCTACACGCCATTTCTAATAATTGGGTGATTTCCCCTGACCAATCGGATAGCTCAGATTTACCCCGGGGAAAGTGGAACAACGACGCCATTTGGCAGTAGAATGAAAGAGCGCAACTCAAGAGGTCGTATCTGGTCCAGCTCTACATATTTCTTAGTTTGAGGAAATCAAACTTCAACATTTATTATAAAATGTGTATTTCAGGACATTGAGTGGTTTTATATTTCTTACTGGCGTAAGTAGTGTCAATCATTCAATATGTATTTTGAATAGAGCTCCCAACCCTAGTCGCAGCAGAACTAGGTTCGAGGATTTGAGTCAATTTGCAAAAAATAGTCTTACACCTCAAACCATGTAGAGTAGAAAATATTCTTGTGTTGGAAAGCATTTAACTCAAGGAATGCTTATGATGATAAAGAAATCAAGGACAAATCTGAAGAGATGGGTAAATGTCGTCGAACCCAAAATAAGACTGTAACTTAAAGGAAGGAACACGGTGGAATGAGAAGGTTCGCCATATTTGACAATTGAGTAGGCCTATGAGACAAAGATGCAAAAAAGGATTTTTGCATCGATGAAAGCATCTGATGAGATGATAGAACTTTATTATGCTTATTATTGTAAAAATGTTCTGAATTCCAGACTTTGTTGAAATTTTAAGTTTCATGCTGAAAGATATTAAAAGTTTTGCATGAAATCGAACGCTGTTGAAAAAGTGAATTACTACAGTTTTGAGATTTAGATAAGAAATCTATCCATTTCAATTAAATTCGCTACATCAACACCTAAGAGAAGAAAATCGAACCTGGTAACACAAATTTAAGAGAGAAATCTAAATCTCTGGTGATTAGGCCAGTTAAACATCTGCTCTCTGTAAAGTAAACTGAAAATACTGCATATACCAGCACTGCCACACTTGTGCAAAGAATAGGAAAGCAAATAGAAGGAATTCAATACAGAAGAGCAGAGGATATCTTCTTCATACACTCTCAGACGTCTGCTTGAATATTTTAAAAGAAACCAGTGGTCAGCTTGAGGTTTTTTGTATCTACGGAGAGTTTTTCCAGAAATGGTTCTGGTGACGGCTGTATGTGCTTTCTCTGTTTCACACATGTTGGGTATCTTTAAAGCAGATGTTCAGCAGTCATTTTACCTGTGCCCCAGTTACACTCATTGGTAGTTCATATCTTAAACTTGTTGAATAGATGGTTTCCCAATCTGTTGTGGCTCGTGTGGTGTATGAAGATTACCACTTGTTCTCTTCTGCTGAGCAGATAATATGCATCTTTTTTTTAATGTGGCCTTGATGCTCTGTATCCCATTTGCTTCTGTATCTGATTCTGATAAAATTCTTTGCTTCTTCAAAAGTTATGCTTGTATCAGGCTGAGGTAGCTTTCCACCTTCCTTTGACAATGTGTCGGCCTTTTCATAGCTGGAGCAGAGGATATAAACAGAAGAATCATATCTAGAAACAGTTCGAGAAACAAGTGAAGCAGAAGAAAAAATGATTTTCACAAGTATGGAGCACTTGAAAGCCCAACATAATGAACTTTGTAGAGCAGATTGACGAGTGTCAGGAAGGTAAAAATGGCTGAAATGTTTGTCTGATGAGGGACCACTTCTGATGATCAGAATGCCCCCTGTTTTAATGCTGCATACAATTTTCTGTTGTTGTTATAACAGGCCTAGTTCTAGCACAGCTACAACATCTCACAGACAGAGTACTAGAAGAATATGTGATCAAGACACTCCTGTCAGTAGATCAAGAATATAGAAGGAAATACACCAACTATATAGATCACCACTAATAATCAACACCATGATCTCATGATTGAAACTTGTTGAATGAATAATCACCACTACTAATCAACATGAGATCTAGCAGAGATGGTTGGAATGTGTTGAATGAATAGAAGCCAACAGGAAGACAAGAAAGACAGTGACTGAATAAATGTAGAACACAAAAGGTAGAGGACACCCAAGAAGAAGATGGATTGACCTGAAAGAGCTGGATTGTTTACTGGGGAGTGGTGGATTGACCTGTAAGAGCTGGGGAGTGGTGGCTTGATTTGAAAGAGCTGGATTGTTTACTGGGGAGTGGTGGATCAACCTGAAAGAGCTGGATTGTTTACTGGGGAGTGGTGGATTGACCCAAAGGAGCTGGATTGTTTACTGGGGAATGGTGGATTGAGCTGGATTGTTTACTGGGGAGTGGTGGATTGACATGAAAGAGCTGAATTGTTTACTGGGGAGTGGTGGATTGACCTGAAGGAGCTGGATTGTTTACTGTGGGAGTGGCAGATTGACCTGAAGGAGCTGAATTGTTTACTGGGGAATGGTGGATTGACCTGAAAGAGCTGGTTTGTTTACTGGGGAATGGTGGATTGACCTGAAAGAGCAGGATTTACTAGGGAGTGGCCATCAAGGAATTATCATCCTCACCTTTCAGCTCCCAGAGGAGCCTAGTGTGGCAGTCTAGATCGTATAGTGGTGGTAGGAAACTTTGATGGCCGTTAGTTAATTTAAATTTTCATCAAAAACTACAACTGTCTTACTTTAGTTTTCTTTCGCTTCCTGTATAGATCTCAATTCAGTCAAGATCATATAAAAGATGTTTATTTCAATTGTAGATTTGTTGAAAAGCAATACATATTGGAACATACAATATGCTCTCTGGGACCAATATAAAATCTACCTCTAATCATTGACTTCTTGGGATCTGTAGTGGATTTGATGGTATTGTATGATGGTGATATTACTAAGTGTGATGCATGAGGTCAGCTGTGAAGGCTCCTGAGATAAAATGTAGCTGTGAATTGTCAGAAGGCCCTTCTTGCTACCACTACGACCTCACACCTATCTTTTTTTACTAATGAATGTGGCTACGTTAAATGTCTAGGGTAATGATATGTAATGTGTTGTGGTAGTTTACATACACACACACAGATATTTACTAAGTCTAATAATATTAATAAATGTTATAATACACTGAACTAACTCAAGTGTGTAACATTTTTGATAGTAATTTTCTTTAAATTTATTTGTTCTGAACCAAGGTTTTAATTTGGTCAGAACATATGAAAGGTTTTGCAATTATGAAAAAAATGCATGAATATTACATAATAAATGCAAGGTGTGTACATATGTATGTTACTAGACTAGTTAATATTACTACTGTTTATAGTTGTAATCTATTTTGGGAGAACACTTAATGGATGTGCTGTTGGGGTGGCCTCATCACTCCCTGTCTATGGTGACTACACATTGTCCAGTTATTGGATGGAATTTTTATGGGGGTGTTAGCAAATAAGTTGAGTTGGTGAATTCTCAGCAGACCAGACGCTCACGTAGCTTGAAGGTGTAGCTCTGGTGCTGAGATCTGGTGGCCCCACCTCTCCGTGCTTGGGGGCAATATCAGAAGTCTGGTGGCCCCACCTCTCCGTGCTTGGGGGCTATAATAGGCTGCTCTGACAAAATGTTACTGCACGGGTCCACTCTGGTAATATTCAACAACTCAGTTGACACCACCTTGGTGCCAACTAAAACTCACAGTTCTGCAATCAAAGTATTAGTCATGTGTCAGAATTCCATCCTCTAACCATTTCTGGACACAACACTACACAACAACAACAACACCACATAGACGGGTCAGATCTTTCTGACCAAACAACACATCTTACCAAGTTGGTTTCACATAGGATAAGTTCTCCCAGACTACGTATTCTGAAATATGTTCATTAGCTTCCTGCCATAGAATAGGATAGGTGATATGTTCCACTGATCTCAACACTTGATCTGTCCTTCCTAATCCTTACTGGAGTTTATGTATTTTATTTGTCTCTAGACCCTGAACTGGGGCGGGGGGGGGGTCTAGAGCGAATCCTTACTTGTTGTAAGGGACAGATTATGCTATTGCAGTATCAGTATCAAATCACTCGAAACCTTACACAAATATTAAAATGTACAAAGAAATAATTTCAGTCTTACCAGAATTATGAATATAGAACACAGTTAAATGCTAGCAAAACTCAGCTGAGCTGCTGGCCTTAGGATGGCGTCCCTCTAAATATTTCAATAGCTTCTGGGAATTACACCACTTAATAATTCACTGTGTCTACTAGGACAACTTATAATGAATGGCACAAAATGCGCGTCTGAGCGCCGATAATATATTCATCTATGGCCAATCACTGCCTTTTATTTTTCAAATTCAAATATCCTACCAAAAAGTCATTTCAGTCATACCTCAGTCAAGTATGCCTTATTGTCTGTTGGTCCGTCCGTCTCTACTTGCGTTTCACAAAAAAACACACTTGTTTTTTGAACCAACCCTGCCTTCCCCTACACAATTTTGCCTTTAAAGTTATTTTTAGCCACAATTCACCATCCCACCCCGTCTCTTCATTCCAACTAGATTTTAGCACTTGCGTCTTCAAGGCCACAATTTTTTGAAAATTAGTGACATGTTTTATTTCAATGCAATCGATTGTTAGTAATTAAGAAATATATAAATTACTATAATTCAATTTAATCTATTTAATTAATTATGGATCACACATATACTAACTTTCTTAGTTGTCACGTAATACCTGCATTCACGGGTCTTAGTTATGATATCTCACTGTTAGATCACTAGTCAACCATACTAGTGTTAGAAAACATTAAGGGTGTTGATCCTTAAAGTGTTTAATTTTGCATTGCTTCATTTTTGCACATTGTATTTTCAATTTTTCTGTTTTATTGATTCTCTTGTCATTGATTATCATCAGTGTTGCTGTTCATTTTCATTTTTGAAATCATATGTTTCAAATTTTTTTTAGAAAACTTAGTTGAATTTTATTATCATTTTTTTTTTTTTTTAATGGTTTTTTCATTTTCATTGTCAACTTCTTTTACTTCGAATATTACCACATCGTTCCAAAGTAGGTCGATGGTGGATGTGTGCTTTAATGCATACTATCATTTAGTTATATTGATTTCGTTTAATATTCTTTTCTTAATATGGTATAACTTTATGCATTTCATATATCTTGTTGTAGTTTTGACTCACCTCTCCCGGGTACTAAGTTCAAAAAAAAAAATTAATAGAATTAATTTTTTTTAAGGGGAGGTAATAAGGGAGCTGTTACGTACATTTATTACCTAAGGGGGTAGTCTTCGGTCCTGCCAAATGTACGCACCAGTCTCAATATAGTTATATTATTTGTGCGGTCGAATGATTCGCGCACTGACGTGCACAAAGCAGTGTGAGTTGCTTTGGGACGCACGGGTAACCTAGTTGAGTAGTTTCTGACGTCATGATTTGGAGGGGCAACATGGACCTTGTTTATGTCCGTGATTGATATATTATTATTGTATTCATGGCACGTTTATGGAAGCCATTTATTCTAGTGATCTGTATTGGTCTTCAGGTCGAAACCAATAGCAGTAATGTCACGTAAGTTATCGCCCCACTTCTTATTGGATGCTGTATTGTAAGGCCGCTCTTATACTAGTCTAGCGGGAATATGTTATTCCTAGAATGGACCTACAGAGTCGTTAGCCTTTAGGATTCGTATCGTAGAAGAAGGATTCCTACGAGTGGGAAAGAAGTTAATTTGATTGCAGTATTCATATGTGTAAACGCCTTTATTGTAATGCCAAAGTCGTGGCATGATTTTGAGAGGTTAGTTAAAACCTAAAGATACTAACTCAGATACCTCTTCATATATGTACCAGTGAATATCTATTGAGTCTACGTTATATGGAACTATGTCTTGGATAGAAACAGTCTCTTATTGGACGAATGCGGGAGTTCGTGGTATGGGAGTACATGCTTAAGTGGATGACCTCAAGCAAGGTCAACGGACATTCCCTTGCTGTTAAAAAAACCTAGTATGAATATTATTGGATTCTTATTACTTACGTGAGAGAGGATTTTAGATATGAATGACCAGAGATGTATCGTTTTATCGGAACTGTCACTACTATGTATAAATTGTTCATCGTACCTGTCAAGGAACATTGTACCGTCTTGTCAAACGTCTTCGTACCACGTAATAAATTATAATAACTTTACCGACGAGTTGAGTATGATCATGTTGGCCTGATTTGCCTTCCACTCGTTGAAGTTCTGTTGGATAGCTCTTCATCTAATTTTCATTCTACATTCGCGTCAAGATGCTAGTACATTGGTACATCTGCTACTAGCTATCATGTTACCCGAAAAGAGCGCTCAACAGTAAATGGTATGCCAGTGTGGTCTGGAAATCAATAATTTCAAAGGAAACGTACCCTATACAAGTATCGGCTGAATGGAAGATCTGAACTTTCAAGGCGACAACATCTTGGAATCTACTGTGTTGGTGAATCACAATCAACTTACGGACAGGGTCAAGGTCATCAATCAACATCCACGTCAGGTTGTACAGTGACTGACTACCTTGGAATCACCTCTTCGTCAGTATTGCGTGCGAGCTGTGGTCTAATACTCAGAACGAAGTATTTTATCCTCAAACGTACATCCACGGAGACGAGGCACATTGATTTTTTACCTGCACGCGAGATGAGTATAACGTGTTTTCGTTGTACCCTTTATTACGTTTAGCTGTGCCTCATGTAGTTATGTCCACATTTATATTTTTCATGTTACATGTTATATGTGTTGTATTCTTCGTGGGAGGTAGGGAGGTAGATCTGTCGAACGAGATCCATCTCGAAGCCAATTCGGGCTCTTCGTCAGACGTTCTGTAGGGCTCATTTTGTAAGTTTCAATTGAGCGATAATTCCGGTACAAGGCTAGAAACCTTGCCGAAGTTCCGATCGCTAGTTGTCCCTTATAACAGTATCTGTTTAGCTGTTTCGTCACGTTTTTTTTTTATTGTTGTTTTCGTAGTTATTTTTACTCGTATTTAGTTTTATGATGAATTTTGTTTGTATTATGCGTCCGTCTAATCTTCCTGTCGTTCATTTTTTTACAAAGCATATGTTTTTACACTGTGTTGTCAATTGTCTTGTACAAGTTTATCGCATATTTCATTGCATTTTTTGCAACAGTACTTCTTAATTTTTCCATTTTTATTTTTTTTTGATTTATGCGAACGTTTTCAGTCGTTGATTATATCTTGTCGTGTCAGTATTGTGCTACTGTCTGTCACGTTATTGCTTTCACACCATTACATGTTATAAATTACATTATTAATTATTAATATTATTGCCTATTAAATAACTTGATTTTACCGTTCTAGGACAGGAACAAAGACCACTAGTTGTAGTAACACTTTTAAATAGTATTATTACATAATAATATTGAATAATGTCTACCTTAGACTATTTCATTAAGCAAGCAAAAGCTCTTCAGATGGCTCCTGATGAAGTAAAAGCATTTGCACTTGCAGAATATAAGAAAGCTCAAGAAATAGAAGCCGAACAGAGAAAGTTAGAAACTTTAAGACTAGAAAAACTTCAATTTGAGGCAGATCAAAAACGGATTGAGTCTGAGGAGAATGAGAAAAAAATGAGACTAGCCGCTGAATTAGAAGAGAAACGATTTCAGCGAGAGGCAGAACAGAAGCAAAGGGAGGCTGAAGAAAGACTTAAAATTGAAATGGAAGTTAAACAAAAGGAAATGCAAAATAAACAAAAGGAAATGGAAGAAAGAAGATTAATAGCTGAACAAAATACATTACGACTTCAGCTTGAGATGGAAGAGAATGATAAAAAAACGACAGCATGAACTGAAATTAGCAGAGTCAGAATATGAGAGACTTAGGTTAACTCAGGAAGCTAATTCTCAGAGAACTTTTGAAAGCCAAACTTCATCCAGACATGACCATTTTAAGGAAATTCACCTTAAATTACCAAAATTTAATCCCCCGTCTGATGACGTGATATTCTTCCTAGATAGGTTTGAGGCCACTTGTGTGTCTTATAACGTGGATAAAACACTGTATTGCACATATTTATCCAGGTTACTTACTGGGGATGCTTTAGCAGTTTATCATACTACCAGTATTAATGAGAAGAATGATTATAATGCTCTTAGAGCCGCACTTCTGAAGAAATTTCAAATGTCAGAAGATGAATACCGATTAAGATTTCGTACATTGCTACCGCAATCAAGCAGAAATTTCAGTGATTTTCTGTCACAAATACGACTCACCCTCGAAAGATGGATCGAATTATCCAAAATTGAAAAGTCGTATGAAGGTCTCTTCGATTTACTGATGCGCGATAAGGTACTATCGTCTGTAAATCCTACATTTCTCGCATTTTTACACGAACGGAAACCTTTATCAATGAAAGACTTAGAAGAACATGCAAAAAATTTTTGCACTGCTCACCCAACCATGGATCTGAGTAATGCACAGATTAAGAGTGAATTGCCTGTTGCTTTTGCAGCACAACAAAACAATTTTTCACGCAATCGTTCGTTTTTAGTGCTGACAGGTATGTCAATAAGGGAAATAATTACAATTTTAACAATGATAACTTTTACAAAGGGAAGCAATTTCAACAATCTGCTCCATTTAATGTTTCTTGGAACCAAGCTCACAGATCGCGAGATTTTGGTAACAATAATTTTAAAAATAATCAAGGACATTATAATAAACAAAACTGGAGATCAAAATCTCAGGGTTCACAAAACAGACAATTTTTTGGAAATAAACCATTTAACCAACATCATAACGATCATTCTACAAATTATCGGACTCATCCAAATTTTAACTCAGGCAGAAACTACAATTGTGGCAATTTTAATGACAATAATCAAAATCGATCGCGTCGTAGAGATAGATCGTCGAGTAATACGGGTAGACATTCTAATGTCGCTTTAAGTGATACACAGGCTAACATTGAACAGGGTAAAGTAGCTGAAACTCACAATGCTATGTCTTGTTCTCTTGATTGTACCCAGGTGAAAGACTGTCCAGAATGCTCGACTCTTTTCCAGCCTAAGGCGATCACGACGCTGCGTTGCGGACATACCTTGCCTAGTCTACCTGCAGTCTGTACGGCCACTGCTGCGTCAGTACACCAGGGACAGGGCTCTCTTATGTTTAACAAGGGATTTGTCAATAACATTTCATGCTCTATCCTATTTGACTCAGGTTGTAGCACTGTGGGCGTCCGGACTTCGCTGATCAACCCAAGTTGTGCCACGGGCAGGGTTGTCAAGTGTGTGACTTTCGGTGGCACCATTGAAACATTTCCCACTGCTATTATTGACCTTAATACACCATTTTTTTCAGGAAAGATCCAGGCATGTCTCCTTCCGAATCCAATTTGTGACGTAATACTTGGTCGCATACATGGTATTAAAGGATGTACACCACAGCAAATTGCTGAATGGGAAGAGCGACATATTCAAACTGCAAATGCAGTAGTGACTAGAGCGCAAGCTACTAATATGTCGCATGATACACCTATTGAACCTACAGTTCATACTACTTGTGATGATGATGCTCCTATTTCACGGGAGTTGTTTGCAACATTGCAAAAGAATGATGATTCATTAAAAAAAATTTTTCAGTATGTGAACAAAAAGAATACCAGCAACAAACTTGCAAAATCTAGACATGACTTTATACTTAAAAATGGGATTTTGGTTAGAGTAATACGGGAAAAGGATTCATCCTTATGTTATCAGATCTTAGTCCCATCCTCTATGAGATCTCGTATATTACGACATGCGCATGACTCGCAATGTGCGGGCCATATGGGTTTTTCGCGTACCAAATCCAGAGTGCTTTCGGCATTCTACTGGCCAGGCGTCCATAGGGACATCACTCTCTACTGTCGGTCTTGTTTGATATGTCAGGAAGTTAAGGTACGGGGTCCATTTCATGCGGCTCCTATTCAAGCTGCGGACATCCCGATTAGACCATTTGATAAAATGGCTATAGACATTATTGGTCCGATGCTTCCATCTGCTAGAGGGCATACGCATATTCTTACGTGCATTGATATGTGCACTCGTTGGCCTGAGGCCATCCCTCTCAAGAACACTTCATCTGCCAGTGTAGCAGAGGCATTGATGTTAATCTTCTCACGCATTGGTTTTCCACGGAAAATCTTGTCGGATCATGGGGTTCAGTTCATTTCTGAATCCATGTCTCAAGTTATGAAGACATTAGGTATAGACAGATCTCTTAGTTCTATTTATCATTCGATGTCAAATGGGTTAATTGAGCGTCTCAATAGGACACTCAAGCAGTTGTTGGGTAAGATGACCCAAGACCATCCCCAAGACTGGGATCGGGTCATACCCGCGGCTCTGTTTGCGTATCGCGAAGTACAAAATCAAGCCACGGGGTTTTCTCCATTCCAGCTTGTTTTTGGCATGCAACCACGCGGTCCGATGTCGTTAATCCACGACTTATTGGTTGACGAGAATATTGAAGAGGAAACTCAATCCTCTTATGAGTATGTGATCTCTCTGAGAAAGAGAATCATAGATGCTTGTAGACTAGCTACTGCATCATCTGAACAAGCCAAAGAAAAAGCTCGTCTATTTGCAAACAAGTATAGACGTCTTCGCCAGCTCATACCTGGTGATGAAGCTTTTGTCTTACTACCTGCGCATAACAATCGTCTTTTAATTACCTGGAGAGGTCCTTTCAGGATCATCTCAAGAATATCCGATGTCGACTACATCGTTGATGTTAATGGTAAACATAAAACCTTCCACATTAACATGTTGAAGGAGTATTACTCACGTCCTGATTATCTACAGTCAGTGTTCCAGGCAACTGACGATCCTACACCTCCTATTCAACACTATTCTAGTTTGTCAGTCATCCAAGAAGAAGAATCTTCTTTCGATGATGTACAACTACCAATACCAGTTGTACCACTCCATTCCACTGAGAAATGGAATGATGTTACAATCTCATCTACTCTTTCGGCTGATCAACGTCAGCAAGTCTCTAATATTCTACACTCGTATGAGGATGTCCTCACTGACATCCCAGGTCATACGTCAGTCATCCAACATGACATTATTCTGACTGACGATACGCCTATTCGAGTTCGCCCATATCCTATCCCTTTACACTTTCGTGATAAGGTTGATAAGGAATTGGATGAGATGCTTCAATTAAATATAATTGAACCATCTTCATCACCATATTCTTCTTCTATGGTAATCATTAGGAAGAAGGACAACAATATACGTCTTTGCGTAGATTACAGGAAATTAAACAAAGTTACAAAATTCGATGCGGAACCGTTACCTCTTTTAGACGACTTATTGGAGAGATTATCTCATGCCACATTCTTTTCGAAATTTGACCTTTCAAAGGGCTATTGGCAAGTGCCACTAACTCCTAAAGCAAAGCCATTCACCGCTTTCTCGACGCCACGGGGTCTTTTTCAATGGAATTTTATGCCATTCGGACTAATGAATGCGCCAGCTACCTTTGTACGCATGATGCGCCGCATATTGTCTCATCGTCCCGATGTCATTACTTATATAGATGACATCTGTCTTTTCAGTGACTCTTGGGATGAACATATTCATGGATTAAAAGCTTTACTTTCTACCTTACGAGATTATAACTTAACAGCAAAACCTTCAAAGGCTTTTGTCGGTTTTCATGACATCTCATTTCTGGGTCACCGCATAGGTCATGGTTTCATGTATACAGAAGACAGTAACGTCTCTAAAATTTTAAACATCTCAGCACCTAAGACAAAAAAACAAGTTAGGTCTATTTTAGGACTAATACAGTTCTATTCAAAATTCATCCCTCATTTGTCTACTATAACTGCACCTTTTTCGTCTCTACTGAAAAAAGGCACATCTAATGTAATAAAGTGGTCGCAGGATCACCAAACGGCGTTAGACTATATAAAACGATTTTTTTCAAAAGAACCTTTTTTGAGGTTGCCTAACAAAAATCTCACTTTCATCCTTCGCAGTGATGCATCTTCTTACGCTATTGCTGCAGTTTTGATGCAGGAATATAACGGCACCTTATTTCCGGTGATGTACGTGTCCAGAAAACTTACGGAGAGCGAACTCAAATACTCCGTTCTAGATAAAGAGCTCCTCGCGTTAGTGTGGGCAATCACAAAACTGGAACGTTACCTCCTTGGCTCACACTTTGTGGTGGAATCTGATCAAAAAGCTCTTACCGCACTGAACTCGAAGAACGTAAAATCATCGAAGTCAGCGCGTTACGCTATAGCGCTTCAACCATTCAATTTTGAAATACGAGCTATTCCTGGAGTGAAGAATGTGTTCGCAGACTGTTTGTCGAGATGCCCAAGCGAACTTGTCGCAACTAAACCACTTCCAGATGTTGAAACATCCTCACCGATAACATGAATAACTGTGTACATTTTCATTGATTATACATCTATAAAGACTGATCATATAACTGAAGTATTCGTATAAATATATCTTTCAGGATATACTTACTTATGGATTATAACATTACTTCTTGTGTAGTAACGTTTTATTAGAACGGGAACAGTGGTATTAGAGTAACATTTTATTAGTACTGCAACATTGGTACTACAGTAACTTTTTATTAGTATGGAAACATTGTTAAAAGCGACAAATATACATTTGTTATTCCTATGGAACATATTACACTACATATCGTGTTCGAGAATATATTTTATCGTGTATGGAACATTGAGAACATCGTCTCGTCGATTACTAACTAGTTGTAACTGAACATTGACAATGAGTGATATTGGAATTACTTAGAATATATTAGTAACTGGTTATTTGTTAGTAATTAAGAAATATATAAATTACTATAATTCAATTTAATCTATTTAATTAATTATGGATCACACATATACTAACTTTCTTAGTTGTCACGTAATACCTGCATTCACGGGTCTTAGTTATGATATCTCACTGTTAAGATCACTAGTCAACCATACTAGTGTTAGAAAACATTAAGGGTGTTGATTCTTAAAGTGTTTAATTTTGCATTGCTTCATTTTTGCACATTGTATTTTCAATTTTTCTGTTTTATTGATTCTCTTGTCATTGATTATCATCAGTGTTGCTGTTCATTTTCATTTTTGAAATCATATGTTTCAAATTTTTTTTTTTAGAAAACTTAGTTGAATTTTATTATCATTTTTTTTTAATGGTTTTTTTCATTTTCATTGTCAACTTCTTTTACTTCGAATATTACCACATCGTTCCAAAGTAGGTCGATGGTGGATGTGTGCTTTAATGCATACTATCATTTAGTTATATTGATTTCGTTTAATATTCTTTTCTTAATATGGTATAACTTTATGCATTTCATATATCTTGTTGTAGTTTTGACTCACCTCTCCCGGGTACTAAGTTCAAAAAAAATTAATAGAATTAATTTTTTTTAAGGGGAGGTAATAAGGGAGCTGTTACGTACATTTATTACCTAAGGGGGTAGTCTTCGGTCCTGCCAAATGTACGCACCAGTCTCAATATAGTTATATTATTTGTGCGGTCGAATGATTCGCGCACTGACGTGCACAAAGCAGTGTGAGTTGCTTTGGGACGCACGGGTAACCTAGTTGAGTAGTTTCTGACGTCATGATTTGGAGGGGCAACATGGACCTTGTTTATGTCCGTGATTGATATATATTATTATTGTATTCATGGCACGTTTATGGAAGCCATTTATTCTAGTGATCTGTATTGGTCTTCAGGTCGAAACCAATAGCAGTAATGTCACGTAAGTTATCGCCCCACTTCTTATTGTATGCTGTATTGTAAGGCCGCTCTTATACTAGTCTAGCGGGAATATGTTATTCCTAGAATGGACCTACAGAGTCGTTAGCCTTTAGGATTCGTATCGTAGAAGAAGGATTCCTACGAGTGGGAAAGAAGTTAATTTGATTGCAGTATTCATATGTGTAAACGCCTTTATTGTAATGCCAAAGTCGTGGCATGATTTTGAGAGGTTAGTTAAAACCTAAAGATACTAACTCAGATACCTCTTCATATATGTACCAGTGAATATCTATTGAGTCTACGTTATATGGAACTATGTCTTGGATAGAAACAGTCTCTTATTGGACGAATGCGGGAGTTCGTGGTATGGGAGTACATGCTTAAGTGGATGACCTCAAGCAAGGTCAACGGACATTCCCTTGCTGTTAAAAAAACCTAGTATGAATATTATTGGATTCTTATTACTTACGTGAGAGAGGATTTTAGATATGAATGACCAGAGATGTATCGTTTTATCGGAACTGTCACTACTATGTATAAATTGTTCATCGTACCTGTCAAGGAACATTGTACCGTCTTGTCAAACGTCTTCGTACCACGTAATAAATTATAATAACTTTACCGACGAGTTGAGTATGATCATGTTGGCCTGATTTGCCTTCCACTCGTTGAAGTTCTGTTGGATAGCTCTTCATCTAATTTTCATTCTACATTCGCGTCAAGATGTTAGTACATTGGTACATCTGCTACTAGCTATCATGTTACCCGAAAAGAGCGCTCAACAGGCGTATAATATCCAAGGTCCCTTTTGTCGATTTCTTTACTTTATGTCAACTTGGGGAACGTGACTTTTTCCTCCTTTCCCCACCAATTTGCGTCCTTTTAGCCTTGCTAATTTCAAGCACGCGTTCAGTCAGATTTTTCCTTTTGATCTCCGTTCTCATCCCGTTCCGTTTTGCCTTCAAGTCTAACAATTTAATTTCCATGGTGGGTGATGACCCGCGGCGTGGGCGATCATGTATTCTAGCAGCTTACGCATTAGTTTTTATCCTTACGTTGTATCATTGGAGATATTTTAACGTTGTATCACGGTTAATTTTGTGACAGGATCTCAGCTTGGGCGGATGTTATCCTTTCAATCGTTGACCGGAAACTAACTAATGATTGGTCTTTTGGTTAACAGTCAGTTAATTTAATCTCAAAACTAACTAACTACAAAATCTCTCTACCAAATTTATTATTACCAAGGGACGTTGACCAATCATAGTCCCAGTTTATGGACTTTCCGGTATATCTTGTATGAAAATTTACACAAGATTTAATGACATCATGGACTTATGAGTACCATGACAAATGATGTCATTAGTTTGTGACTAGTGTGAGTACTAGCTAGCCTATACAAGTACATGGTGTATCTGACTTGCTAAAGTACTTTCTATCCTAAGGGTGGCGTAGGAGGCCACACTAGGTCTTCATCGGGTTCCTGCCAAAACCTTTATGTTCTTTGTCATCTGTTTATGGGCTTTCCATATCTACTTTATCCCTGTCATGTCTGTCTCTAGTTACCTTCTCTCTCTGTGTTTTTAGTTGATTGAGGAGTGGGAGGGATACAAATGGTTTGTATTTGTGGCAATTTAAGCTTGAGATTTTGTGATAAAATTTGGATGCAAGATGAATTCCAGGTTTAAGAAAAAAATGTCTGTCAAAACTTGACAAAGTGAATGTCTCTCAAAACTTGACAAAGTGAGTGTCTGTCAAAACTTGACAAAGTGAGTGAGATTTTCATGCAGTCAGATAAAATGTTCAGCTTCAGATCATGTGACTGAAGTCTGAATCTTGTATTTGTTGTGTGCTGAACTGAGATGGCATTGGGCATTGTCAGTCTTTATGTTTCTCTCAGACCTCCCAGCTTGTGGTGATCAACCAAGCTCAGGAGCAAGCACTCAGAGACAGCCGATGTGGGTCAGCACAATCAGTTTGTTATGAAGTATCTACTTTTTTCTTTAAGCGGCAGAAAGTTCACATAACAGCCAGGTAAGCAATATTACATTTTTACATACACACACACACACATACACACAAAATACTTAAGATATTACCAAAATATTAGTTGTCTACTTCAGAATTACTGACCATGGAGGTGATGTGACCTTGAGGTGACAGCTGTCAGCTGTTTTTGTTTGTTTTTGGCCTGTGTTCCTTTCAACATGTTCTATTCAACAAAATATGATGTTATTGTAAAGTGCCATATACAATCCAAATATAGAATAGTTACATGAACAAGCCAGTCATATCTAAGAAAACTATGAGGAGCAGCAGTAAGATGTGGTAAACAAATTTGTTAATCGGTAGAGTCTTACTAAAACACAGGCCACATCACAACTTGTGTTTTCCACGTGGGTATATACAAACTTTTGGAGCATAGCCACTATATCCTTGTTTGTGGATTGTTCCCCTTTCTTCTTTTATGCATATTGACCTTTTTTGTGCCATGGATCCCTTAGATTGTCTGATGAAGACACTGGACCCCATAGATTGTCTGATGAAGACACTGGATCCCTTAGATTGTCTGATGAAGACACTGGACCCCATAGATTGTCTGATGAAGACACTGGACCCCTTAGATTGTCTGATGAAGACACTGGACCCCTTAGATTGTCTGATGAAGACACTGGATCCCTTAGATTGTCTGATGAAGACACTGGACCCCTTTGATTGTCTGATGAATGCTGATGGCGCCTTTGATTGTCTGATGAAGACACTGGACCCCTTAGATTGTCTGATGAAGACACTGGACCCCTTAGATTGTCTGATGAAGACACTGGATCCCTTAGATTGTCTGATGAAGACACTGGACCCCTTTGATTGTCTGATGAATGCTGATGGCGCCTTTGATTGTCTGATGAAGACACTGGACCCCTTTGATTGTCTGATGAAGACACTGGATCCCTTAGATTGTCTGATGAAGACACTGGACCCCTTAGATTGTCTGATGAAGACACTGGATCCCTTAGATTGTCTGATGAATGCTGATGGCGCCTTTGATTGTCTGATGAAGGCTATGGACCCCTTTGATTGTCTGATGAAGGCTATGGATCCATTTGATTGTCTGATGAAGGCTATGGATCCATTTGATTGTCTGATGAAGGCTATGGACCCCTTTGATTGTCTGATGAAGGCTATGGACCCCTTTGATTGTCTGATGAAGGCTATGGATCCATTTGATTGTCTGATGAAGGCTATGGACCCCTTTGATTGTCTGATGAAGGCTATGGACCCCTTTGATTGTCTGATGAAGGCTATGGACCCCTTTGATTGTTTGATGAAGGCTATG
Organism: Oreohelix idahoensis; assembly: GCA_024509875.1. Classification (NCBI taxonomy): domain Eukaryota; kingdom Metazoa; phylum Mollusca; class Gastropoda; order Stylommatophora; family Oreohelicidae; genus Oreohelix; species Oreohelix idahoensis. The sequence goes on from JAMPIV010013796.1 coordinate 53,319, forward strand.
GACCCCTTTGATTGTCTGATGAAGGCTATGGACCCCTTTGATTGTCTGATGAAGGCTATGGATCCATTTGATTGTCTGATGAAGGCTATGGACCCATTTTATTGTCTGATGAAGGCTATGGACCCATTTGATTGTCTGATAAAGGCTATGGACCCTTAGATTGTCTAATGAAGGCTATGGACCCATTTGATTGTCTGATAAAGGCTAAGTCCCCTTAGTTTGTCTAATGAAGGCTATGGACCCATTTGATTGTCTGATAAAGGCTAAGTCCCCTTAGTTTGTCTAATGAAGGCTTTGGACCCATTTGATTGTCTGATGAAGGCTATGGATCCTTTTGATTGTCTGATGAAAGCTATGGACCCCTTTGATTGTCCAGTGAAGGCTGAGGACCCCTTTGATTGTCTGATGAAGGTTGTGGACCCCTTATTAGAAAAAAATGTACATGCACTCATAATAAAAAACTGAATATTTTTAAAACTTACTTGAGGATTTATTTCACTTCTCAATTTTGGGGGTTCAGTGAATGTAATTTTACTTATCCCCTTGAGGACATATAAGTTCTTCATGTCATAATGTCTTCATTGTCCTATAGCACTGTGATTATTATTCTAAGGCTGATAGAAAACTACAAGAAATCAGGATCTAACATGCGGCTACGTCTGATTGTAACCAACTCAACTAACTTGAGAGTGTCCAGCTTCAGGATTCTGGTAAGTGACAAACTTCTGAGATTTTTTGTTCTATTAGTTTGGAGCAATAGTAGTGTGACAAACTGTAGGATTTTGGTAAACGTAGCTTAAGTTGTAGCCTTAGCTGTATGTAAAACTTCAAATTGTTAATGTTGATCAAAATCGACATCATTGCAGTCTGGGCAAACCCATAAGTGCTCAGTTTCCCTCAGCAAATGTCGAAGGGTATTAATGCTAATTGTTCCTGTTGTACGCTGGTTGTATACACGCCGAATGCTTCCTCTCATTCATCCATCTCTGCTGGTCTTACGTTTTATGCCAAAATTCCAGCAATCTTAGCCTTGATTATTCATTGATTGCAGTGCCATTCTCTAATAGGCGATTGAATTGCCCTCAGTATCTCTCCCTCACCATATCCAATGCACCTTCTATGGGTGCTTTTGAAGCTAGTCTGTCAGCTGTTTCATTGCCGCATACACCTGTGTAACCAGAACAGTAGATCCACACCAGCTCCTGAAGATTCGAGGCTTCTATGGAGGTTTTCCATTCATGCTGGAGTCATCCACTTTGGACTTTACGAAGCGTGGATTGTGAGTCTGATACAATAACTGCCCTTGTTATTCCGTAAGGCTGCAGTAGCTGCCTCTACCTCCATTCTCATGCTGGAGGTTGTTATCATGTAAGCCCCGCTATGTTCAGCAACGATTCTGCCCTTTTCTTTAGCAGAGAAGCCCCATCCAGATTTCTCATCATGGATTAAAGACCCGTCAGTGTACACAATGGCATCATTATCCACAGCATGATCATTTATCAGCTGATCAATTTTCAGCTCTGCCCTCCCATTGGCCCAAGTTTTACACTCTATACCAAGGCTGATGATGACTTGCTGGTAGTTCATCCAGTTCTCACCTGACTTACTCCACTCTTCTCCCTTGAATATATTTTCATCCGTGGTCACATGTTTAATAGTTGTCTCTGCCTGTGCCATCCATAACATCCACCTCTTTATTCATTCTCCCTTGATGTCAGCTAAGTTCCTATGCAGGGGATGCCTTTTGTCTGTGATTGCTCACATTTAAGCTTTTGCCTGGGCTATGGCATATCTGGATCTAATTGACAGCAAAATTGATTCTTCTTCTTCTGCGTTCAGTTTGTAGTCATGCTAAATCTGCAGGCCTGTTGCCAGGACAAAGTCCACAGTCTTTACCAGGTCGGCGCAGCAGCCCCATAGCTTCTGCTGGAGCTCAGCACCCCTTGGCCAGGTCACAAAGGCATCGGTTGCTTGGGTAGGCCCTTTTGAGGTTAGGGGCCCGGCTCCTCTCCTCCCCGGTTGTAGCTGATAGGAGCGATGCCATGACGTAAGTTGAGATTGTCGCATGACTCCATACTACAAAAGCGTGTGTGCCCTAATTTTTCCCAGTGTCTGCGCCATAGCTGACACATTCCGTCTTCGGCAGGCCGTGTTGTGTTTGTTGTTCAGGTTTGTCTCCCATAGCCTTTCCATCTCCCTGTGGTAGCTGCAAGGCAGCAGGTTGGTTTGTTTACCGAGGTTTACCTTCCCCGTGGCTAGAGCTTATAGCGGCTCTTACTCGCTTGATGCACCCGTCGTAGGACATATGGGGGATTTCAGTGGGGGTATCAGTGCCACCTGTTACCCCTCCCCATCCTGTTTAGTCCGTGGCTGCTTATTCGTCCAGCAATACTGACTTAATTCGCAGCTGACACACCATATCTGAGGGCCGTTCCACTATCCGCCACCTGTGGACGCGCCTGGTTGGGTTCGGTCGCCCTTTTTTGCCAGGAGCAAAATTGAGGATATACTCATTGTCACAATGGGGGTATCTCGCGTACAGCCCAAGACTATACGCATCTCTTCATTTTGAATGCACTCCAGTTGTTCACATTGTGTTACTGACTGTGTGAGTATTCCCAGGTGATACTCGATTACCCAGATGACTAGCTGATGATACAGGAGAAATAGTAATCTCTGCTCCAGATGTGATGCAGCCAGTATTTTCAGGGCTGCCAGACCTCTCCTGCACTTCTGTATGATGTGATCAACGTGGTTGCGTATACGATAGCCCACAATCAAATGTTACTCCAGGGTACATCAAATTGTTAGTAAGCTACTCTAGAGTTGTAGCGGTAGTTGTGTGACAGACTTCAGATCATTGGTAGGCTTGGCTTTAGTTGTAACAGTAGTTGTGTGACAAACTTTAGATTTCTGGTATGCTATGCTAGAGTTGTAACAGTAGTTGTGTGACAAACTTTAGATTTCTGGTATGCTATGCTAGAGTTGTAACAGTTGTTGTGTGACAAACTTAAAATTTCTGTTAAGTTTGACTCGAGTTGTAGCAGTAGTTGTCTGACAGACTTCAGATCATTGGTATGCTATGCTAGAGTTGTAATAGTAGTTGTGTGACAAACAGATTTCTGTTAAGTTTGACTAGAGTTGTAACAGTAGTTGTGTAACAAACTTTAGATTTCTGTTAAGCTATGCTCTTGTTCATCCATCACGGGTGATGAAAACCACTCTGTTCATCCAATTATTAGGAATATGTTAGATTACTCTATGGGTACGAAGGTGACTGATGAGCCCGATGCGGGCCTGGAAAGATCTTGGACAGTGTGGGCAGGGAATGTTTGCTTCATGTGAAGGTTTTATTACACGGTCTTTTCTAGCTTGTCTCCGCTGTTCAGCTGCTGCTCTTCTAGATGATTTACATGCCGCTGCACCTTTACGAAGAGATGTGCGCCAAGCGGTTCGGTCTTGCACAGAAGCTTCCCATGTGTCAGGGTTTATGCCAAAGGTTTTCAATGAAGTTTTAAGCGTGTCTTTGAAGCGCTTCTTTTGGCCACCATGGGAGCGTTTACCCATCTGCATCTCACCATAAAAGAGTATTTTTGGCAGTCGATGGTCTGGCATGCAGACTACATGACCTGCCCAGTGAATCTCTGACTGCATCAGAATAGTATCGATGCTAGGGAGACCAGCTCTGTCAAGAACGGTGGTATCCGGGATCTTGTCTTGCCATTTGATGTTCATTACCTTTCTGAGACAGACTGTATGGAAGTGGTTAAGCTTCTTTACGTGGTGCCTGTATTCAGTCCATGTTTCACATGCATAAAGCAGCACTGGAAGCACCGCAGCTCTGTACACCTTCAGCTTTGTCTGTAGACTAATGCCACTTCGATGCCAAACGTTGGTGTATAGTCTACCAAATGTGCTGCTGGCTTTGGAGATCCTGGTGTTCACCTCATCATCAGTGACGACGTTCTGGGATAGTGTGCTACCAAGGTATGTGAATCTGTTCACAACTTTCAGTTTCTCACCATTTACCTTGATGATTGGCTCAGTATAAATTGTGCCAGGAGCTGGTTGGTACATGATTTCTGTTTTCTCCGTGTTGATGGTAAGCCCAAAGTTGGAACAGGCTTTGGAGAATCTATCCACGCTATGCTGCAGATCAGCCTCTGAGCCAGCATTGAGGGCACAATCGTCAGCAAATAGAAGATCTCTGAAGGTGTGTGATTTGACCTTGGTTTTTGCTTGAAGCCTTCTAAGGTTAACACATTAACTACCGAATTGAAAAACACACTGTGGCCGAATTAAATTTTTTTCCTTTTTCATCCTGTAGGTGTTTGCACAAAGTAAGCTGTAGTTTTCGTAATTGTTTGCAGATTTTTATGAATTACACGTCATTTTAAAGATAAATAAATGTACTATTACAATAAGCACCGATTGTAACTCTAATAGAGGTTGTTGCTATTTAATGGCCCTCCGATGGCCGAGGACTTGCAATATTTTCACAATTATAACTGCTTGCGCCCCATCTCTATCAAAATCACAATTTCAATCAATGTGCACACTGTTTTCACTCTTGTCCTCGTAGCTAGATCTATCAGTCAATTGTTGAAACACGTTTCTATCCTATTCAGCCGTCTGAATAGTCCTATCACTAGTTGCCACGGAAAAATATGAAATAAACATTGCCAGTGTTTTATAAAACTATGAAATGTCATGTTCAGCCGTAGACGAGATGTCGAATTTTTTTGTAGTCCTATCACTAGTTGCCACGGTAAACAGTTTTACACGATTTGGTAACTAACCCAAAACGCTGAAAAATATGAACATAATATCCATTTTCCAGTGTTCTACAACAACCATGCTTTGGGAATTTGTTTTCTGGTGGCAACTTAAAATCTCGAACCAGATCAGAAAGTGTTTCAGTACATTTTTCATTCTTTTTATTACTAAAATTAGATTGGCGCTCTGAGCGGCTTGCGGTCCAAATGTGATTATTTTGTGAGCCGCTGACAGCGGCTTGCGGTAGTTAATGTGTTAAAAACTATTTTCCATCAATACGATATCTGATGTCAATTCCTATGTCCCTGTCTCTGAAATCATCAGTCAGCATAGCAGAAAACATGAGACTGAACCGAGTCGGTGCAAGTACGCACCCTTGTTTAACTCCATTTGAGACGGGGAAAGGCTCCGATAGCTCACTGTTTTCCTGAACTCTAGCCTGCATTCCATCATGCAGTTGCTGCACTATTGTGATAAATTTCTTTGGGCAGCCGTATTTTGCTATGATCTTCCATAGACCCTCTCTACTGACCATATCGAACGCCTTTGTCAAGTCAATGAAAGCTGCGTACAGGTCACAGTGTTGTTCTTGGCATTTTTCTTGCAGCTGTCTTGCAGCGAACACCATATCGATGGTTTCACGTTCTTTCCAGAATCCACACTGACTTTCAGATAGAAGACCTGTGTCAAAATGAGCCGTAAGGCGATTCAGAAGGATTCTGGTGAATATCTTCCCTGCGATTGATAGTAGAGAGATGCCTCGATGATTGTTACAGTCTTGGCGATTACCTTTACATTTATACAGATGTATAATTGACATTTCTTTGAGATCGTGTGGGATGGTTTCACTCTGCTACATTTGTTAGAAGATCATGTGAAGTTTCTCTATCAGAACTGTACCGCCATCTTTATAGATCTCAACAGGAATTGAATCTGAGCCGGGGGCCTTTCCACTAGAAAAGTGACGAATCGCTTTTTGAGTTTCCTCCAGAGTTGGTATATCATCTAGTGCTTCATTTATTGGAATTTGGGGCAGGCGGTTGATGGCTTCATCGTTAATAGATGATGGCTGGTTCAGAATATTATTTAAATGTTCGACCCAGCATTGAAGAATTTTTTCCTTGTCTGTAATTAGTGTTTTTCCATCTGTATTGGGGGGGGGGGGATGATCCTGATGATGTTGGACCATAGACCGCTTTGAGTGCATGGTAAAAAATTTTCATGTAATGGCTGTCAGCAAAGCCTTGGAGCTCATCTGCTTTATTACTCAGCAATGAGTCCCGTATCTGGCGTAGTTTATGTTGGACAATTCTACGCATGCTGTTGAAAGCGTCTTTCTTGGATGTAGATTTTGGATCATTTAAATATGTTTTATGGAGATGGTGTTTCTCAGCCAACATCTTCTTTATATCATCTGAGTTCTCATCAAACCAGTCATTTTGTTTCTTGATGGCGTGAGCCAGGACTTCTGTAGCAGTGTTGTAGATCTGCTCACTAAGAGCTGCCCAATTTGTTTCCACACTTTGGCCGTCTAACGAGATAGATTTGAGATGGTCTCTAGGGTGTCAGTAAATGACTGATTTTTATAGATTTGAGATGGTCTCTAGGGTGTCAGTAAATGACTGTTTGATTTTTATCTTCTTTAGTTTGGTGACATCCAGCCTTGTTTGAGTTTTCTTCCCCTGAGGTCGCCTGGCTGGTTGGATACAAATTTTAAGTTTAGACACAATGAGGCGATGATCAGTCCAGCATTCGGCACCACACATGGACTTGCTCACCCGGACATCGTGCCTGTCCTTCTTCCTAACAGTTACATAGACAAGTTGCTTCTCGTCTTTCTTCAGTTCCTCTTCCGCTCCAATAGAATGTATAACCTGCACCCTTTTCGCAAAGTTGGCCCTCGCCTGCAAGTAGAGTTTCACTCAGTGCTGCTATGTCAATGTTGTATCTGGCCAGTTCTCCAATCAGGGCAGTTCACCTCTCAGGTCTGTTTGCGTTAAAGTCTTTGTCAAGGAGAGTGCCTAGAATGATGGGGAAAAATCTGTCCTTTCTTTTTCTTATGTGTCGCCCGTGGAAGTAGGGTACCCACCAACTGCAGTAAGCTCATTAGGTAATGGTGACGCAGGCAATGTTTAGGGCACCTTTTGTAGCCCCTTCCTCATGCCATGGAGTTGAGCAGTGCTTTCCTAAAGAGGGCTGCTCAGTCACTCAGGGGGTTGCCGAATCCCACTGCTGCTCCGATCAGTGGAAGATGACCATATGGCCTGAGCTGCCTGTGTGTAGGTCTGCGACTATGACTGCCAGTGTACCCACGCCTGCCGCTTTGCCGCTCGCCATCACCACAGGACTTGTTGTGAGTGGATGAAAGAGTGACTTGCGCAGTGATTTGGTTTAAAGTGAGGAAGAGTTGCGTAATTCGTCGACCTCACTCTCTCGCCTGGGTCCATCTGACTCCAGTGGCAAGACACAGAGTTCGTAGCGACCTGGAAAAACCTTGAAAAACCTGGAAAACGAAAAAAAAAATTCCAGGCCTTGAAAACCTGGAAAAATGGCTAAAAGCCTTGAATTTTCCGCGGGACCCAAAGATGCAGCAATAGTGAATGCAGTCAGCGACCCATAGCTTGACTGCTTGCATCAGGACCAGCGAACCAGAGCTGGTCAAGACCGTACTCCACCTCCACGTGGTGGTCCTGGAAACAGTCTGCAGCAGTGCAGTCTGGCTGAGCGAGTACGGATCGAAGAGGGAAGGCAAACCCGGTCCCAAAAAATGCAGTGCTGAAGTCGGATGTGTCGACCGAAAGGTGCAGATATCACAGCTACGGCATAAACAGACACAACGCAACCACCGTCCTTTTCAGGGCAGAAGAAGAAGAAGAATTTTCCGCATCAGACCTGGAAAAAAAATACGAAATCGAAAGTTCGATACTTTGCGTCCATTTGTCTGTTATTGATGGTATTTTTCGTTAAACTTCAGTTACCGTAGAATTTTTACTTCCCTTTGCGCACTAAATCTATTTCCAGAAGTTTTCGGCGGTTTCGTTTTCGGCTCTTTGCGTTAATGATGTAAACGCAGGTTTATTTTTAGCGCTCGTCGCGTCTGTTGTTACTCGAATGCTACTGGGACAAACACCAAACTTCATTCAAGTTGTATTAAATCGTTCATTTCAACTGAGGTAAGTAATAAATTCATTTATCTCATTTATAAAACCTATTTAAATAAGTCTAGTTTATAAATAGGCCTACTGTACTTGCGTCTGTAATTTACAATGTAGGCTTATTTACAGTTTTATTTTTAACCATGGCCAAAATTAGCCTATAGGCAAGCGTTTGAACGAAATTTCTTGGTTTAAATCTGCATACGGGAATATATTTGACACAGTTTAAGATGATCAGGAATAGAAATTGATGGCGATTCCATATCCTACAGCATACCCTGTTATCAGACCCATGTCCCACTGTTCATTTCACCACATTTTTTGGAAATAAATATATTTTGAATGCTTTTTTTATTGTATTTATGATGAAAAGACTTATCCCGTTCTACCTCTGAAGAGTTATAGGCTAATTAGGATAGGCCTACATGTTTTCAATTCCAGATAACATGAATAACCGCCAATACATGAAAGTGGCATCACATCTGTCAAATCACTGTAATTAGGATAAATGAAAATCACCAATTGTGTGCATAGGCCTATGTTATTAAAAAAAAAAAAAAAAAAATTAAATTAAATTTAAAAAGAAAATCTAAACAAACAAACGAAACAAAAATGGGGGGGGGGGGGGGGGGGGTGTAAAGGCCTGCTGTTTCCAGTTAGATATTTAATAGATTTTCACTTATCATAAGTATTACCCTCCCAATTACTATATATTACCTTTTGTTCTAGTTAAATATTGGTTGACTATATTATGCTATTTTTTACGGCATATTTAGACATAATTCTGGAAAAAAAAAACAGTGATGGAAGGCATGGTCCCTGGAAAAAGGGGAAGGGGTCGACCTAGACGACGGTGGACCCAGGACATCACAGAGAGTCTGAACTTGTCTTTGGCTGATGCAGGTCGACTTGCCCAGAATCGTGATGCGTTCAGAGCAGCTGTAATGGAGACAACGTTCTGGAAAGAATACGTCACATGATGATGATATTATGTATGCATTTAGAATTTTGAATAGGTAAATATACATAGCTTAGACCTACTCATAAGTTATTTGTGTGTTCCATTTTTTTTTTTTTTTTTTTTAAACAGAAAAGAACACAACCCCAAGGAGCAGTTTTTCCCTCAGAAACATCAAAACTATCTAACACTACTCCCTCGGACACATCAAAAACGTCTATCACTACTAGGAGACCTACAAATCAGACATCATTTGTGACCAAGGAAGAAACTCTCAGAGCTGAGATTATTTGGACTCTTTTTTTCAGTGAAAAGTCACCATAGTTTTAATTCATATTTCATACGCAACATATTCTCTTCTGTGGTAGTTTTTATTCAGCCTTCAGCTTTATTTCAAGACCTGAAATTCAGATTGGTGCATTTGGAACAGTAGCTGAAAATAGGTAGCATTTTCCTGTAGCACTGAAGAAAAAACAACTCAAATTGAAAAAGACAAAATCATCCTGTGTTTTGTGCGACAGAAGATAAGGCATGCCGACAGTCACCTGGCATGATACAAAAAGATTTAGACTTACATCTACTGTTCACTCCAATGATACTATAAACAAGACAGTTAGAAAGACAAATTCTTTAGGGCAGAACATTTCAGAAGCCAGTGCTTGCAGAAAAATACAGCAAAAGTATGGGAGGTGTCGACCACTTCAGCCAACTAGGTGCAAGCTACCCCTACCCACACAGATCCTATTTTTATATCATTTTTTAGTTGAAACTGCCCTGGTCAATGGGCACATAACCTACAACACTGCCAACTCTACAAAAAAAAAGATCAAAGCAAAGATCAGGATGTCAGTATGACTCTTAATGAACCTGCTATTCTTCGACGCAATGTGACACCTTCAAAACCACAGGTCACAACAACACGACTTACTGAGCACCACCACTTCATTGATAAATATGAAAGTGCAAGGTACAAACCAGACTGTAAAGTGTGTAAGGCTGCAGGGAACAGAAGCCAGACTTGCATGTACTGCCCAGATTGCAATGTACCTCTATGCCTGATACCCTGCTTCAAGTTATACCACACGGTCAAGGATTATCAACGATCCAGACAAAGACTATGACAGAGGCCTACAGCTACAACTTCAACCCCAGTTAATGAAAAAAGCAGCTTAGATTCCAATTAGAGGTACTTAACTACTCAAACATTTACAAACGCTCATTGTCAGATGCCACAGACACAGAATACATTCAAAAAAGACAAACACGAAAAATACAGTTTTTTTTTGCATTTTATTCACAATTTTAGTAGCCTTTTATGTTGATATACATGGTTAATCGTTAAATCAATACGTCAATCAAGCTTATTTTATTCATTACCATCCATGTCACTAACATTTTATTGCGCTGACGTTGAACAAATTCACTAAAAACTGGGAAAAGATGTCTGTTTTTCAATCTTTTATGAATTTAAAAAAAAAAAACAAAAAAAAACAGTTCTTTTTAAAGAAATCTGCAAACACCCTTGGTAATGGGAGACGGTAATGCTCCGGATTGCTGGTCAGCAAAGTGATAATTATATCTGAGAAAATTAGATGAGGAAAATATTAGAGTTTCCCATCCTTGAAAATCACGTGCTGGACCTGGAAAAACCTGGAAAATGCTTGAAGAAATTTGCTATGAACCCTGAAGACAAGTCAAGACGACTGGTTATAAACCTTTTGTGAGTTAGGGTCTGCCTACCCATGCATGCGAAGACTGAATTTGATAGACTGTGTGGAAGAAACCACCTATTGGTTCAACGGGCATGACAGCGATTACGAGCAACGTGCTGTGGAGCGTAAGGAGCACGGCGAGGCACGTAGAAAGCCCTGGTCATCCACTGCACCTGACTTCATCATAAGCTATGCTGTAACAGTAGTTGTTTGACAAACTTGAGATTTCTGGTATGCTATGCTAGAGTTGTAACAGTAGTTGTGTGACAAACTTTAAATTTCTGGTAAGCTTGACTAGAGCAATAACATTTGTAACGATACTGGAAAATTAATTGTGACCTTACATTCTGACATTAGTTTTTTTGTTTTGTTTATTGTAAAAGGCTGTTTTTATCTTTCTTTTATTTCCCTTTTCACGCCCTTTGGAGCCTGGACCAATCATCTTGCAGGAAGCCTGCAACAAAGCATTCATGTGCTCTAGTAGTGTTTTTCTCTCCTATCTTTGGTGTCATATTGTTTATTTTCTCTCCTATCTTTGGTGTCATATTGTTTATTTTCTCTCCTATCTTTAGTGTCATTTTTATTGTGATTTTCTTGCCTATCTTTAGTGTCATTTTTTAAACTGATATTTTCTCTGCATGCAGCAGAGACAGGACCTTTGACTGACATTGCTGAAGTGTTTTTACTAAGCTGTGTTGTCATAGTCAGTTATGATGACAAGTACTTGTTTATTTTCCACTTGATGTACTCATAATTGCTGCATTTCCTGAAGCTGTTTTTTGTGAATACCTTACAGTATCTGCATTACCTGAAGCTGTTTTTGTGATATACTCATAATTTCTGCATTATCTGAAGCTGTTTTTGTGATATACTCATAATTACTGCATTTCCTGAAGCTGTTTTTGTGAATACCTTACAGTATCTGCATTACCTGAAGCTGTTTTTGTGATATACTCATAATTTCTGCATTATCTGAAGCTGTTTTTGTGATATACTCATAATTGCTGCATTTCCTGAAGCTGTTTTTGTGAATACCTTACAGTATCTGCATTACCTGAAGCTGTTTTTGTGATATACTCATAATTTCTGCATTATCTGAAGCTGTTTTTGTGATATACTCATAATTTCTGCATTATCTGAAGCTGTTTTTGTGATATACTCATAATTTCTGCATTATCTGAAGCTGTTTTTGTGATATACTCATAATTTCTGCATTATCTGAAGCTGTTTTTGTGATATACTCATAATTTCTGCATTACCTGAAGCTGGTTTTGTGATATACTCATAATTTCTGCATTATCTGAAGCTGTTTTTGTGATATACTCATAATTTCTGCATTATCTGAAGCTGTTTTTGTGATATACTCATAATTTCTGCATTATCTGAAGCTGTTTTTGTGATATACTCATAATTTCTGCATTATCTGAAGCTGTTTTTGTGATATACTCATAATTTCTGCATTATCTGAAGCTGTTTTTGTGATATACTCATAATTTCTGCATTACCTGAAGCTGGTTTTGTGATATACTCATAATTTCTGCATTATCTGAAGCTGTTTTTGTGATATACTCATAATTTCTGCATTATCTGAAGCTGTTTTGTGATATACTCATAATTACTGCATTTCCTGAAGCTGTTTTTGTGAATACCTTACAGTATCTGCATTACCTGAAGCTGTTTTTATGATATACTCATAATTGCTGCATAACCTGAAGCTGTTTTGTGATATAGTCATAATTGCTGTATTACCTGACATTGTTGTCACCATCACCCCCCCCCCCCCCCCCCCCCCACCTCACCACTTCGGTGTACCACAAACCCACCGATGCACACAGTTACCTCCTTTATACTTCCTCTCATCCTCCGGCTTGTCGGGACTCCTTGCCTTTCTCACAACTTCTCCGCCTCCGTCAGTTATGCCAAGATGATGACAACTTTCTATGCCGAGCACAAGAAATGTTGGACTTCTTCCGTAACAGACAGTATCCAGAAGATGTTCTTACCTCTGCCTTAGAGCATGTTCTCCCTATCTCACGTCTAGAAGCCCTCAAACCCCGCCAAAAAACCTCCTGTGATAGAGTCAAGTTAATAATGACCTATCACCCTCACAGCACTGCTGTCAAAAGGATCCTGTATCGCCACCTACCTCTCCTCCAAGCTGACCCAGCGGCGCGGGAAGCGTTTAGTGAGCCACCTTTGCTGGCATATAGACGGGATAAAAATTTGAGGGACCTCCTATTCCACAGCCGTTTGAAAACCGTCAACGATGGCCACTTTGGAACCAAGCCATATGACCATACACGATGTAAGACATGTCAGTACGTAATCGAAACACGTTCAGTCTCGTTCCCTAATGCCAAGTTCACCATCACCCATGGCTTCACATGTGAGTCACGCAACGTCATTTATGCTATTATATGCAAACGTTGCACCATTACTTACATCGGCCAAACGGGCACACGACTGGGCGACCGATTCTGCAGACACCTCTACGACATCTCTCAGTTTAAATCCACACCTGTGGCCATCCACTTCAATGGCCCTGACCACCACGGTGCCACTGACATCCAGGTGACAGCCATCAGATCCTGTTCCTCGGACGCCAACAGTCGGTTTCGCCAGGAACAACGCCTCATCCATCTTATGGGTTGCCTCAAACCACACGGTTTGAATACCCAACATTCTTTTGTCTGAGACGCCTTTTTCTATCGAGTCCCAGTTGTATTATGACTGTCTACTTTGATGCAATCACGCTTTTTTTTTTTTTTTTAAATCGCTTCTCCCTCCCTCCCCTCTCTCTCTCTCTCTCTTTCTCTCTCTCTCCTCTCTCTCTCTCTCTCTCTCTATATATATATATATTTTTTTTATTACCATTTTTGTAAATATTTTTTTTTGTTTTTAATTTTTTTAAATTTATTTATTTACTTATTATTATTATTTTTTTTTTAAATTTGTTTATTTATTTATTTTTTTTAATTTTAATTTTATTTTTTTATTTATTTATTTTTTAAAATTATTATTAATATTATTGTTTATTTATTTTATTATATATTTTTTCATTTTATTTATTTATTTTATATATTTTTTTTCCTCACTCTTTTCCAATCCTTGTTTTCATTATTTATTATTTTTTGTTTTTAATGTACTATCGACTTCCTCTTTCCGGTTTAGTGGCAGCCATCTTGCTTCACATTTGACTGGACACAAGGGAGTTTTTTTCTCTTATTTTTATAGTTTCATGTTCTCTACTTAATTCTCATTCTCTTTCCCTCCTGTCTCTTGTTTGTCTGTCCCTGACGAAGGCCTTGTGGCCGCAATGTAGGTTTTTCTTGTCCTTGTCCTTGTAAGACGTATTACTATTTGTGTGTGTTTTTATCTTTTTGGTTTTTTTTTCCCATTCAACTGTTTTACCCCCGTCTTACGGCAGTTCTCCTCATATACTTATGTATTACCTGAAGCTGTTTTTGTGATATACTCATAATTGCTGCATTATCTGAAGCTGTTTTTGTGATATACTCATAATTGCTGCATTACCTGAAGCTGTTTTTGTGATATTCTCATAATTGCTGCATTACCTGAAACTGTTTTTGTGAATACCTTACAGTAGCTGCATTACCTGAAGCTGTTTTTGTGATGTACTCTTAATTGCTGCATTACCGTAGGTGTTTTTGTGATTACCTTTGCTGCATTACCTGATTGAGCTCCATTACCTGAAGCTGTTTTTGTGATTTCCTTAGTTGCTGCGTTACCTGAAGCTGTATTTGCGAGACAAGATGGCGGACAAGATGTTGGACAACATGGAATATAATGGTGATGTCTTCCATATAGCTCCAGAAAGTGGTCCTCATGTTGTGTACAGTAGAGAGGGAAACCTCAGCAGCATTCTTCTAGACTGGTACATATCTTGTGTCACAGACAGTTATACGTTTAGCCAGTCACATGTTGTCACTGTCATACACTGTCATTGACAGCCATATATCATAGCACAAATTGTACACATTTAGTATCATAAAACATATGTATGAGTGAAAAGACATGGCATTACAGTCAGAACAAAGTTGACTGGCATATAATACTGATAGTGTCAGGACAGTTTGTTGATGTAGTTGATTAACTAGGGCTACAGAGCTCATCACACTTTAGCAGTCAATGCCAAGCTGAAGAACCTGCATGTGTTCTGTAGCTGTTGAGTGGTGCTGTATAGAGTGTTTGTGATTGTTGGGGAGCCTGGCAATAGCTGTCATCTCTCTGTGGAGAGTCCTGGGCAAGTGAGCAGCACATGCTGAACTGTCTCATATGGATGGGTACAGTTGTGGCAATTAGGCTTATGTGTGGGGTTTTATTTGTGTAAGTGTTTGTTGAGTCTGGTGTGTTCCGTTCTTATTTGGAAGATTGTGCTCTGCTCCTTACTTTGTAGGTTATTAATGTTGTCATTTTTGTTGGGATGGGCCATTTCTTTATACAAGGATGTCCAGTAGACCCTTTTGCCCATCGATTCAGCCATTCCTCTTTAAAGTTGTATTCGTTTAGCTGTCTGCATGTTTGCTGGAGTGTTTGTTTGAACCATGCGTGCTCCTAGTTTTGCTAGTCTGTCTGCTTTATCATTGCCTGGTATGTCTGTGTGCCCTGGTATCCACTGGAAAGTGACTCTGATGTCGTATTCTGTTAGCAGATTGTCAATTGTTTCAGCCAGCTGTATTATTTCTTTATTTTCAGTTTGGAGGCATTTTTCTAAAGCCTGAAGTGCTGATTTTGAATCGGTGAAGATTATGATATCTGAGGGCGTATGGACTTCTTGTTTGAACTGGCTGTCTATTGCTGTAATCTCTGCTTGGTAGTTAGTACAGATTTCTCTGCACTGTTCATATATTTCTAGTGTGCTGCCATTTGAGTATTTCACATATGCTCCAAGTCCAGCATTTATGGTGGCCTTGAATGCTGAGCCATCTGTGTATGCATGTATTGCAGTGCTAGGGTAGCTATCTATAGTCTCTAAAGTAGCTGTTTTAAGTATTGTTGGGTTCGTGTCTCTTGTTAGTGTGCTATCCATGAGTGTGGTTTTTATTACTGGAAGTTTTAACTCCTTTCCAGGATAAATGACTGGGTACTGTTTGATTATTTCTCATGTCTGTGGGAGGTGGTGATGTTCTGCTATAGTTGTTGCTACTTGTAGTGGTGATTTTTGTTTTAGTCTGCAAATGGGCTGTGATGAAGTGAATCTGTGTCACAACGCGCTCAAATTTCCCCGCTTGAAAATCTAGTAACGTAAATTCATAACCTATAAACCACTCCTACTATATTTGAAAAATTGCCAAGGGCAAGGTCAAACTTACCGCTAAAAATTGAACAAAATAATTCGAATTTTCCACTATTACAGTTAAAAATCTATAAATAAATTCCATGTTTGGCCTTGGTTTCAAGGCCATCGTCACATCAAACCGCTAATATTTAAACTAAAGAGTTTGAATTTTCTAACGCCAAGCGTAAAAATACCACTCCCCCTTTTCCCAAACACACATGCACACGCTCGACCCTTCCCAATATTTATGATGAAAGCCGTAAAGCTTGGCAGCGAACCAACTTTTTGCCTCGTTTTATAGGGGAGAGAGAAGGTGGATTACAATGGAAATCCAAACTAACTTGGGCATTTGAAAAGAAACTTAGATAATTTCTTTCTTTATAAATAACTAGGATGTCTTGAAGGGTAGCGCTAATATTGGTTAATATATATCATAAAATTTTCCCTTATAATAAATTATCTGGCCTTAGACAATTAGTTTATTAATATTTTAGTTCAGTGAACAGAGCACTATAAAGTAGGAAAAATTCCCGAGATGAAAACGAGGATAAATGGGTAAAGGAAAACTATATAGGAAGATAGAGGACAGTTGTCCTTTTAATAATCACTTTTAATATTAAAAATCGACCCATTAATAACAAAGATATGGTATAAATAAAAATTGAGACAGACAAACAAACACACTTATCAACTGCTCAATTTGGTTGTGTGAGAATGTTATAAATTTCTTGACACGCGTTCTGATTGGTCAAGGCGTAGAGTAGCTTGGGGCAATAAAATTAACATTTCGTTGGCAAAAACCGCATTTGAAATTAAAACTGTCTAAAGCTGACATCAGAGGGAGAGCCTGTGTGACCAAAGCTTTCACCATCTGGACACGTAAGGCAGTGGTAGAACCCATTAACTGCCAAAGTCAAGCTTATGATATGTGATATTCTTGTTTGAGGGAAGGCACAATAAATATTTACATTGATTTAATTAACATGCAGGCCACAATTTGTGTTACGATACATATGAACAGTGATACGTACAAGCAGATAGACAGATCAGTGGGTGGAGTTCTTGTAGTGATCTTTATTCCTAGAAACAAGATACTTGGACAGAGTTCCAGTTATTTATTTTCAATAGTGTATATAAACAAATTTATTGAGTTTGACAATCCCTGTCCCAGAAAATTGAGGTACAGGGAAATTAAATTGTAAGATAATTACCTAAACTTTAACACAAGGCTTACTCACTTTAATATTATTGAGTTACAGTTTTGTTTACATTTTATTTCATCCTTATATTAAATACATTACCCTAGACACACTCAGCCACACAACATCACAGAGCCTATTTTACACAGATTGAGATCTGAGAGGTAGCGGATAGGGACTCTGAGAATCATCATCATCATCAACAATTAGACTCAGGGAACTTACACAGCTTGACCTCAATCTGTTTACCCCTAATTAATAACACCAGTAACCTCTTTTACCACATGGGCTTCCAGTTTTCGACCACTTGTCTGTTTGGGTGGTCTTTTCTCATTCTTCTATAGCGCTCTGTAGCTTCCAGAACAGCACATTTACGTCATAGGTCCATTTGTTCTACATTTGCATCAATTTCACAAGCAGCTGTTGGTGTGGTTCTCATTCCCCTGCATATGAACCTTAGAGCTTGGTTTTGGATTTTGTCCAATTCTGCTTGTGTGGTTTTGCTCATTGCCGACTGCAGCCAAAGGTTGTTATCCATGACTGATCGGACATATCCCAGGTACAGCTGTCTGAGATTTCCTTTTTCTGCTCCCCAGCTAGTGCTTGCAAGATGTTTAACTAGATTCAGGCGTCTACTGGCCTTATCTTTAATTTCGTGCATGAAGGTATTGAAGAGTAGCTGTCTGTCAAGCTCCATTCCTAAGTAAGCTGGATTTTCTTCTCTGGACAGTAGTTGTCCATCGAGTTTCAGTTGGTACACCTTGCTTTCCTTGATACTCCTGGTGAAAATTGTGTACACGGTTTTCTGGGTGTTTATTTTTAGTTTCCAGAGGCTGCAATACACAGCTATTGTGGCTAGGGCTCTGTTTAGTTTTGCTTGCGCCAGTTTTTTGTATTTTTTCAACTGTCCATATGAGCAGGTCATCTGCATAAAGGGTTTTTGATATCTTCAAGAAGGGAGGAAGGTCATTTATGAAGATAAGGAAGAGGGTGCAACTTAGTGCTGACCCTTGTGGCAATCCCTCCTCCAGGGTTTTCTGGGAGGGTTTAGTGATTTCTACTGTTGTTTGTATTGTTCTGTAACTTAGGAAGGCTTTAATCCAGAGATAAATTTTCCATGTATGCCATTTTTGTCATTTTGGCGAAGAGCCCCTGTCTCCATACTGTGTCGTATGCTTGCTGCAGATCAATGAATACAGCTGTTGTGTGCTTACCCTCTTGGAATGCATCTAAGGTTTTTTGCACAAAATGAAAGAGTTGGTCGTCTCTTCTGCAACCTTTTCTGAAGCCTGCCTGACTATCATTAATGACATTATTACTTTCCAGCCACCGTGTCATGCCGATATGGTGTAGAGGTAGACGCGAACATTTTGAAGCAGAAGTGAGGTGATCGTCTGCAAGAGAGATGCGGCTTGTGTTTGAATGTGAGCGGACGTATATGTATTGAGCTCCTGCAGTATACTGTGTTTTTCCTGCATTATTCCATCACCAGGACATCAATATACTTAGTTGAGGTGTCCCTGGTTTATTATATTCAGGAAATGTATATCTATTCATGAAGAGGTCCATTGGACTGTGATAAATAAAGTTTGTACGATTGCCATTGACCAGCGTTTGATAGTGAATGGACTGGACAACTACTTATTACTGCATTTGCCTTTTGGCGAGAACTGATTTCATGGAGCTTTGTGTCAAGTATAATAAACTGCATATTTGTGAATTGTGAAGGAGGTGTTTGTCAGCTCACTGCAGTTATGCTGATTCGTGTTGTGTGACTACCCCTAGTGTCTACTTTGGCCACGGAGACCTTCTCCGGAACTTTTAATAATACGACACGCGTCACAATGGCATAACAGTAACACCAGCAAATTAATAAAAGAAAAACTTCTGAGAATGCGTATCTTTCTGGTGGCAACGTATGGACGTGAATCATGGACCATTACACAAACATTAAAGAAAAAAATTGAATCTTTCGAAGCAAAATGTTACGGAAAAATTCTCAGAATATCTTGGACCAAGAAGAAGAAAAATATAGACATCCTACACGACCTGAACATTGAGGAAAACTGGCTCATAAACAATATCATGTCCCGGAAACTGAAAAACTTTGGCCACATTAAAAGTCAGTGGTTTAGAAAGAACAGTGATGGAGGGTATGGTACTTGGAAGGCGAGGCAGGGGCCAACCAAGATGACGGTGGACACAGGACATTGAAGAAACCTTGGATACGACAATGGAGGAGGCGGGAAGGCTGACTAGACATCGAGAGTCTTTCAGGTGGGCTGTGATGAGAGCGACGTTCTGCAAAGGACATGCTACATGATGATGATGAGTGCAATATTAATTTTGTGGATGTACTCAGTTTCAAATAGTGCAATGCTTGCTTTAGCTGCTCTGTTTTTTTTATTCTTAATTGTTTTGTCTAGCTGTTTTCTGTGATTTGTTTTGCTGACATTTGCATAGTATTTGTTAAACGTTTCTGCCTTTTTCTTGTTGTTTGTTAAGATGTTTTCTTTTTCCACCTTTCTTCTGGCTTGTCTGCACTCTTTAACTATCTTTTCTAGATCTGGAGTCCAGAAATGGTGGAAACGTTTGTGGCTGCCTTTTGCTATTGTTATGTTCGCTATTTCAAGTATAATCTTTGTGATATTGTTCTATGTATTCTCTACTGTATCTAATATGTCAATGCTGCTGAATCTGCTATCTGAAAGTGTTGCGTATGTTTTCCAGTTAGCCCTTTTGTAATTCCAGTAGGTCTTTCTCATTTGTCTGAATTTATTCTGCCTGTCTATTCTAATTAGTATTGGCCTGTGGTCACTTCCAATATCTTCCAGGACTGTGTAAGTGCAACTGTCTGCAATGTCTGCCGATACTATGGTAAGATCAGGTCTGCTGGCCGTGCCTGAAGCTCTGTGCAAAAGAGTGGATTCTGACCTTTTGTTCTGTTATAGGATCAGGTTGGACGTGTCACAGATTTCTTCTACTTCCCTGCCTCTTTTGTTGTATGTTTTATATGCCCATGATGGTGAATGGGTATTGAAGTCTCCAGCTATTATAGTTCTGTATGTGGTGTACTGGATATTGATGTTTCCTGCAGATGCTGGGGGGCAGTAAACATTATAGACGGTGTATTTGTTTCCTCTGAACCAGCAGTAAACATTATAGATGGTGTATTTGTTTCCTCTGAACCAGCAGTGAACATTATAGATGGTGTATTTGTTTCCTCTGAACCAGCAGTAAACATTATAGATGGTGTATTTGTTTCCTCTGAACCAGCAGTAAACATTATAGATGGTGTATTTGTTTCCCCTGAACCAGCAGTAAACATTATAGATGGTGTATTTGTTTCCTCTGAACCAGCAGTAAACATTATAGATGGTGCATGGGCGAAATCCTACGCATCTCCTTGGCTGTAATGCTAGCGTGCCTGTGGGTTTCCTGCACACCCCATAAAGGAGCCAGATATGCACTGTATTAGCACTTCGGAGGGTAAGAGGAGTGTTTCTGCATCTCTCTGAGATATGTAGCCAAGGTAGGGTTCACATTGCTCAATCCCAGCCACCAAGTCGCCTACTGTTTATGCCGAGTTCTGTTGGGCTCTAGGCATGTGACCAAAAGTTCAAGGCGAAAGGATCGTCACATCCTGAGAATTTGTGCCTTTACGATGGGTTCCATTCATCAGACAGCAGCGCCTACTAGTTCCCATTCCTCCAAGTTTGTTCAGTACAGCTCTGGCTCCCTTTTTACTACAGACAAGTGTGTAAGGTGTTAGTGCACCAGGTTTATTATCAAGGTTTGCTCCTCTAGATCTGTTGTGTTCAGCCTGGGGATCCACACCCCAGTGACCACGGCCACCTCGCGCAGGGTGTGGCTCATCACCACGCACAATGATCTTTTGGTTTGAGAGGTTATGCTAGACCAAGAGGCTGACACCACAAAGGATGCTCCTTTCATGAAAAATAGTTCACTAGGCCTAGGGTGAAGCAAGGGGAGGGATCCATATGGAGGAAACCCCACAACACCGACACATCGTACCCCCTGTCTGTGATACAGACTTGACCCCGTCAGGACAGTTTAAAAGTGTTAGAACTGTAAGAGGGAGCATTAGGACAGTATAAAACAGTCAGGACAGAGTGTAAGTGTGTCGCTCTATAACATAGGACAGAGTGTAAGGGTGTCGCTCTATAACATAGGACAGAGTGTAAGTGTGTCACTCTATAACATAGGACAGAGTGTAAGTGTGTCGCTCTATAACATAGGACAGTGTAAGTGTGTCACTCTATAACATAGGACAGAGTGTAAGTGTGTCGCTCTATAACATAGGACAGAGTGTAAGTGTGTCGCTCTATAACATAGGACAGAGTGTAAGAATGTCTTGACAGTGTAAGAGTCAGGACAGGACGTAAGGGCATCAGAACAGAGTGTTAGGGTGTCAGGACATAGTGTAAAAGTGTCAGGACAGTGTAAATAAAATTACATTTCAGCACTTCCAAATGACCTTAACCTAGAGCTATATCACTTTTAAATTCCTCTGTTAATGAATAAATATTTCTTTTTGACCTTAGCCCAGAAGTAGACCAGATGTAAATTCCTCTGTTAACATTTATTAATGACTTCAGCCTAGAACTGGACTGGCTACAAATTCTTCTGTTAACATTTATTAATGACAGCCTAGAACTGGACCAGCTACAAATTCCTTTGCGAGAGAAGCTGCTTGGAGAGGATGTAGAAACAGATATACCTGCATCTGTTGTTGGGAAACATGTTAAGGTAATGTCATCCAGAAAATACAACGGTACTGGAATTGTGGATTATAAGTGTTCAATGTCCAGTATGTGTGATTTCTTGTTCTGTGTTTGCTGTCTGGTATGTTTGATTTCTTGTTCTGTGTTTGCTGTCTGGTATGTTTGATTTCTTGTTATGTGTTTGCTGTCTGGTATGTTTGATTTCTTGTTCTGTGTTTGCTGTCTGGTATGTGTGTGTGATTTCTTGTTCTGTGTTTGCTGTCTGGTATGTGTGTGTGGTTTCTTGTTCTCTGTTTGCTGTCTGGTATGTGATTTCTTGTTCTGTGTTTGCTGTCTGGTATGTTTGATTTCTTGTTCTGTGTTTGCTGTCTGGTATGTTTGATTTCTTGTTCTGTGTTTGCTGTCTTGTATGTGTGTGTGTGTGATTTCTTGTTCTGTGTTTGCTGTCTGGTATGTAAGATTTCTTGTTCTGTGTTTGCTGTCTGGTATGTGTGTGCGATTTCTTGTTCTGTGTTTGCTGTCTGGTATGTGTGTGTGATTTCTTGTTCTGTGTTTGCTGTCTGGTATGTGTGTGATTTCTTGTTCTGTGTTTGCTGTCTGGTATGTGTGTGTGTGATTTCTTGTTCTGTGTTTGCTGTCTGGTATGTGATTTCTTGTTCTGTGTTTGCTGTCTGGTATGTTTGATTTCTTGTTCTGTGTTTGCTGTCTGGTATGTTTGATTTCTTGTTCTGTGTTTGCTGTCTGGTATGTGTGTGTGATTTCTTGTTCTGTGTTTGCTGTCTGGTATGTGTGTGTGATTTCTTGTTCTGTGTTTGCTGTCTGGTATGTGTGTGTGATTTCTTTTTCTGTGTTTGCTGTCTGGTATGTGTGTGTGATTTCTTGTTCTGTGTTTGCTGTCTGGTATGTGTGTGCGATTTCTTGTTCTGTGTTTGCTGTCTGGTATGTTTGATTTCTTGTTCTGTGTTTGCTGTCTGGTATGTGTGTGCGATTTCTTGTTCTGTGTTTGCTGTCTGGTATGTTTGATTTCTTGTTCTGTGTTTGCTGTCTGGTATGTGTGTGTGATTTCTTGTTCTGTGTTTGCTGTCTGGGATGTGTGTGTGATTTCTTGTTCTGTGTTTGCTGTCTGGTATGTGTGTGTGATTTCTTGTTCTGTGTTTGCTGTCTGGTATGTGTGTGTGATTTCTTGTTCTGTGTTTGCTGTCTGGTATGTGAGTGTGATTTCTTGTTCTATGTTTGCTGTCTGGTGTTTACTGTCTGGTATGTTTGATTTCTTGTTCTGTGTTTGCTGTCTGGTATGTGTGTGTGTGATTTTGTGTTCTGCGTTTATTGTCTGTCACATCTGGTTTGTGCTGTGGTGTTTCAATCAATACCCTTTAGCTCCCCAAGGAGCATAGGCCTTCAACAAACACATGCCAAGTCTTCCTGTCCTGTGCCATCCGCTCAAGTTCTTTCCATGTTTTTCTCATCATTTTCACCTCTGTATCCAGCTCTCTTCTCCATGTGTCTACCTCTGCCTCTCTTTCCCTGTGGATTCCAGAACAAGGACTGCCTTGTAATGCTATCAACAGGTTTCCTCAATGTGTGTCCTAACCATCGCCAGCGTCTTCTTCTCAACTCTTGTTCCACTGGCACTTGTCTGGTTCTTGTCATCAATTCCACATTTGTGACTTTGTCATACCATTTCAGTCCTTCTATTCTACGCAAGCACCCGTTTATAAAAGTGTGTAGCTTTTTGGTTGTTGTTTTTGTTGTTTGCCATGTCTCAGAGCCACACAATAGGACTGACTTGACATTTGAGTTGAAGATTCTTATTTTCGTGTTGGACTTGATTTCTCTTGATCTCCATATGTTTCCCAATGCAATGAAAGCTCCTCTTGCTTTTTGTATTCTTTGATATCATTATCTGTCCCTCCAATTTTGTCTATATTACTTCCAAGATATGTGTACGATTCTACATCTTTTAGTGGTGTTTCTTCAAGTTCAACCTTGTTATCATTTCTTGCATTTATTCTCATAATCTTTGACTTTTCGGCCGTGGTAGCATAGTGGTTAGTGCACTGGCTTCCTAGCTCAGTGGTCTATGGTTCGATCCCCAGATGAGGTGGGATTTTTTTAGGCCGCAAACGGCTCCTGGGTTGACCCAGCCCCAAATGGGTACCAGAGCAACTTCTGGGAAGGTTAAGGCGGCCGGCGTGATGCTGACTACATCACCCCTAGTGTGCCGACGGTCAAGAAAATATGGGCCTAACACCATATTCCCAATATGCCTCAATGGGCGTGTAACGGGATCCTTTTTCCCCTTTGTCTTTTCCCTGTGTATTTTCAGACCCACTTGTTGTGACCTCTCATCGAGAATTTTCATTTTCTCTTGCATCTGATTATGGTTATGGTACAGAAGAGCCGTCATCTGCAAAATCCATATCATCAAGCTGTTTAGTCAGATTCCACTGAATTCCATTTCTGTTGTGTGATGTCAATGTTTTCATAACCCAATCTATTGCTAGTAAGAAAAGAAATGGAGACAAGAGGCATCCCTGTCTCACTCCCGTTCTAATCCTAAACGGTTCTGTAAGTTGTCCTTCATGAAGAACTCTGCATGTCATGTCTTCATAGGTCTTCTTTATTAAGTTAATGATCTTCATGGGGACTCCATAATTCCTCATCAATTTCCAAAGTGATTCTGTCTACACTGTCAAATGCCTTTTCATAGTCCACGAATCCGATGTATAGCATTGAATTCCATTCCAGACTTTGTTCAACTATTATTCTCAATGTGGCTATCTGGTCTGTACAGGATCTATTTTGTCGAAAACCTGCTTGTTCATCTCTCAGTTGCTTGACTATGGACTCTTTTAACCTCTCAAGGATGAGTCTGTTTAATACTTTTGCTGGCACTGATAGTAACATTATTCCTCTATAATTTGTGCACTCCTGTAAATTTCCCTTCTTAGGCAACTTGACCAGATAACCTTCCTTCCATTCTGCTTGTATTTCCTCTCTCCTCCAGACTTTGCCAAGTAGTTTGTATAATATCTCTGTAGAGGTATCAATATCTGTTTTGATGGCCTCTGCTTTTCCATCTTTCAGAAGCTTTATGACTTTCTTTATTTCTTCTCTACTTGGTCGTTCACAGCTGATTTGTAGCTCCTCTTCTGCTGGCTGGATGTCTGGGGGATTAAATGGAGATGGTCTATTGAGAAGTTCCTCAAAATGTTCTGTCCATCTCTTCATTTGTTCTTGTATATTACTAAGCAATTTTCCATTCTTATCTTTTATGAAGCCATTTGCTTGCTTATATTTCCCTGTTAGTTTCTTTGTGTTGTTGTACAGGTCCCTCATATTTCCTTTGACTGCAGCTTCCTCTGCTTTCCTTGCCAACTCATCAATATATTTCATCTTGTCTCTTTTGATATTTCTTCTTACTTTGTTTGTGTGATAGGGAATCTCAACTTCTAACCCAGGTTCTGTGCTTGTGTAGTTCTTTGTTACGTTTTGACCCTTGTGTATGTTCTCGACTTAATGATGACCGTAATGTCCCTGTCTTATGTTCGCTGGCTGTAATTGTAGGCGCCGTACCTTTGTGGCCTACCTTGTTCCTATGACCACTGAATGAGATCAAATTATCTGACAAATATAATACCTGGAATGACTTGATGACTCAGAGCTGACAACAAAAGTTCTTTATTTGTTGTCAAGGAACATATTCACAAATTGGCTATTTCCAATCCTGATTATCAATAAATATACATATGAGACTTCATTGATGACACTCCTACATCACATGCTGCACTGGTCAGGAACTAATGTTATTATCTCTTGATTAACTCAGGATCTCTGCTGTCTACATTGTTATTCTATCCACCCATCACTACTACACATCACTACTGATTAATGGGCTGTTCTCCATCTATTAAAATTGCTTCGAAGTATTGTCTGGGTCACTCCCAGTGCTGGTAAATTCTTCGTAGCTTTAAACTATTCTTTGTACTACCTGCCCTGTATGTCCGACGCTGGACCACTGCTTTAACACTTGTCCTTGTCTATCTGCTCTCAGCTAATTATACGAGTGTTTACATACCAGAATAAAACTGCTGGCGATATCTGCTGGACACAGCTCGACATGAAAAACTATTTGTTATGGAAATATCTTGCATCAGTCTTCTTCTCTGCGCACTGCAGCAGTACCATAAGCAACATGGCACCTCAGCTGTCCATAACATGGTAGATGGTCGTACGGTTAGTTTAATTTCTAACCCGCTCTCAGCTGACGACCATTGAAGAGTCCACTCCACTCTTTTCTTCCCTCACAGGTTTCTCGTGACACAATGTTGACCTAAAACTAAGTCCCACTACTCATTAATTATCCTACTTATTCCTATCTCAGTTCTCTCCCTTTCCTATCACATTACCTCTCCTATCCTAAAAAAAAGATTTGTCCCTGAGGACAAATTTTTCTCTCTTCTTAATTACTACACCTACCTCTACCCTAAAACTTAATATGTCTACTTCCTTGACCAGTACTACTATACATACTTAAATCAAATATATATCATCATTCTACTCACATGGAGTAATCTATTATGTGTTCATCATCATCTTCCTACTACCTCATCATATTGTAATCATATGATGCTGACCACAAAACATAATCTGTAATCACTACTAACTGTGACCTATTTATACCTTGTACACTTCTTTCATCCACAATTTATTATATCTTTCACACTCCATTTTCACTCTGAACCTCACCATTCTCTACTTTGTTTCTGAGCTCAACATATTTTACATTAGCTGTCACATCCAAATGTATTTGTCTACCATTGTAAGTCATTCCATCATGACCTACCGAACATCATCCTACCCGTACTCACTTTCTTATTTACTTTTTCTGTAGTTAACAAGTTTTCACACAATATACTGTAACTGCCTGTTACACTTCATTTATAATATATACAATCGTTTGTGACCCATTTAAACATCATGGTGTCACTGATTCTTTATTATTGCTATCCCCCTGGCTAAACTTCCACCTATCTTTTGACCTAAAAAAAAATTCTTTGGTCCCCTAATATGAACTACATGCGTTTCCGTATCGTTTATTTATTATTCCTAATATCTTGAATCTTCTTTCTATTTCTCTTATTACACGTGCCTCTGCACTCATCTGTCCTGCTTTCATTATTCGTGTATTTCAATCTCTTTCTTCCCTATTCTTCTGTTCCTCATAACATTCTGCCCTTTTTCGTAAAACTTCTCTTACTATATTTGTTCAGTCCAGAACTCATATTCACCTCTTGTCGTCTGACTTATAATTCCTCCGTTATATGTTCGTTACATTTTGGTTTCTTGTAGAACCTTTCTCTATATCTCTGCCATTTACACATGGCTT
Organism: Oreohelix idahoensis; assembly: GCA_024509875.1. Lineage (NCBI taxonomy): Eukaryota > Metazoa > Mollusca > Gastropoda > Stylommatophora > Oreohelicidae > Oreohelix > Oreohelix idahoensis. The sequence continues at coordinate 80,552 of JAMPIV010013796.1, forward strand.
CTCCCAACATACTTATGTGTACCCTCCATGTATCTCTGTGTTATATCTCCATATATTTCTCACTATCACTTATTTCTCCATACTCCTGCCGTCCTACTCTACGTCTCCTCAAAATTTCCATCTCCATATTCCTCCATAATACTGCCTTCCAACTCTATGGCTTCTCCTTATCTCTATCTCCATTATTCATTCCGTTATCACCACGGCTTTTCCTATAATTTCCGCCATACTACATCTACTTCCTTTCTCTTAACTCTTCTTTGCTCATCTCCTCCTGTACTGCAGTACCCTATTGGTCAGGTGTACTCAGTTTACCTCATCTGTGCGGTATAGACCAATCATACTTAAGTCTCTTTAAGACTAGCAACCACCGCCATCTTGTTCCGTATAAAATATGCTATGTCTCCTCCCATAGCCTCCTCTCTCCCTATTTCCTCACTATCTCTCCCTATTTCCTCACTACTTTATCTCCAAAAATTTCATGATCATGGCCTCTTTCGCCTTAAACTTCTCAAACGCAATCTGTTTATCCATATCTTGAGTCTCCTCTACTCGTCTAACCTCATCAACACTTTGCTTCCTCTCTACCTCTGTATCTCGTGTATCTCCCGAGTTTCTCTCAACCTCCTTACTTCTTACTTCATCAACCGTTTGCCTTGGTTTCTCTCTATCTTCCATTTCTTCCTTTCTCATACTCCCTGGGTTCCTCTCAGGTTCTGTACTCTTTAATTTGTCTCTACCTTGACCTCTACTTATATAATGTTCTCGCTGTGTCCTTTTTTCATTCAGTGGTATCCTGGATGCTCTGACACTGCTACTAATTGATGTGTCTCTGTGTCTATACCTTTCTTTCCCGTTTTTCACTGGGATCCTTGATTTTCTTAATTCTCTTCTGCTACTACTACTTCCCTTCTCTTTTCTAGCCTCCCGGCTCTTGGATCGGTATTCCCTTCGATCCGTATCTCTTCTTCTACCATCCTTTTTCAACTCTTCATATTTTCTATCCACATATTCGCAAAGCGCCTTTATATCTTCCTTCTCTCTTCTAGTACTATTTCCTGCCTTATTCTTCTTGCTAGATCTCACATCTACCTGTCTCAACCTTTCGAGGCGCCTTCTATAATCTGATGAATTGTCTGAAGACGACCAACATCTCTTCGTCTTTTGTGTACCCCCTTCCTCTATCTCTCTTCTATGGGATCTCCGTTTGCTATGTCTGTGACACTTGTCACTCTCCTCAGACGACGTACTGTCTGAGTCACTTGACATCGATACCTCTTCTGGAGTCCTTCTCCGTCTGCTCCTATTTTCCACTTCATTAATCGTTTTCCGACCCTTTCCTCGTGTCGGTCTATCCTCTTCTTGTGTTTCTCTGTGTTTGCCTCTCCACTTTGGGCGTATCTGCATTTGTGCTGTGTTTCTTAACTTCGCGAGTGGCATATTGTATTCTGACGAATCGTCGGATGACGTATAATATCTCTTCTTTCCACGTCTAATGTCTCTCGCCCTTTTCTCCTGTTCGTCTGTTTGTCGATTTTCCTCCATCTCCTCTTCTTCCTGCTGATTTTCTTGTTGTCTCTCCGCTTCCTGCAACTGTCGTAATTGTTTCTCTTGCTCTGCTAATCTATTTTCCCTCTCTTTCAGCCTCTGTACATATTCCATGAGCGGAATGTCCTCTTCGCTCTCCGAGTTATCTCTTACATTTCTTAACCTCCTTAATTCTTCTGGTATTGTTCTGTCAATCTTTTCTCTTTCTGACATTCTCGCCTGATCACGCTGTACATCTTCCTCTTCTGGAGTCCTCCGTCTATTTCTCCCTGTATCCTGTTTATCTTCCTCGTCTTTCTCTCTTCCTCTCTCCTGTTTGTTTTGTGAATCGTTAAAAATTCCAGATCTTTGGTTTGGGTTTTTCGGTTGTGTATGTATCTCCGCTCTAGTGACTATACGACTTCCACCTGCTCTTGGTGTGTATGACTCTTCTGGAGAACTTTCTTCTGATGTAGTCTCATCTGTGTCCTCTGGTACCACTACATAATGGGTCTTCCTCTTGTTCTGTTCCTGCGGTGGTATGTCTATAGGTTTCTGCGTTTGTAACCTTAGATGTTGTACATGCGTCTTGATGGTTTTATTTTGATCTTGTTTCAATATTTGATAAGTTGTTTCTGAAAGGCGTCGTAACACCTGCCAATTCGGAATCCAGTTCTGGTCTAGTTTTCCACTCCTAACATGTTTCCTATAGAACACTATGTCTCCCGGCTTGAATTCCTGTGCAACTGCATTTTTATTCGCATTTCTTTGCCTCCTTTCAAAATCTTTCTTGATGTTCCTTTGTGCTAAGGTGTGTGCTCGGTATTTTTCCCGGATTAGTATTTCCATGTCATTTAGCGCAAATACGTCATGATGTTTCGTGATAAAGTTTTGAAAAGTTCTTTTGTTTTCTTTTTCTGTCCGTATCTGTGACTTAATCTCCTTCATCCTATCCTTCATGCTAACCTGTTGTGTAATTCGTCCCTGCATTCTATCTCTTTGTTGACCGCTTCCAGTCTCATAAAAGTTCCTATTCGTATGTCTATCTCTGAAGCAAGGTTGTCTACTCCTTCCTTGAACCATTTCTATCCTGTGTACTCGATCGGATGTGTAGTATGGTCTGTGACAATTGTTTTTCCATCTGGTGTCTCTTTCCCTGTATTCTATGCAATTGTTGTTTCTATGGCTCCATCTTCTTTCCCTCCACGTACGTTCCTGTTCTCTACACGCTAGACAATTACTGGTATTCATATAATCCCATCCTAACTGTTGGTTACCCCTCCTAGTGTATGTTTTCCTATCTCGGATACCACTATGTCCATCTTTCCTTTCATTGTAGTTATCCTGTCCTTGTCTGCTGCCTTCAGTGTGTGACATATGTTGTACTCTCCCCACAATGAATCCTCTTGGTATCGTGACATGCTTTGCTGCTGTGTTGAGTAGCATAACTGGACATTGAGACCTGTTTTCTATGACTACTATCCCCTCCGTCATGTTTATGCACGGTTCATCGGCTATGTCTGCATCCTGGAATTCCACTGTTCTGACCGTCTGTCCAATTTTATAATATGGTGACCTCTTAACTTTTACTGTGACTATGTTCACCGTATTCGGACGTAAAGTAATCGGCTTCTGTAATCTTATCACTGATGCGATATGCATATCATCCTGCATGTCAATGTATTTGTCTTGAATCCTTAACTTTTGTATGTCAAAATACAATCTTACACTGTATTTCTTCATAAAATCCCTGCCTAATATGCAATTCCGTGACATACCTTTCACTATAATAAACGTTTGCATCAACGACTTCGTTCCAATGCTAAACTGTAACGTTGACATTCCCATCACCTTTAACCTTTCACCTGACACTGATGTGAGTTGCATGCGTGTTTTTTCCAATTTGGGTGGCTGATGTAGCTGTTTATACAACCCAAATCTTAATAAGCTAACACTAGCACCTGAGTCCAAGAGACTTCTGATTTTTCTGTCACCTATTGTTATCAAACACGAACTCGGATCTGTATGGTACGTTTCGTTTACTGTTGATATATCTCCATTCTGTTTCCTTATCCTTGGTCCTCCTTCTATATGTACCTGCTTATTCTCCTGTGACCTATTTATCACCCTATTCCTGTCAGTCTCTCTCATGTGAGTAGGTCTGCCTTTTCCCTGACTACTGTATCTACCGTACCGCGGTGTTTCGAAAGCCTTCGTGCGGTGCGTGCATGAGTGTGCTCCTTGTGTGCGGGTATATTGAGGTTGACACCAGGTGTCATCCCTGTCCCTACACATAGCCTGTCGCGGACCATGATAACTACCCATATGTGTAGCCCTACTGCTTTGATACCTGCGTGGTGGTCTCCATGTACACACGCTAGCTCTGTGTCCCCGCTAATGGCAGTTATAGCATTCCATTTCTTGCACCCATCGGCGACCTGTTTGTTGTCTCCTTACATGACCATTTCTTCGACGTACATTATCTATCTCCATTGGCTCCTCTTCATCAACCTTTGCCTGTTCTACTCTTAACTCAAACCTTCTGCAATGGCAGAATCCATAGTGTCTTTTAACATCTTATGATCTTTCCTTATTAAGTGTAGTTTGATGGCATCACTATATAATCCGTCTACGAAGATACCGATTAACTGGCTATCTGTTCCCTGTCTGTCTGTTGTTTCAGCTGGGAATACCTCTTCAATGATGTTAAACATTTTATCAGTATACATCTGTACCATTTCCTCTTTGCTTTGTTTTATCTTCCTAAGTTTCTGCCATCCTAGGTGTACATCTTGTAATTCTCCATATCTCTTCACCAATTCCTGTTTGAAATCTTGCCATGATTCCTCTGGCACTGTGTCTAACCTTCTTCTAATGAAATCGGCCACTAAATGTATGCTGGTAAGAAAAGCTAACAATCTCTTTTCATTGTCTGAGGCCTGAACAGATAAAGATTATCTCTCTATTTGTAAGAGCCAGGTCTTACATTCAGTAGATTTACCTGAAAACGTGTCAACATTACACTTAACATTACTAAGTTTGCTGTTTTTGTCTAGATTACTCAATGTTTCAGATACCTGGCGTAATACGCCTGCTACCGTTTCTGTCTGTTGTTCCATCTTAGCTCTGAAAACCAAAAAAAATTTATGTTATTGGGACTTCTTGGGGCTCTGAACAAAAATTATTTGGTTAGTTATCTTGATGTTATAACAAAACAATTGCTATTCACGCAAATCTCTATAACAGAAATATCAAGGAAATTACAATACATTCATAAGTTCAAAGTTATACATAAACAATAATTCTCAATAATATCTAACTAACTAACTACTCTGTATCCGGACGTTGGTTCCTGATGAATGTGTCTTTTCTGGACTGCTGACTTGAGTGTGCACACTGTTTTTGTTTCTTTCTTTCTTCCCTGTTGTTTTCTGTGTTATGAGCGGCTGTTGTTGATACTTGTTACACAGTTCATAGAAGGATCACTCTGGTGTGATGATGTTTGACCTGCACCCGACTTTGGAATTTCTTTGTTACGTTTTGACCCTTGTGTATGTTCTCGACTTAATGATGACCATAATGTCCCTGTCTTATGTTCGCTGGCTGTAATTGTAGGCGCCGTACCTTTGTGGCCTACCTTGTTCCTATGACCACTGAATGAGATCAAATTATCTGACAAATATAATACCTGGAATGACTTGATGACTCAGAGCTGACAACAAAAGTTCTTTATTTGTTGTCAAGGAACATATTCAGAAATTGGCTATTTCCAAGCCTGATTATCAATAAATATACATATGAGACTTCATTGATGACACTCCTACATCACATACTGCACTGGTCAGGAACTAATGTTATTATCTCTTGATTAGCTCAGGATCTCTGCTGTCTACTTTGTTATTCTATCCACCCATCACTACTACACATCACTACTGATTAATGGGCTGTTCTCCATCTATTAAAATTGCTTCGAAGTATTGTCTGGGTCACCCCCAGTGCTGGTAAATTCTTCGTAGCTTTAAACTATTCTTTGTACTACCTGCCCTGTACGTCCGACGCTGGACCACTGCTTTAACACTTGTCCTTGTCTATCTGCTCTCAGCTAATTATACGAGTGTTTACATACCAGAATAAAACTGCTGGCGATATCTGCTGGACACAGCTCGACATGAAAAACTATTTGTTATGGAAATATCTTGCATCAGTCTTCTTCTCTTCTTCTCTGCACACTGCAGCAGTACCATAAGCAACATGGCACCTCAGCTGTCCATAACATGGTAGATGGTCGTACGGTTAGTTTAATTTCTAACCCGCTCTCAGCTGACGACCATTGAAGAGTCCACTCCACTCTTTTCTTCCCTCACGGGTTTCTCGTGACACAATGTTGACCTAAAACTAAGTCCCACTACTCATTAATTATCCTACTTATTCCTATCTCAGTTCTCTCCCTTTCCTATCACATTTGCTTTTATGTACACTTCATGAACCTTGGCTTTGGAGCTTCTGATTTTGCTTCTGTTTAAATTTGCTTTTTTGTTTTTCCTGTCTTCAATCTTACTAATGGTTTCTGTTGTTATCCATGCTTTGTGCTGATGTTCTCTTTTTCTCAGTACTTCTTCACGTCTCGTTCCATATATTTTTTACTTGTTGCCAGTGGTCTTCTGTATCTGTTTCATCTTCCATTTGTTGGATACTGTGATTGAAAATTTTTCTCTTATTTCCTGATTTCTTAGATATCCCACATTATACTGTTGTCTATAGCTATATGCTGTTGTAAATTTCTTGAGTTTTAATTTTGTTTTAGCCAACAGAAGATGGTGGTCTGATACAACATCTGCTCCTCTACATACTTTCACATCATGCAATGATGACCTAAACTTCTTGCTTATGCATATGTGATCAGTCTGATTCTCAGTTCTGTGGTCTGATGATATCCATGTTGCTTTATGTATTCTTTTATGTGGAAATATGCTTCCTCCTATAGCTAGTTGATTTGAAGCACAGAAGTTTGCTAATAGTTCCCCATTCTCGTTCATCATACCTAATCCATGCTTTCCCATGATTTCTTCAAAGCCAGTGTTGTCTGTTCCTATTTTCGCATATAGGTCCCCCATCAAAATTGTAATGTCATTTCTTTTCTTATTGTCCAAGACACTTTGTAGTCTGGTGTATTCTTTCACAGATTCTTCTTTATCGTTTATTGGTGCATAACACTGAATGATGTTTATATTTACTTTCTTTTTGGCTGATTTAAACCTTGCTAGGTTGCTTCATGCGCCTCCTTTCCAGAGGACCTTCTTTTGTCTTGGGCGACTGAGTTGATTTATATTCTTTATTTGACTTGTCCATATTTGTTGAAGTTTTTGTGGTTAAAAAGTTTTTTACGGGATGGGGTAACCAGCCCCATGCCCAACCCTCCTTAGTCACTTTTTACGGCATGCCTGGTAGGGTACAGTGTTACTATTCTTTGCTCCCCTTTCGGGCCCCGGTAACACACGGGTGGTGGTGTGTTTGGTTATTGTGATTTATTGTTCTGTTCACTTTCTGATATGTGTGATGCCATGATCTGTGTCACATCTGGTTTGTGTGGTGATATGTTTGATTATTGTGATTTATTGTTCTGTGTCACATCAGATGTGTGTGATGACATGTTTTGTGTCACATCTGATATGCGATGACATGTTCTGTGTCACATCTGATGTGTGATATGTTCTGTGTCACATCTGACATGTATGTTGCCAAGTTCTGTGTCACATCTGATGTGTGTGATGCCATGTTCTGTGTCACATCTGATGTGTGTGATGCCATGTTCTGTGTGACATCTGGTATGTGTGGTGCCAAGTTCTGTGTCACATCTAATGTGTGTGATGCCATGTTTTGTGTCACATCTAGTTTGTGTGATGCCAAGTTCAGTGTCACATCTGATATGTGTGATGACATGTTCTGTGTCACATCTGATGTGTGTGATGACATGTTCTGTGATATCTGATATGTGTGATGCTGTGACCGGGAGAGTAAACGGAAAACAGCACCAAAAGTCAAGGCTCGTGTGACAGTGTCTATCGTGATAGTGGATTTTGTGGAAAGGGATGTAAATCTGTATTTCACTTGAAATAAGGGAAATAATCCCAAGACTTTCTTTGTAGGGGTTCTTCTGGGGAAGACTGGTTATTCACCAGAGGTGTTGCTTCCAGAAGAGAGGAACAACCCAGGTAATTAAGAGAACTCGTAAGTGCCTTGATGGATTCTAAATTTGATCTTGAAGCGTTGAATATATAATCGGTAACTCGAACAGTCAAAGGAAACTTCAATAGTGCAGATTACTTGAAAAGTCCAGTAGATATAAAAAAGATATCCTTTATTTCGTTTCGTTTCAACATGAGGAAAATGTGGCAGTTCAATAAGAATTTCTGGTGGGGGATAGTAAAACTGCCAGCTTTAGCCTCCAAGGCGAAAGGCTTACAGCTCCTCAATACTCTAGTCGTTTTGTGACATCTGTGGAAATCCTAACGAAATGAAAATTCGAGTCGAGACTTCAATTGTAACTAAATCGAACTTACGTCCTGTGGAGTGAACCACAAATACAATCGTTGCAGGGGTTAGTGCTAGGTCACTTAACTATCCTGGTTGGTAGAGGATCTCATAGATGGATATTATTATCCAAACCGTAGGAGTCAAGGGCTTTTTCGTTCAATAGTAGTCGTAGCGCCAGGTTGCTCCAAACCTAAACTAAAGAACGCCCTATGTTGATTTGACTCTAGCATTGAGTTACTGCCTCAAGCTCTCTCTCTGTCTGGTTTCTAAGATGCATCAGTTTTTTTAACCTACTTGTCTGGTGCTATGTCTTGCCAGAGGATGACCAAAGTATTTCTCATTGGAGTTAGGACCGGAAACCTTCTAATGATTGGTCTTGGGGCTAGTGGACTGTTCATAAAATAATCTTTAACCTAACTAGCTACGAATCCTCTAGTCCCTAAAATTATTGTTTCTATGTGATGATGGACCAACCATTGAATGATTGAAAAGTTCTCTTAATAAGTAAATGTAAGTGGTGGGGACTGATGGACATAGTCAAGGTACTTAAGACAATCATCAACCAACTAGCAAACCGCTTTTATGGGTTGATAGTTATCAAATATCTCTCAAATACATTATAAAACATAATACAAGATGACAAGCGAGTTAACGTCGCAAAGGAAAACTGGGAACGAAAATGGCGGGTGCCCATAAAATATGGCGGACGCCCAAAATGGCGGATTTACAAAATGACCATCATCCCACACTTCAACTGAAGCGGGTGATGAAATAAAATTAATGGAACAAATGGAAATGGAACCACAAAACTTGGTAGCAAGGTATGGGCAAAATTGGTAAGTCTTATAATAAAAATAATGGCTACACCGGTATAACAATAACCGGAAATAATGCAAGGATTGGAAACATGGTAATCAACGGACTAAGGTACTCAATGGAGAAATGGCAAATAGTTAAATCACATGTGTTAGTGGAACAATAACTGGAAATTCAAACAAGCATAGCACAAAATTGAAGTCATTATTATAATAAGTCATGGATGATGCCAACATTAGTGGCGGGTGAAAATGTACTTTAGTTAAACACTTTTATTAGGTACAACAGGACGAACAGCACACTCAAATCTGAGCAAAATCTTATAGCAAAAAAAAAAAACAAACAAAGGGACATAAAAGATGGTCAAAAGTACAGGAAAAAAAACAAAGGGAGATTAAAGGATGGTCAAAAGTAATGGGGTGAAAAAAAAACAAAGGGAGATAAAAGATGGTCAATTATTAAATCAGTCAAAACTAACTTGATTTAATGACACTACGCGTGTGAAAGGAAATACTTTAGCAATATATGAGGACTACACAGTTCTTCTGAGTCGGGAGATCTCCATCATCAATGTTTAAAAGGAGGCCGCAAGGTAAACTGTTCATATACTGGTAGATTCGTCAATGTTTTTCTTGCGGACGGAATTGTGTTAGTTCTCCATAAATGGCAATTCTTGGACTTCATAGCATAACTTGCAAAATTGATAAAAGTCCGCAACCGAGATGTCCAGGGATGCATAACAGCTGGTCTTCACTGCAACATCAGGATCAAACAATTCAGCAGCGGAAGCATTGGGTAAGAGACTTGCTTCGTAATGCACGAGAAACAGGTTTGACATCATGCTTGAAACGACATCAGGGGCAGGAAATGTCAACATGACAGAAACTGTCATCTGGAAGTATGTACAGTTCAATTCGTAATCAACTTCGCCAAAATATTCATCGCTTCCAATCTTACGATGTCTTGCGATGACAGGCGAGGATCGTGCTGTATAGGTTGGGGTGTAGGAACAATGGCATGGACAACAGGAGTGGACAGGACAGAGCTTCGTGGTGGAGGCTGTGGAATGGTAGGTGGACAACGGCGGGGAATGCGTAATCTACGGGATGGAGGTGTGACAGGTGGAGGCGGAGGGGAGGGACTACGGTGAGGAGAATGAACAGAACCACGGGAGTGACGAAAACGGGGACGCACATGGGCGGCCTGCTGGAGAAAGTATTTAGGAAGGGGAGCAGAATCGCCAGATGATGTCGAATGACGTTTAGAAGGAAAACGAGCTGGGGGAGGAGGAAAATCAGGTTCAGTATCAGAAGAAGCAGAATCGGGGTAACTGTCAAGGTCTGACGGAGGGGGAGGAAAATAATCAGAGGTTGGAAGAGCAGGTTCAATATCCAAATAGTCGGAATCAGTGGCGGTATCAAGGTCGGAGGGAGGTGGATGAAAATAATCAGAGGGAGGAAGAGCGGGGTTAGATGAGATATGAACAGAGGGAGGAGGAGCGGGGTTAGATGAGATATGAACAGAGGGAGGAGGGGATGAAACGACAGGAGTTGTTGTAACTGGAGGTATAATAACATCATGCTGAGGCGAAGCATGAGAGGGGCCCGGAGTAATGGAGGGTAACTCAGCTAAACGCGCGTCACGGGCGTGGATTCGGGAGTACAGTTCAGGAGGAGGGATAGGACCTTCAGAGGTGGAACAAGAACGATAACGTCTCGTACGATCAACCATATGGGAGGGTGAAGAAGGAGAAGGTACCTTGGAGGTGGAGGGAACAGCAGCTCGACGGACTACTCTAGACCGGAGTCTGTGTACAGCATTATCTCTGGTAGGACTATCACTATCTGATGAGGAAGCATCATAATCATGGGGCTGAACAGGTGTAAGCGGAGCAGGGGGAGTGTTAAGTGAGACGGGGGCAGATCTGATGTTGTCTGATGGAGGACTAAATGAAAGTTCAGACATGGATGGAGAGTTTGAATGGTTATACTGGAGGGTAGCATTTCGCATGGGGCGGCCAGATGGAAGAGCGGGAGGAGGGACAGTGTAGGGGCGTTGCTCATCTAGTCGTAATTGGGTAGCATGAGCTTTGGTTTCGTGGTGTCGCTCTTCATTCCAAATCACGAAGGTAACAGGGGATGTCTGTTCAACTATCTTGTACCCGGAAAGCCAGCGATGATCAAATTTATCGCTACGGACATGCTTCTTAAACCAGACCAAATCACCAACTTGGAAGGAGGGTAGGTTAGTGCCCTTATCAAGTAAACGCTGTCGCTTCTTAAACGCCTTGAGAGCGTTATGGTGAACTTGCTGGTGGGCGAAACGTTTTTGTTGTAGGATAATCTCAATGGGATTATCACCCATATATTTCCGCTGAGGAGTAAGGAGATTATCCAAAGGTAGGCGTGGTTCCCTGCCATACAAAAGGTAGAATGGCGAGAAACCAGTCGTATCATTCACATTGACACGCAGAGCCTCAAGAGCTTGGGGTAAATAAAAATCCCAATACTGCGGATTATCAGCTGTGAATTTGGAGAGGATGTCATGAAGAGTCTTATGCATTCTTTCATTGCGACCATTTGACTGGGGCCTATAGAAGCTGGTCATCTTATGTCTTATATGAAGGGCTGCAAGAGTAGAATGGAAAGGTCGACCAGTAAATTGCTTCCCATTATTGGAAAGAATAGTCTTAGGATAGCCGTGGCGAGGCACAAAATCATTAAGGAAGATTTCAGTTACTTCTTCAGAGGAAGAGCCACAAAGTGGAAAACATTCGGGCCAGACAGAATACTGGTCTACAAAATGTAAGACATGGGTATTACCGGACTGAGAAAGAGGATAGGGACCAGAGAGATCAACGCTGACGCATTCCATAGGGAAATGTGTCAGAGACATCAGTTGGGTAGGGATACGCAGAGGACGCATGTTGCGCTGCTTGCATGTTCTACAAGAGTCAACATATTCGGCAACGTCCTTATAGAGAGAAGACCAGTAATATCGTTTAGAAATAATGTCTCGTGTTTTATCTCGCCCCATGTGTCCATTAGAGTCATGGAAATCATGGAGAACACGAGGGATAAGATGCTTAGGAAGACAGATGAGGAGTTTATCTGGACATTTAGGGTTAATCCAGTAAAGAACGTTATCAGAGGATTGAATAGTGTAATTGGAAACGGATTTTGGGTCACGCTGAAACTGAGAGCGAATCTGCAGGAGCGCAGGATCTCGAAGTTGTTCCTTCACAGTAAAAGAAGGAAAAAGGAGCTCATCAGGAGAGCTGGAAGAAGTGTCATGAGTAGAAATGACAGGAGGAGGACAGTCAGCATTAATGACAAGTATTTCTTTAGCGTTATCGTCAAGGTCTGATGACGCCTTAGGATCTGGCCGAGAAGAATAGGAGGGATCTGTACAAGTATCATATGGAATGCGAGACAGAAGGTCAGCTACAGTGTTATGTTCTCCTGGAATATGCTCAATTGTAGCATCATAACTCTGTAAATTCAGAGCCCATGTTTGTAGCTTACGGGGTTGCTCAGACGTCTTGGATAGCCAAGTGAGCAAAGGCTTGTGGTCGGTACGGATTAGAACCTTTGTACCACGTAGATAGAAGTCTAACTTTTGCAACGCATAGTGTATGGCAAAAGCTTCCTTCTCAGTAACAGTCCACTTTTGTTGAGACCGACTAAGTGCGTGAGAGAGGAACGCAATAGGCATCTCGTTTGGGACTTCGGCAATAATCGGAGGAGAGTCCGAAACGTTGGCCTGGACAAGGCAAGCACCAACGGCCAGAAAAGAAGCATCCGTATACAAAATCATAGGACGTCTAATGTCTGGATATGCTAAACGAGGAATCTTAGTGAGGGAAGACTTAAGATAATTGAAAGCATCTTGGCAGGCTGTCCATCGGAAACGAGCATACTTTTTTGTTAGAGCAATAAGAGGCTCAGCAGCTCGAGAGAAATTGATTATATGTTTTCTATAGTAAGAACAACTGCCCAAGAAACCGCGAACGTGGCGAACAGAAGTAGGAGGAGGCATATCACGGATGGCCTGCACTTTAGCATCATCCGGGCGGACACCCTCTTGGTTGATTATGAAACCAAGATATTTAGCTTCGGTCTGTAAGAAGGCACATTTGCTTAACTTGAGCATAACATTATGTGCTCTCAATCGGTTAAAAACTTTCTCCACATGGAGTAAATGATCCTCAAGGGTTCCTGGAGTGTGAATCAGGATGTCATCAACATAAGCCAAGGCTTAAGATTGCATGCCCTTCAGTACTTCGTCCATGAGGGACATATACGTGGCAGGGCTGGTCTTTAGACCGAATGGCATGACATTCCATTGGTAACTCCCAATATGTGTAGTAAAAGAGGACTTCATTTTGGCTTCCGGTGACATCGGAATGCACCAGAATCCAGAACGGGCATCTAGGGTAGTAAACCACTTAGATTTGCCAACGGTTGCCAAGATATCGTCAACCCTTAGTGACTATTACAATGGGGGAAGACCAGGAGGATCGGGGTATGAGATAACTTTTGATGATGGCATTTAAGGATGTAGGAGAGGAAGATAAGTAGTGCTGAGGAGGGTAGTTACCATGTGGTAAACGCGCATGTGTAACAGCACTAATGGTATTCAAACTCCAAGGAGAAGGCTTCTTGAAGGAAGAAGATCGTCTATCATTTCCCAGGGGAGGACAGGTATGCAGAAGGGGGGGGAGCATTGAGAGAACATGTATGGGGGGTTGGGAGTTTAGAAGACAGTTGGGAGTGGTTGGTAACACGGGCAACAATAGTACCTCTGGGTATTGTAAGAGGTTTTCCTGAAGAATTTAGGAGCATAAGGGGAAAGTCATGTGACGTGGACACAGTGACAATGCCATCGACGACATGGATACAGGGATCATCGATGATGTCTGAGTCAGGTAGAGGTTCCACGTAAACAGAATAACCTGAGGGTATATAGTCGGACCGTTTGACCCGACCAGTAACGATAGTAAGACAATGAGGTTTTAAGGTGACAGGGGCAATAACTCTAACAAGAGACGCAATGTGGATATCATCCTGAAGAGGGATGAACTCACCATTGACACTGATCTGTTTCAAGTCAAAGTAAATGCGCACTTTGTGATGAAGAAAGAAGTCACGACCAAGAATGAAATTCCTAGTCATCCCACTAGCAACAACAAAAGGATGCGCAAGAGATTGAGATCCAATCTGGAGGCGAATGATAGCCGTTCCAATAGAACGCAAAGGTTGTCCAGTGACAGAAGTTAAAGAAGTGGAAGAAGGAAAGAATTGGACGTGTTTGCGGATCTGGCGAAATAACTGTTCTCTTATTAAACTAACAGTAGCACCAGTATCCACAAGAGCGCGATAATTCTTTTTATTAATGGCAATTAGACAAGAAGAAGGATCAGGAGTGACCGAAGGAGGAGAGATATAAGAGATGGAAGTCGGAGAGACCGTAGAAGAGGGAGAAAAAATTTTCGGACTTTCACAGGACTTGTGAAAGTGACGAAATGTGTTTGCTTTGCGAGAGGATCTAGTACCCAAAAGAGGTGGGTTAAAGCCACACAACGCGATCCTATCTATCGAGTGGCGGAATGGTTTCCCTGGCCCATGAGAAGCTGGGGGTGGAACTGTCCACGGTTGAATGAACGTGGAGGGATACGAGGTGGTTGCATGGGGTTGGATGGTAACCATGAGAGCTGGTGCGGCTGACGTTGATCATTCACCGGTTGTTGAGGTTGTGATCTAGTGTGGTTTAAGGTCCTGTTAAGATTATGTTGTTTCTGCACACAACTTTTTGATGTGTGTCCGGCCAAACCACAAAAGTAGCAAATGACTGGAGCTACTTGTTGAACTTGTAGAGCAGATGGGTGACGTCAGTGTTGAGTGCGCTGAACAAACTGTTGGCGATAAGATCCCGGCAATGGAGTATCGCACGGCTGTAACATGGATGGTTGCTGCCAAGACTGACGGTAATGACTGACGTCCATTGGCTCTTCATCTATGTGATCGTGTGCACGAGGTTCACGCCCAAGTCTATTTGCAAACCGTTTCTTCACATTGTCTTCATTTATTGCTAGTTGTGTGGCATCAAGGATTGTCTGTGGGTCTTTCCTTATTAAATGAAGTTTCAGCGCATCTGACTGGAGACCATCGATAAAAATGCCAACAAGTTGGTTTTCCGTACCAGTAGACGCAGAGGAAGGTTCCACCAAAGCATGTTCAGCCAGGTTTAACAACCTATCGGCAAAAAACTGAACCGGTTCGTGACGGTCCTGATAGAGTCCGCGAAGCAAGGTCTAAGCATGTTGGTGATCCTTAACGGAAGAGTAACGGCGGATGAGCTCCTTCTGTAGAGAGGCGAAGGTCTCGTCTGGAAATAACTGTGCACGGCGACGTAGATAGTCAGTGACAAGTGACTGAGATGATAAGAAGGCAACACGTTTGCGATCGGCATCAGTGGCTGATGGAATCAATGAAGTAAATTTCTCAATGTCACGTAACCACTGCCGAAAGTGGACGGATTGCCACAAAAAGGCTTAACAATGTTATTGATGTTGTGCAGATTTGCACTCTGTGTAACCAAGCTAAGGGTGGTAGCAATAGCTTGTAGAGAACTATTAGGAACTTCAGCGTTATCTGGCAATTGTTGACTCGACGCATGCTGTTGTTGCATGTCATGTATCTGCTGTTGTAATAACAGATTTTGTTGTTGGAGCAATTGTATTTGATTTTCAAACTGCTGTTGCATATTTGGATCCATCATGCATAAGCTGTACCACACCGAAAATGACAATCTCTGGTGTGTGAAAGGTCAAGGGCACCAAAAAGTCAATCTATGTGACCGGGAGAGTAAACGGAAAACGGCACCAAAAGTCAAGGCTCGTGTGACAGTGTCTATCGTGATAGTGGATTTTGTGGAAAGGGATGTAAATCTGTATTTCACTTGAAATAAGGGAAATAATCCCAAGACTTTCTTTGTAGGGGTTCTTCTGGGGAAGACTGGTTATTCACCAGAGGTGTTGCTTCCAGAAGAGAGGAACAACCCAGGTAATTAAGAGAACTCGTAAGTGCCTTGATGGATTCTAAATTTGATCTTGAAGCGTTGAATATATAATCGGTAACTCGAACAGTCAAAGGAAACTTCAATAGTGCAGATTACTTGAAAAGTCCAGTAGATATAAAAAAGATATCCTTTATTTCGTTTCGTTTCAACATGAGGAAAATGTGGCAGTTCGATAAGAATTTCTGGTGGGGGATAGTAAAACTGCCAGCTTTAGCCTCCAAGGCGAAAGGCTTACGGCTCCTCAATACTCTAGTCGTTTTGTGACATCTGTGGAAATCCTAACGAAATGAAAATTCGATTCGAGACTTCAATTATAACTAAATCGAACTTACGTCCTGTGGAGTGAACCACAAATACAATCGTTGCAGGGGTTAGTGCTAGGTCACTTAACTATCCTGGGTGGTAGAGGATCTCATGGATATTATTATCCAAACCGTAGGAGTCAAGGGCTTTTTCGTTCAATAGTAGTCGTAGCGCCAGGTTGCTCCAAACCTAAACTAAAGAACGCCCTATGTTGATTTGACTCTAGCATTGAGTTACTGCCTCAAGCTCTCTCTCTGTCTGGTTTCTAAGATGCATCAGTTTTTATACTTGTCTGGTGCTATGTCTTGCCAGAGGAAGTATTTCTCATTGGAGTTAGGACCGGAAACCTTCTAATGATTGGTCTTGGGGGCTAGTGGACTGTTGAAATAATCTTTAACCTAACTAGCTACGAATCCTCTAGTCTAAAATTATTGTTTCTATGTGATGATGACCAACCATTGTTTAAAGTTCTCTCTAATCTAAATGTTTTCCGGTCTGACTTGTATGTAGGCCACACAAGGTTTGATGACATCATAGGTTCATGTGTGTCATGACTGATGATGTCATTGATTCTTGACTAGTGGTTTATTTATCTAACTAGTCATTCATAAAATACTTTACTATAAGGCTAACAGTTGTAGCTACTTAATAGTCTACCCTGTTACATAGCCATGTTCTGTGTCACATCTGATATGTGTGATGCCATGGTCAGTGTCACATCTGATATGTGTGATGCCATGTTCTGTGTCACATCTGATATGTGTGATGCCATGTTCTGTGTCACATCTGATATATTTGATGCCAAGTTCTGTGTCACATCTGATGTGTGATGACATGTTCTGTGTCACATCTGATGTGCGTGATGACATGTTCTGTGTCACATCTGATATATTTGATGCCAAGTTCTGTGTCACATCTGATGTGTGATGACATGTTCTGTGTCACATCTGATGTGTGTGATGGCATGTTCTGTGTCACATCTGATGTGTGTGATGACATGTTCTGTGTGATATCTGATATGTGTGATGCCATATTCTGTGTCACATCTGATATGTGTGATACCATGGTCAGTGCCACATCTGATGTGTTTGATGCCACATTCTATGTCATCTGATGTGTGTGATGACATGTTCTGTGTCACATCTGGTATGTGTGATGACATGTTCTGTCTGATGTGTAATAACATGTTCTGTGTGACATCTGATATGTGTGATGCCATGTTCTGTGCTGCTCAGTCTGGTATATGTTGTATCCTCTTTTGTTTTCTCTTTCTGGTATGTGTAGTGCCTTGTTCTGTGTTCCCTAATGCTATCTGTAATGTTGTGTTCTTCTCTGTTGCTATTTCGGCTGTATGTTCTCTATTGTTGTGTGTTGTGTTCTTCTCTGTTGCTATTTCAGCTGTTCTGCTGTATGTTCTCTATTGTTGTGTGTTGTGTTCTTCTCTGTTGCTATTTCTGCTGTATGTTCTCTATTGTTGTGTGTTGTGTTCTTCTCTGTTGCTATTGTTTTGTGTTGTGCTCTTCTCTGTTGCTATTTCAGCTGTATGTTCTCTATTGTTGTGTGTTGTGTTCTTCTCTGTTGCTATTGTTGTGTGTTGTGTTCTTCTCTGTTGCTATTGTTGTGTGTTGTGCTCTTCTCTGTTGCTATTTCAGCTGTTCTGCTGTATGTTCTCTATTGTTGTGTGTTGTGTTCTTCTCTGTTGATATTTCAGCTGTTCTGCTGTATGTTCTCTATTGTTGTGTTCTTCTCTGCTACTATTTCAGCTGTTCTGCTGTATGTTCTCTATTGTTGTGTGTTGTGTTCTTCTCTGTTGCTATTTTGGCTGTTCTGCTGTATGTTCTCTATTGTTGTGTTCTTCTCTGTTGCTATTTCGGCTGTTCTGCTGTATGTTCTCTATTGTTGTGTGTTGTGTTCTTCTCTGTTGCTATTTCGGCTGTTCTGCTGTATGTTCTCTATTGTTGTGTGTTGTGTTCTTCTCTGTTGCTATTTTGGCTGTTCTGCTGTATGTTCTCTATTGTTGTGTGTTGTGTTCTTCTCTGTTGCTATTTCTGCTGTATGTTCTCTATTGTTGTGTGTTGTGTTCTTCTCTGTTGCTATTTCAGCTGTTCTGCTGTATGTTCTCTATTGTTGTGTGTTGTGTTCTTCTCTGTTGCGTGTTGTGCTCTTCTCTGTTGCTATTTCAGCTGTTCTGCTGTATGTTCTCTATTGTTGTGTGTTGTGTTCTTCTCTGTTGCTATTGTTGTGTGTTGTGCTCTTCTCTGTTGCTATTTCAGCTGTTCTGCTGTATGTTCTCTATTGTTGTGTGTTGTGTTCTTCTCTGTTGCTATTGTTGTGTGTTGTGTTCTTCTCTGTTGCTATTGTTGTGTGTTGTGCTCTTCTCTGTTGCTATTTCAGCTGTTCTGCTGTATGTTCTCTATTGTTGTGTGTTGTGTTCTTCTCTGTTGCTATTTCGGCTGTTCTGCTGTATGTTCTCTATTGTTGTGTTCTTCTCTGTTGCTATTTCAGCTGTTCTGCTGTATGTTCTCTATTGTTGTGTGTTGTGTTCTTCTCTGTTGCTATTTCAGCTGTTCTGCTGTATGTTCTCTATTGTTGTGTGTTGTGTTCTTCTCTGTTGCTATTTCGGCTGTTCTGCTGTATGTTCTCTATTGTTGTGTGTTGTGTTCTTCTCTGTTGCTATTGTTGTGTGTTGTGCTCTTCTCTGTTGCTATTTCAGCTGTTCTGCTGTATGTTCTCTATTGTTGTGTGTTGTGTTCTTCTCTGTTGCTATTTCGGCTGTTCTGCTGTATGTTCTCTATTGTTGTGTGTTGTGTTCTTCTCTGTTGCTATTTCAGCTGTTCTGCTGTATGTTCTCTATTGTTGTGTGTTGTGTTCTTCTCTGTTGCTATTGTTGTGTGTTGTGCTCTTCTCTGTTGCTATTTCAGCTGTTCTGCTGTATGTTCTCTATTGTTGTGTGTTGTGTTCTTCTCTGTTGCTATTGTTGTGTGTTGTGCTCTTCTCTGTTGCTATTTCAGCTGTTCTGCTGTATGTTCTCTATTGTTGTGTGTTGTGTTCTTCTCTGTTGCTATTGTTGTGTGTTGTGCTCTTCTCTGTTGCTATTTCAGCTGTATGTTCTCTATTGTTGTGTGTTGTGTTCTACTTTGTTGCTATTGTTGTGTGTTGTGTTCTTCTCTGTTGCTACTGTTGTGTGTTGTGCTCTTCTCTGTTGCTATTTCAGCTGTTCTGCTGTATGTTCTCTATTGTTGTGTGTTGTGTTCTTCTCTGTTGCTATTTCGGCTGTTCTGCTGTATGTTCTCTATTGTTGTGTGTTGTGTTCTTCTCTGTTGCTATTTTGGCTGTTCTGCTGTATGTTCTCTATTGTTGTGTGTTGTGTTCTTCTCTGTTGCTATTTTGGCTGTTCTGCTGTATGTTCTCTATTGTTGTGTTCTTCTCTGTTGCTATTTCAGCTGTTCTGCTGTATGTTCTCTATTGTTGTGTGTTGTGTTCTTCTCTGTTGCTATTTCGGCTGTTCTGCTGTATGTTCTCTATTGTTGTGTGGTGTGTTCTTCTCTGTTGCTATTTCAGCTGTTCTGCTGTATGTTCTCTATTGTTGTGTGTTGTGTTCTTCTCTGTTGCTATTTCAGCTGTTCTGCTGTATGTTCTCTATTGTTGTGTGTTGTGTTCTTCTCTGTTGCTATTTCGGCTGTTCTGCTGTATGTTCTCTGTTGCTATTTTGGCTGTTCTGCTGTATGTTCTCTATTGTTGTGTGTTGTGTTCTTCTCTGTTGCTATTTTTGCTGTTCTGCTGTATGTTCTCTATTGTTGTGTGTTGTGTTCTTCTCTGTTGCTATTTCGGCTGTTCTGCTGTATGTTCTCTATTGTTGTGTGGTGTGTTCTTCTCTGTTGCTATTTCGGCTGTTCTTCTGTATGTTCTCTATTGTTGTGTGTTGTGTAACAGATTGAATCAGTTATATCTGACACAGCTGTCTCTAAGATTCATGACTGAATTCTAGCTCAGAATTGATGCATGGTGAATTTTTATATGGCTCAGTCATATTTAAATAAAGATAGAGAAAAATGTGTCATTCAGCATGGTTTTGTAAGTTTCTTGCTGATACTAAGCAGTTGAGTTGAAGCTTTTGCTTCTCAGAGTAAAAGAATTGGGTTAGGAACCAGGTTGTGTCATGCTATAGTCCACATAGTTGTAAAAATGGGTACCTGACTTTGTTCATGAGTTAGGGAAAGCAAAAGCAGTGAGAAAGGAGGGTGGTCATCCCATGTCATCAGTTTGAGACCTTGCACAGTCTCTAACACTTCATTCCTCTCTGACAGTATCTACTGAGGTCTACTTATACCTTTACTGTTGTTGTTGTTGTTCATTGACAGTTATGTCCACGTTTTGATTCGGTGTGTCCTATTATACTTGTACCTTTACTGTTGTTGTTGCTGTTGTTCATTGACAATTATGTCCACGTTTTGATTTGGTGTGTCCTGACTATTATACTTGTACCTTTACTGTTGTTCATTGACAAATATGTCCACGTTTTGATTCGGTGTGTCCTGACTATTATACTTGTACATTTACTGTTGTTCATTGACAATTATGTCCACGTTTTGATTTGGTGTGTCCTGACTAAACTCCGCCAATGCCGGTCCCAAGCCCGGATGAAAAAGGAGGAGGGTGGCCTGCATGGAGGCCGTAAGGAGGCAGCCCCTCCACCATGCAAAGGCACAACAGGCCAATCACCTGTTTGCTTTAAATCATGATTACGCGAACTACAAGAGAGAAAACCGGACTGATTCTAAAGGCGACGAACTGGAACGGACTACGGACTACGACTTATGGAACTTGGAACACAAGAAGTATAAATGGGAAGGAAGAGGAGCTGGTGGAAGAGATGAGGAAAGCAAAACTAGAAATCCTGGCTATAACGGAAACGAAGAAAAAAGGACAAGGAGTCATGGATCTCGATGGCAACACGTTGCTCTACAGTGGTGTACCCATATCTGAAGGGGCTAAAGGGGGCGTGGGTTGCATTGTGGCCCAAAATCAAAAAGATAGTATCAAGGGATGGAACTTTGTCTCGGAGCGCATTATGGTTGTAAAACTAAAAGAAGGAGAAACCATAGTCAACCTGGTCATAGTGTATGGGCCAAATGAGGATGAGAGAGCAGAGGTCAAGGAGGAATTCTTCGAGCTGCTTCAAAGGACAGTGGATGACTGCCTAGATGAAGTTATTATGCTCGGAGATTTTAATGCCAGAGTTGGAAATGACCATGCTAGATGGGGTGGAGTTATCGGAAGATATGGAGAAGATACTCTCAATGACAATGGAAAGCGACTCCTCAGATTCTGCAGTGAGCAGAATCTGATCATTACAAACACAAAGTTCCCCCATAAGCGCATACATGCATACACTAGATGTGAACCAACCAAGAATGAGAAGTCAGTGATCGACTATGCCATTGTTCGGAGAAGCTCATTCAGATATGTCCGAGATGCAAGAGTCTGGAGGGGGCCAGAGATTGGAAGTGATCACTACCTGCTAACAATCAAACGAACAACTGAAAGAGTTGCTCAGCCTAGGAACTGCCCAACATCACGCAAGAAACCAAGTAAACGAGCAGGAGAAATGAGCATTAGGACCTACAAGCTGAGAGAGCCAGAAATTAAGACCAGATATCAGGGGCTTATTGCTACAGCAGTGAGCAACACAGAAGAACGATCTGATGACTTGGAAACCCTCTGGAATAAATTCAAGGATATCATAAAGACAGCTGCTGCAGAAGCATGCGGTGAAGTCCGACTTGGGAACCAGAGAAAGAGGACACCTTGGTGGACAGAGGAAGTCAAAGAGAAAATAAGAGAGAAGAAAATGGCATGGAAACAATACTTAGGAGCTAAAAACACAACAGGACAAATGGAAAAATATAGAGAATATGTGACACTCAGAACAGAAGCAAAGAACAAAGTGCTAGCAGCAAAACATAAGTCCTGGGAAGAATTTGGAGAAAAGCTAGAAAAAGATGCACAAGAAAACCAGAAATTGTTCTATAAGACCCTAAAGAACATGAGGAAAGAAAAACAATGCCCTCTCAAATTTATAAAGGACAAGCAAGGCAAATTGCTTACTGCCCCGAAGGAAGTAATGGAAAGATGGAAAGAATATTTCTCAGAACTCCTGGATGGTGAGCATGATGAAGCATCAGAAATGATAACCACTGACACAGAAGAGGAAACCAATGATAGTGAAGATGACATAAGGATGGAAGAACTGAGGGCAGCACTAGAGAAAATCAAGATGGGCAAAGCAGCAGGGCATGATGGTATAACACCAGAAATGGTTAAGTACATGGGAGCATCAGGCGACCTATTACTCTTAAAGGTCCTACGGGCAGCATGGTGCAACAGGACCATACCAAAGGATTGGGAGATTGCCATCATAACACCAATTTTCAAAAAGGGTGACAATCGACAATGTGGAAACCATAGAGGCATATCCCTTCTCAGTGTCCCTGGTAAAAACTACTCTAGAATCCTAGAGCAGAGACTCCGACGCCTAGCTGAGCCACAATTGGATGAGGTCCAGTGCGGATTCCGAGCAAACCGAGGTGCTCAGGACCTAGTCTTCACACTCAGACAGCTGAGTGAAAAGGCCCTTGAGTATGGGAGTGAGATCCGTCTTTGTTTCATAGATCTGGAAAAGGCGTTTGACAGGGTCCCCTGGAGCAGGCTTTGGGACTGTTTGGCAAGGAAGAATATTCCAGCACCTCTGATTCATGCTATACAGAGCTTCTACAGGTCTTGCAGAAATTATGTGAGGACAGCAAACCATAAGTCAGAAGAGTTCAGGACCACCACTGGTGTAAGACAGGGTGATATCCTATCACCTTACCTCTTCATACTCCTTATGGACGATGTCATCAAGGCGTGTAAGGAGAGAGCAGGAAAGTGTTCAGTGGGGTGCTGGAAGATGGGACGGGTCTATATTTCGGAGCTGGCATTTGCTGATGATGTTGCCCTTATTGCTAAATCAGAGGCACATCTCCAATCCAACCTGCAAGTCTGGAAGGAAGAGCTGGAGAAGAGAGGGATGGTCATAAGCAGCTCTAAAACAAAATCCATGGTGATATCACGAGAAGAAAGAAAACATCAGATTAAGTTGGGAGAACAGGTCCTGGAGCAGGTCGACCACTTTAAATATCTCGGAGCTATTATAGACCGAAAGGGAGGCATCAAAGAAGAGTTGGCCACTCGAAAAGCAGCGGCTGGGAGACTTTTTCAGGGCATAAATCGTGGATTCCTCAGCAAGAAAGAGGTTGGTAAGAAAACGAAGATGGCTGTATACCGCTCCACCTGTGTCCCAGTCTTGACATATGGATGCGAGTCGTGGGCAATGACTACAACCCACAAAAGCCAGATCCAAACCTCAGAAATGAGGTATCTGAGGAAAGTGGTTGAAGTAACAAGAAGAGACATGGTCCGCAACCAGACGATCCGTCAAGGCCTAAAATCCCATCCGCTGCAGACCCAAATAGAACAGTCCCAACTAAGATGGTTTGGCCATGTCTGCAGAATGGGAGAAGATCGGCTACCACGACAAGCATGGGAAACAAAGAGCCAGGGATCCAGACCTCCAGGACGACCCGGGGTCCGCTGGGGGGACAACATTGGACAATCTTTGAGGGACCGAGGACTAGAATGGAACCAGGCCAGGAAGAAGACAGCTGATAGAATGGTCTGGCGCTCTCTCTTCCAAACCTCTACACCTCACGGTAGAAGGGGAACGACTAAGTAAGTAAGTAAGTAAGTGTCCTGACTATTATACTTGTACCTTTACTGTTGTTCATTGACAATTATGTCCACGTTTTGATTTGGTGTGTCCTGACTATTATACTTGTATGTATAGGTGTGTGTGACAATTACATCACCAACATACATCTAAGGAACATACTGTATTGTCTCATGTCTGCCACTAAAAATGGTCATATTTAACAAGAATTTTAAGAACATTAGTTTTCAAAGGAAAATCATTGGAAGAAGGGGAGGTTTGTGGTGTTTAGAGGTATGACCTGTTACAGGAACATTTGTGGACCGGCAAGATTGAGTTCAACTCTATTTATCTACCCTTTTCCCCAATCTTGTTTATGTCTATTTCAACAGAACCAGTACCAGCTGGAAATAACCATCACATTTGAGAACAACCACAGAGAAGTGTTCTACTTGCCCATACCCGGTGTTCTGCCAAAAGAGAACCAACAGGTTTGTCTTTTCTTTAAACAGTTGTATTGTGCCAGATTTTGTAACTGACCTTCATGACTTTGGCCTTTGAAGTTCTTGGTCACTTCATGATGTAAGTGAAAAAGAATTATAGGAATGGCCAAAATTACATTCAACAATTTGATACAATGATGATAGGAAACTCTTTACAGAGCGATACAACAGGAGGCAATCTGATCATCAGAAGAAGTCCCCCCATCAGACAAGTGTTTCGGCCCAGTATACTCCTTTACACTCTAAGGGGGGCGGGCCCACTTGGGTCATGACTCCCAAGCGTCTCAGCCTCCTGTTGTCTTGTATCGAAAATGAACCCATTTCACTTATGGTAGCAACTTTAATCCACAACTCCGCCAGCCGTGGAGGCAATTGTGAAAGTAACAAAGAGAAGACAAATTATTCTGTTCGTTCCGTCGCACACACTGAGACACCATCGCGAAGCCGCCGAGCCTAGCCACTGAAATTCTGACACTGACACCTCCTATAATATACATCGCCTGTTGCCCCTCAGTCACAGCCCGCTCACTAGTACACCACAAAACTCAGCGTTTTGTGGACTTAGAAAAATTCCTGGTGTTTTCTGTACCGCAGCGTTTATTGTCACGATTTCCATTGCCCATTGCGGTTGTTCCACAGCCAGCCTGATGCCTTTTCGGCAGTTTCACTAAGCCTCTTCAGTGCCCTTGTTCTCGCCTGTCCCTTCAACCCCAACAGTTTCAATAGATCATACATTGATGCAGCCACAAGCCCTCTTGCGCCCACTTCAACAGCCATGACCCTTGTAGTGAACCCCTCGTGTCTAAGATCCGCGGCCAGATCACTATATTTGGCCGCTTTGAACGAATGTTGCTCGTCTAATCTGGATTCAAATGGCACGGTCAGTTCAATCAGTATGACCTGAAGCGTTGAAGAAGAATGAAGCACTATATCCGGCCGTCTCCGCGATTTCCTGATACTCTCTGGATATGCCCCTCGTCCAGGTAGGTCTACCGCCATCTCCCAGTCATTTGCACAATCAAGAAGAGATGGTAAACTGCTACCTGGTTTACTCGGTTTGGGGTGTGCTGACTTTCCTGCCCTCAGAAAGTATGTATTTGCGGTGCTCGGCCTGGGTTTGCTGTTCGCCTTCATCCTTGCTAGATCTATTGTCGCAGCAAGCTCATTTAGCACTTTGTTATGGCGCCAGGTGTATCGCCCTTGCCCTAATGACACCTTACACGCTGAGAGCACGTGTTCGAGTGTCTGCCTCCCCTGGCACAGGGGGCACTGCTCATCATCCGACTTTCCCCATTTCACAAGGTTGGTGGCCGACGGCAGCAGGTCATACATTGATCTAACCACGAAGCTGAGCCTAAGAGGTGCCATATGCCATATATCATTCCATGTCAAGGACCTCTGCAGGGCTCCTTCCCATGTAGTCCATTAGCCTTGTTGGACCTGCTGCACTGCTTTTTGCAACCTCTTATCATTCTCAGCCTCTCGTATCTCATGAACAACCATGTCTCTGCGCTCCCTGCTTGATGCCTTGGACCACCAGCGGATGTCTCCATGACCAAATCCCCGTCTATTCGTCTGTGTGTATCCGATTACCTCCCTCAGTTTGAGTGACTCTTGGGCAGCATCAACAGCTTCTTCCACTCTCCACTTCCTTCCCGTTTTCAGTGTAGGCTGAATGGACTTAACCACGTCATCAGCTGACTCGCGTAGCATCATTGCAAGCCTTGCCTTTCCAACTTTGTACTCTTCAACAACTGACTTGAAAGGAAGCAGAAGTTTTGACTTTTTGCAGTACAGTGCTACATCTGACAGACCTGGTGGTACCCCTAGCCACTTTCTCATGAACTTGTTGACCTTTTGCTCTATAGCTTCGACTGTACTTGTGCTTATTTCATATATAAGCAGTGGCCACAGCAATTTCGGTATCAACATGAACTGGAGGCACCACAGTTTGAACTTTCCCAAGAGTCTGCTTTGGTCTGTGATCTGTAGCCCTCTGCCTGCCATTTCTATTGTCTGTTGCACTGCCTTCGAGTCTTTTAATGAGGCATCGTACACCCTGCCAAGACTTTTAACAGGTTCCTCAATGACAGTAGGGATTCTTTGGTTGGAAACCACGAATATGTCTTCTGCTATCTTCCCTTTCCTGACTGATAGGCTTCTCGACTTCTTGGGTTTGAAGCTCATTCTGCACCAGCTGACTGTGGTAAAATCTGCGAGGATAATTACTCATTTCTATGGATTTTAGTCATAAAAACAACAATAAATAAAACCAGCCCGATTGTGTCTGACGGAATTGCTCTCACATGCCCGCCACTGCCTTTTGTGCAGTGCGAAAAGCCTATAGCATATATAATATACAACGCGTTGCAGTTTCGGTTTCGCCAACGTACTACCGATGTTTAAACTTGTAAGATCTGCTGCATACACGGCCGCCTAACCGATAAAATTAACTAATTGGCGGAAGAGCGCCGCACAATACTATCTGAATTAACGTAATATTTTGTTTTTAACAGGTTAATCAGTAGTAAGTCTTACAATTTGGTAGTGAAACACGATAAAATTCAAATCATAAAACCCAACTTGTTAACCCGCCACGTCTAACACCCGATTTGCCTGCCACACTCTGCCATGCGTATCTACATTCGGCGGCAAACGCCATCGGAGGCAAACACACAGACAGTTTGTCCCCACTCGTTGTAGAATTACTGGCGTCACTAAAACAAGTAGTATTTGAATCACATAGGCTAAGCGGGAGAGGAGAAAGGAGGAAATGGTGGTCTTGTGTAAAATATTATTTGACGAACGAACAGTGACAAAAATGAAAATCTTTATTAATAGGAAACTGAACATAAAACTTATATGATAAGATAGCTGAGACTCCCCTAAGCAAGAATATGTTTTAAATAATATGATAGCCCCAGTATTAGTGAAGTTATGAAGGAAAAATAAAATGTCCAAGACGGTAGACCAGACAGACAGTCAACCTTACTTGAATTTTTCATAACGTTAAAGGGACGATCGCGTAGAAAGAGGCATTGAGGTGAATATTCAAATTCGCTTGAGTACAGAGGGTATAGGGTGAGAAGGGGGGGGGCGATAGTAATTTGGTTCTCAACGAAACATTGTTGTTGTAATGGCAACTAACATAGGCTAGCCAATTAAATAGCAGACGCGGTGTAGTTTGGAATTGTTTTTTTGTTTTTCAAAACTGCATTTTGAAATCTGGTAGTCGCCAGCTTCTGATTGGCTAGTGGTACCCAATATTAGCAAGGGGTTTTCCTTATTCAATTGCCAGTTGTCAAAAATAACTTACATTAAACATTTTGCTGAGATTCAGCTGTGTGGTAAATTTAAAGTAAAATAAATATTTCCCAGCCTGAGACCAGTGCAGAGTGAAACTGCGGCCATTGCTTTGCAAGTCAGCATCATTTGTTTATATTTCTTGAATTGTGGTAAGGACGATTTATGAATTATTCTGTTTAATTCCACAGCAAACAAAATTGGGTATTGATATTGAGGGAAAATGAAGAACATGTCGGTAGTAGACATTGTTGCGTCCTCATCTTAAAATGTATCTAATTGATGTATGTTGTCATGATTATGCTGTTATATTATTAAAGTATTATAGTAGTAAGCCTCTGTGTTCTATGAACACTAGTTACATGCCTGAAGCATTTATAATATAAAAAGAAAAGAGAAAATCATACCAACGGAAATGTGGTTACCCCACATTATTGTATTGAGGAAAAAAGATGTAAAGGTACAGTGGCGTATCTGCCATAGGGACCTGAGGTGTGGTCACAGCAAGGAGGGAGTCAAACAAAGTTAGGGGCTTGTGCACATGTACGGCACGCAAGGCTGACCCCATATCCTGGTAGGAAAATATTAAATAATCTCAGTGAGTAGATGTAAAGCCAGGGTATCCTTTTGTTCCAGCGTTTTATTCCCTGTTACCGACTGGTGGCAGGAAGCCAGCTGAAAGTGAATACAGCCCTCAAGCCTCCATCCAGTCATTTCTACTATTATAAGAACACGGAGGAGCTTGAACGAGTGAAAGAGTCTGCATCTTCAGGAGAGAATTTCCTTATAAATAACCCCAGGTGATGTGCCATACATCTGGGTACATCTGACACTTTTTGTAAAAAAGTAACATTCACTGAGTTTCCCAATGATATTCAGGAATTTCAAGGGGTATGATGACACAACAGCCCCTCATACACAGTGACTCTCCCTTTATAGGATTACAGTAGTAGCTGTGAACTGTTCTTCAGTGAAAAAATATATCTTGATTTTAGTTGTGTGGACAGAAAGTCCAGTTGTTTTATTACCCTCTTTCTGTAAACTATCTTGTCCTTATTTTCAAGACCTGTCCAAAAGATATAACTGGACAGGCAGATTAAATTGTAATATTCAGTTCAAAAGAAAACTTAACACCTGTTTTATTAACTTTCTCATAGAAAAGTAAAGTGTTTGTGTGTTGTGTACTATCATCTCATTTCTCCCCTAGACAATAGGTACATCATACACCCTACACTAGAGCCAACAGAGAGACCGTGAGAGATCTAGGGAGGTAGCGTTAGGTTCCCTGTACACAATTCATCATCATCATTTATAGAATCAGGGACCTACATTTGCTTGACCTCGCACGGTTACTGCATACACTTATTTCATTCTTTGTTAGGATACCATCATAACCTCCCCAGCAAATCATCTTATTTGCTACACTGACTAGTTCATCCAGGCGTTCTAACATCCTCCGGGCCTGATGTTCATCTGATGTCAGAATTGTTGTGTCATCCATGAATGCTTTGAGCGGTGGCATGTGACACATTCCCCCAAGCTTTGGACCTATAGCCATTCCTTCGGCCGCATTGAGGATTACCTGCATAGCCATCACGAATAGTATTGGAGAGATGGTACACCCCATTGCAATTCCAACTTCAAGGCCAATCCACTTCGTTGTGTACTCTCTGGTTGAAAATCTGACAGCAAACCCTGCGAAATACAGCTTCAGCATTGCTGCAATCTCTTGTGGAACATGATACATTTCTAGGGCCTGCCACAACATCTGGTGTGGAACGGATCCATAAGCATTCGCTAGATCCAACCAGATTACATGGAGGTTTGTTCTGTCAGACTTTGCCTTTTGGATTGCTTCCCAGATCATTGTGGCATGCTCTAGACATCCTGGTGTACCTGGGATACCTCCTTTCTGGATGGTAGTGTCAATGTACCCATTTGCCAGGAGGTATGTAGTGAGTCTTTTCGCCATCACTGAGAAGAATATCTTCCCTTCCACATTGAGTAGTGAGATTGGCCGGAACTGACTGATGTCTGTGGAATTTTGCTCCTTCGGGATGTAGACTCCGTTCGCCTTTCTCCATTCCTTGCTTACAAGCTGGGCTTTCCACGCATTCTTTAGTAAACGGAGCAGTCGTTTGAGCACTTCAGGGCATCTCTTATACACCACATATGGAACACCATTAGGACCTGGAGCTGACTTGCACCGAGCTTTCTGGACAATGCTTTCTACCTCTTGCACCGTTGGGGGCTTGGTGTTAAATTCAGCTCCTGGCTTACTCGGCCATTTAAGGCCTGCCATGCTGCTGAGCGGCTCATCTTTGCGACCATCTGAATATGTCATTCTAAGGTGTTCTTCCGGGTCTTCTTTCTTGATGTTTAGCGTACCCGACCGTGGCTGCTCAAACAGTTCTTTGGCAAACTTGAAGGGCTCCCTGAAGAATCTTTCCCTATCCCTTCGAGTCTTCCTTCTCTTCCTGCACAACCTTTCTGCTCTACAAAGGGCATTATGTTGGCCTTTCAGGTGCTCCCAAACCTGTCGTAACCCTTCCTTCTCTGTGGCAACTGCGTTCTTGAAAAGTTTTCGGGCATGCTTCTTCTGTTTCCTGATTTCTTCTATTTTAATTTGTCTTCTACTTTTTCGTGGTGGGTTACTTTCCCTTGCCTCCCTCACTCCGAACACTTTGCGACAGTGCAGATATATTATGTCGCCGAAGATTTCCAGCTTCTTCTCCAAACTTATCTGCTTCAGGTTGTTATCCAACTCTTTTGCCAAGGCTTCGTCCAGCTGTTCCCAAAGCCCTTTTGCACTGGCAGGTGGAAACTTGATTGCATCTCTCTTCCCGTCCAAGAAGTGTGTGAGATCATCATCAGGCAGATCAACTTGAATGTACTCAGCACTGTGGATTGACTCCTGGCTGCGTTCTTCTAACGTCTTATCCGTCGAGACAGAGCGCTGTTGATCTCCCCCAGATGACCTCCCACACCCCTTTTTCGTTCGGTGGATTTTCATTCCTCTCTGAGTAGAGAACTCCCTACCACAGGCACATGGAAATTCCAGCCGTTGTTCAGAGCTCGAAGTCCGTGTAACGGGTCTGGTCGATTCCAATGAGGCGCCTGTGGATTCATCATTCTCCCCCCCTTTCGGTGAATCCTGGGGGCATCTATCATTTTTGGGTCCTGTAGCAATTGAATACAGCTTACGGGGTGCTAACCTGGTCAGCCGGTTTCTAGTCTTTCCCAGTGTCATCTGTCTTTCCAGAAGTCAATCGGTCTTTTCCCGATCGTCACTGGTTTGACCATGTAACTATGATAGGAAACTCTTTACAGAGCGATACAACAGGAGGCAATCTGATCATCAGAAGAAGTCCCCCCATCAGACAAGTGTTTCGGCCCAGTATACTCCTTTACACTCTAAGGGGGGCGGGCCCACTTGGGTCATGACTCCCAAGCGTCTCAGCCTCCTGTTGTCTTGTATCGAAAATGAACCCATTTCACTTATGGTAGCAACTTTAATCCACAACTCCGCCAGCCGTGGAGGCAATTGTGAAAGTAACAAAGAGAAGACAAATTATTCCGTTCGTTCCGTCGCACACACTGAGACACCATCGCGAAGCCGCCGAGCCTAGCCACTGAAATTCTGACACTGACACCTCCTATAATATACATCGCCTGTTGCCCCTCAGTCACAGCCCGCTCACTAGTACACCACAAAACTCAGCGTTTTGTGGACTTAGAAAAATTCCTGGTGTTTTCTGTACCGCAGCGTTTATTGTCACGATTTCCATTGCCCATTGCGGTTGTTCCACAGCCAGCCTGATGCCTTTTCGGCAGTTTCACTAAGCCTCTTCAGTGCCCTTGTTCTCGCCTGTCCCTTCAACCCCAACAGTTTCAATAGATCATACATTGATGCAGCCACAAGCCCTCTTGCGCCCACTTCAACAGCCATGACCCTTGTAGTGAACCCCTCGTGTCTCAGATCCGCGGCCAGATCACTATATTTGGCCGCTTTGAACGAATGTTGCTCGTCTAATCTGGATTCAAATGGCACGGTCAGTTCAATCAGTATGACCTGAAGCGTTGAAGAAGAATGAAGCACTATATCCGGCCGTCTCCGCGATTTCCTGATACTCTCTGGATATGCCCCTCGTCCAGGTAGGTCTACCGCCATCTCCCAGTCGTTTGCACAATCAAGAAGAGATGGTAAACTGCTACCTGGTTTACTCGGTTTGGGGTGTGCTGACTTTCCTGCCCTCAGAAAGTATGTATTTGCGGTGCTCGGCCTGGGTTTGCTGTTCGCCTTCATCCTTGCTAGATCTATTGTCGCAGCAAGCTCATTTAGCACTTTGTTATGGCGCCAGGTGTATCGCCCTTGCCCTAATGACACCTTACACGCTGAGAGCACGTGTTCGAGTGTCTGCCTCCCCTGGCACAGGGGGCACTGCTCATCATCCGACTTTCCCCATTTCACAAGGTTGGTGGCCGACGGCAGCAGGTCATACATTGATCTAACCACGAAGCTGAGCCTAAGAGGTGCCATATGCCATATATCATTCCATGTCAAGGACCTCTGCATATGATAACTAACAGATTAAAGATTTGGGTCCTTAAGTGTTATGTGCAATCTTCATTAGTATACAGAGCTGTAATGTGGATATAGAATTTAGTGCATCTAATAAAAACAGATAAAAAAATAAAGCATTAAAAAACTATATAAATAAACATAGAATTCATGACAAAGATCAAAACTGGCAAGTAAAATATGTTAAGCATATAGAGAAGTATTAACTCGTTGTCCAAAATGAAAGTAGTAGAAAAGATTAACAGTTGAAAAAAAATTAAAAAAAACACACACACCCACACAAATAGTAATTCGTCTTACAAGGAGAAGGACAAGAAAAACCTACGTTGCGGCCACAAGGTCTTCGTCAGGGACAGACAAACAAGAGACAGGAGGGAAAGAAAATGAGAATTAAGTAGAGAACATGAAACTATAAAAATAAGAGATAAAAACTCCCTTAATATTAAGTCCAGTCACATGTGAAGCAAAGCAAGATGGCTGCCACTAAACCGGAAAGAGGAAGTTGACAGTACATAAAGATAAGAAATAATAAAAACAAGGACTGGAAAAGAGTGAGAAAAAAGTAATCAATAAATAATAAATAAAATAAAATAAATAAATAAAATATAAATAAATAATAATAATAAATAAATTTAAAACAAATAAATAAATAAATAAAAATAAAAACTAAATAAAGAAATAAATAAAATAAAAAATAATAAAGGAAAAAAATAATTTTAAAAAAATATTTAAATAAAATAAAAAAAATAAACAAATTAAAAAAAAAAAAATAAATAAATAAATAAAATTATTAAATTAAAAAAATGGTAATTTAAAAAAAAAAAAAAAAAAAGGGTGATCGCATCAAAGTAGAAAGTCATAATACAACAGGGACTCGATAGAGAAAGGCGTCTCAGACAAAAGAATGTTGGGTATTCAAACCGTGTGGTTTGAGGCAACCCATAAGATGGATGAGGCGTTGTTCCTGGCGAAACCGACTGTTGGCGTCCGAGGAACAGTATCTGATGGCTGTCACCTGGATGTCAGTGGCACCGTGGTGGTCGGGGCCATTGAAGTGGATGGCCACAGGTGTGGAATTAAACTGAGAGATGTCATAGAGGTGTCTGCAGAATCGGTCGCCCAGTCGTGTGCCCGTTTGGCCGATGTACGTAATGGTGCAACGTTTGCATATAATAGCATAAATGACGTTGCGTGACTCACATGTGAAGCCATGGGTGATGGTGAACTTGGCGTTAGGGAACGAGACTGAACGTGTTTCGATTACATACTGACATGTCTTACATCGTGTACGGTTACATGGCTTGGTTCCAAAGTGGCCATCGTTGACGGTTTTCAGACGGCTGTGGACTAGGAGGTCCCTCAAATTTAGAAAAGATTAACACAAACAGGCTAGATAATTAAGCCATTGCCACTTCAGTTTTTCTCCTGCACTTTTGGATAGATCCGTGTGCTATTATATATGTATACAGTGGCGTACTAAGGAGAGAGGGGTGGTCCGCCTCGGGTAACAGCTTAAAAGGGGGTGCCATTTGACACTTATGATAGGACTTACTTTTAAAGATATACTTGCAAGTGTGTTTCATTATGGAAAGGGGGGGGGGGGGGGGGGGTTGCCAAAGGTAGGATCCGCCTGGGGTGCCAAATAATGCTTTGGGGACACCTCTGTGTATATATATATATTTACATGCTTGTCAGAAATGGTGACCAAGGAGGGTTGGGTATGGGGCTGGCTACCTCATCCTGTAAAAACTTAAAGCCACAAGAACTTCAGTCAAGGACAGAAATAAGCTAGTTCAGTGTGAGTACTGGAGACGGGCTTAAAGGGGAAGACATGGAGAGAACTTGATCATTGATGACTAGAGACAGGCTTAAAGGGGAAGACATGGAGAGAACTTGATCATTTATGACTAGAGACAGGCTTAAAGGGGAAGACATGGAGAGAACTTGATCATTGATGACTAGAGACAGGCTTAAAGGGGAAGACATGGAGAGAACTTGATCATTGATGACTAGAGACAGGCTTAAAGGGGAAGACATGGAGAGAACTTGATCATTGATGACTAGAGACAGGCTTAAAGGGGAAGACATGGAGAGAACTTGATCATTGATGACTAGAGACAGGCTTAAAGGGGAAGACATGGAGAGAACTTGATCATTGATGACTAGAGACAGGCTTAAAGGGGAAGACATGGAGAGAACTTGATCATTGATGACTAGAGACATGGAGAGAACTTGATAATACAGGACAGGAGAGCTAGGCTTGAACTGATGGAAGGCCTATGTTTCACAGGGAGCTGATGGGTAATGATAGTTATTATGATATGTAATGAACACATTAGACCTACTATAGTTATATTTATGTATGATCTAGGGTATGCATACCAGTTGCGGCCATGAGTGAACTTTCCTGTCTCCTGACTCATCATGTAATGTTATAACAACAGCGATCGGTAGAAACAGCCACGTGTGGCCGTGCTCTAGTCTTGTAACAGCGTGGGCATGATAGCTGTTATTATAGAGTGAAAAAGTAGTAGTATGCCCTTATCCTAGAAGTACCACGGTGCGGCCCTGTGCCCTAACCACGGCCAACATTGTGACAAGGCGCGGCCAGTGTGCCCTCTCCGCGGCCTTTGTACCAGGTTTAGCGCTGCCAAGACTAATATAAAGCTACAAGTCTAGACTACTCTAGACAAGTCTAATCTGGATCTAAATCCATTTGGTAGAAAAGTGGTAGCAACAAGAAATACCTTCAAGAACAAAGAAGACAAACAAATATATTCAAATGTAATCAAACATTTTTAATACAGTAACTCAAACACAACAGATATTAGGCTCTCTCTCTCTCATAGAAGCCTAGAGTTCTTGTTCTTGTCTCCTATTACATCTTTTCTCTTTTGACTTGTGCTCTTGTTCTTTTCTGCTGCCTTCCTCTTTCTTGTTCCTTTGTACATACTGGTGTCCTCCTGTTTTTTGTTGCTTTGTACATACTGGTGTCCTCCTGTTTTTTGTTGCTTTGTACATACTGGTGTCCTCCTGTTTTTGTTACTTTGTACATACTGGTGTCCTCCTGTTTTTTGTTGCTTTGTACATACTGGTGTCCTCCTGTTTTTTGTTGCTTTGTACATACTGGTGTCCTCCTGTTTTTTGTTGCTTTGTACATACTGGTGTCCTCCTGTTTTTGTTACTTTGTACATACTGGTGTCCTCCTGTTTTTGTTACTTTGTACATACTGGTGTCCTCCTGTTTTTTGTTGCTTTGTACATACTGGTGTCCTGTTTTTTGTTGCTTTGTACATACTGGTGTCCTCCTGTTTTTGTTACTTTGTACATACTGGTGTCCTCCTGTTTTTGTTGCTTTGTACATACTGGTGTCCTCCTGTTTTTGTTACTTTGTACATACTGGTGTCCTCCTGTTTTTGTTGCTTTGTACATACTGGTGTCCTCCTGTTTTTGTTGCTTTGTACATACTGGTGTCCTCCTGTTTTTGTTGCTTTGTACATACTGGTGTCCTCCTGTTTTTGTTACTTTGTACATACTGGTGTCCTGTTTTTGTTGCTTTGTACATACTGGTGTCCTCCTGTTTTTTGTTACTTTGTACATACTGGTGTCCTCCTATTTTTGTTGCTTTGTACATACTGGTGTCCTCTTGTTTTTGTTGCTTTGTACATACTGGTGTCCTCCTGTTTTTGTTGCTTTGTACATACTGGTGTCCTCCTGTTTTTGTTTCTTGTGTTCTTCTACTTGTTTTATTCTCTCCTCTTTCCTTCGCTTTTTTCTTCAGCTTTCTTCTCTCTTCCATGGCAACTTTGTGCTGGGCTTTTCTGTTCTCTTCTGTGCTTCCTATATGAGAATAAATGAATTCAGTATGAAAGGTGAGAGAAAGGAAGGGCAGAATGTCAGACGGGCCTGCGTGCCCAATTCTCAACCCTTTGAAAATAAAGTTCGTTCGTTCGTTCGTTCCTCTTTCTGTATAAGGACTTCTCTGAATTTGTCACTACTGATGACATTGAGCATTCATTATTTTCCCCTGCGTCTTTCGATTCAGCAGTGGGATTATCAATGGATCAGTTTTAGACCTATTTTGTAGACCAGAATCTCGTGTTCTCGGTTGATGTGATACAATTTGTTGGTAGTAGGCCTTCCATAGGCCAAAAACTGCATCATTACCGTCGTAGTCCTCCTCCAGCCTTGTGTAGTAAAAATTCAGGGTCGTTTCCCCGATTTGAGAACAAAGCATGGCAAACTTCCTCAGCGATGATGCCAAGTTTAACTCCTTGACTCCGCAATTTATTTCCACCCTGTATCATAATTATTTATTCGTGAGCATTGTTGTGGCACGGGTGTCAAATCTGACCAACGCTCTGAGCTGAGAAAGTTTGCTACACACAGCACACCTAGTAGGGTCGCCACTCCTGCTACACATAGCAGCATGACCACTCCTGCTGCACATCGCACACTCAACAGTGTCACCATCACTGCTACACATGGCACACCGAACAGCGTCATCTGTGTTCCTGGCACAAGTTCTTCCTCTTCTACTGCAGTAAGATATGTTTTTGCTGTTTCTTCCATCTTTCTTCTCCCCGAAATCTTGTCACAAAATGTACCCCATGGGATACCTTATGTATTTGCTGCCTGCCTTTTCCCCATCCCTTGCTTTACTGCTTCAATTGCACTGTTCAAGGACTCCAAGGTCCATTTTGGACAATGTTGATTTTATGCCATCGTTATCTGATAAGGAAAAAACGAACAGTTGAATCTAGACTAATCTAAATGCTTTTAATTAATAGTAATATATATATAATATATATGGACTAAAGCTAGTCTAGAACTACGATTCATTTAGAAGATAGAGACCTAGAATATAATGCCATACATAGGTTCATTATTGTTTGTCCCCACCGCTGCCAGTCTGGCCGCCGCTTGGCAGATATAAAAAATAGCCCTCCCTGACCGCGGCCACCCCGATATTTTAGGTCATTTTAGCATGAAACAGTCTTTTCCCAATGAATGCAGAGAAATGAGATTTATTTGGATATATTAATCAAATAAGTACTTAAATATGTTCATAAAACAATGAGAAATGTGTTCAAAGTACTTTACCTTGAAACTTGCAAGGTGATCTTTTCCTCACGAAATGTTTCAACGTTGTGAAAAACTTTGTGAACGGCGGGAAATCAACTCGGAAGCAAGCCTTAGCGCGAAAACCCCAAGGGAGGTTACTCTCAATTCAATCGGCCGCGCTCTGGGCATGGCCGCGCACTGGTACGTATACTCTAGTTATGCTCATGTGCTATAAATTATTCTTTGTTATTGTCAGCGTGTGTTCTATACAGCTGCTAGATCTGGATATGTCATCATTATGGGCTGGGATTTATTTAAAAAGAGTTTGAGATGTACACATTTTGAACTGATAGATTTACTGATTTCATTTCAGTGGCTTGAATGGAGGCCACCAGACTGGACATTCAAGGCAGAAACAAAACTGTCAAAATCACTCTTTTCAGTACAAGAGTCAACACTACGTAAGTTTTTGTATGTTGTATATCATTCATTGCCATTAGTTCCACATGTCAATCATAAACCATTACAAATACTATAATTCTGGATACTTACAGCTATTTTGTATGAGTAGATTTAGCAGTATTTATTGGATACCTATAACAGTTTTGCAAGAGCTGTGTTAATAGCTGATATCAGGTATTTCTTGCTAGCCACAGAACATCATTTGCCAAAACCACAGGAAGCAAGACTGAAAGTCAGTGGGAAAAAAGGTTTCAAGTTCTGTGGCCCATATAAAATTTTGTTTAGCGTATGATACGGCTGCCCAGTTTGTTCTCCTCAGTGTAATTGCTATATTGGCTGAACATTTTTACTGTGCCTCCTTCTTTGGCTATTAAAACACTTTTAATGGTTCGATTAGTAGCACTAGTTACATCTACGTTTTTCTTAATTGTCTGCAGATTCCTTCATGTCCATGTATCACCTATCTCATGTTCCACTTTCTCCACGGGCCAGGTGTTCATGCACATTAACTTTTTTATCTGTAATGACAACACTTAACTTGCCTTCTTAACATTTGTATGACCTTCAACATCAGCTCAGTTTTTAGAGGTAAAAATTACGAACAACAACAAAAAAGATGTGCAATAATTGTTCCTGATTGCTACGCTGTTTCACATCATCACAGTGGCTTCATGGATCTGTGAGTTTGGTGCAGTGCCGATGAAGAATCTGTGAACAGGGCTGATGGTGGGAAATCTAAAACCATGGTTACATGAAAATCTATTCTGTGGTAGCCAGTAGATGTTAACAAATATTCTGCTTGGATAATTGAAACCATGATTGCAAAATTAACAGTTGGCAGCATTTAAATGCAGAGTTGGGCATTTTCTGTTACTATTTTATCAATGTTGTTAGTAATCTTTGTAGTTAATAGCAAGCACTAGACATGCTGGCACATTCGGTGGGTATCTTGTGTTAGTAACTAGTTATTTCACTGAAATATAAGTTCTTAATAAGATCTTATTGTGTATGGGTTCAAAGTGTACTCCAACTGCTTTAAAAAAATATTTTTAAACTCTCTAAAATTACATACACAAGGGGTGATAAAAAAGTAAGGTTCCCTATGGTGTAATTCCATATGTATTTAGGGAAATTCAATTTACCTCTGTGGCAACACTGATTGTGAGTCAATGTAAATGGACAGTGTTATCAAAGTTGTTGATGTATGTGGTTGCTTGACCAGTTCTGTTTAAAATGGTGATAAAGCTTGAAACATGGTCCAGTGTAGAAGTGTGCAGTGTTATTCGGGTGTTTTTTTTTTTTATGGACGAAACATGTTGGTCTCATTAAAATTAATACACGATTGATAGAGGTATGTGGTGAAAACACAATAAGTGTTCAGTGCACGAGAGAATGATGTAAACAATTCTGAGAAGGAAGAACAGACGTCAGTGGTGAACATAACAGCAGCAAAGTACCACAAGTGCCGTGAACACAGCAAATCAAGAGCCAGTTTTTTTTTAACCATGTAGAGATTTTCTAACTCGTGCCAAGATATGACCGAAGCATAAATGTTTTTTGAAAATATGTTGAAAAGTAGTCAATAATGTATTTTGAACAATGTGATTTCTTTTTTAAATAAAAGTATGTATGAAATTGGAACATTACTTTCTGATCATCCCCATATATCTGTTATTGGTATGTAGAAATTTATAATAGATAAAACTTTATTTGTCATTGCAGGCACTGAGGCATTTTCTGGCCTGCCAACTTTCCAGGTATTATAGACTGGTCAAATAAAGGGATAGACACAACATTTTGAGGAACTTCTAAATAGACCAGCTCTACAAAATCCCTCAGGAATCCAACCTGCAGAAAAGGTGTCAACTGTCAACAACCAAATAAAGAAAGCTATAAACCTTCTAGGAGATGGAGATAATTG
This sequence comes from Oreohelix idahoensis, assembly GCA_024509875.1. Taxonomy (NCBI): domain Eukaryota; kingdom Metazoa; phylum Mollusca; class Gastropoda; order Stylommatophora; family Oreohelicidae; genus Oreohelix; species Oreohelix idahoensis. Next base: position 120,393 of record JAMPIV010013796.1, read on the forward strand.
TCTTGCAAATATACTGAAGCTTATGGTTTTCTCCTTTAAGGTTCCTGTCACCCTAACAGTTGTCAAGATATTCCTTTTTTCTCAGCTTCTCTGTTTACGTCGTGTATGTCATGATGAAGATGACTTTAGAGAACGAACCCACTAGATGCTTGAGGTCTTCATCAGTGTGTGTGTCCCGAGTGTGTTTTGTCAGATGCTCTATAGCATTCAGTTAAAAAGAATTGTGTTCCAGTACTGGATAGACTCAAACTTGTATTAATATTCTTGTTTCGTTGTTTGTCTACTCTTCATTCTGACCTAGATGCGTGGTCTTCATGATGTCCTGATGGTGGCATCTCATAGGGATAGGAATTTTAAAGATCTTCTCATTCATAGCTGCTAAGTGAGTAATAACGCTACACCTTTCAACACTAAGGTTTTCCATTGCCATAGGTGTCATACTTTTTAATTTCTGTTCCAAACGTAAACTTTTATTTCCTAAAAACACACCTTTATTATTAGGGAGACCTCCACTAGTGAATCCAGAAACCTCATGAACGCTACCCTAAGTTTATGGATTGAGATCATGTGCCCGTAGCTAAGCTAATTTTATTGTATTCTGATCTATTTTATTTTCTGTTTACCTTGATCATAGGCATCTCCTGGCTCTACCAGCTTGTGCTGGTAAGTAATTTGAATGTATTCTGATGTTCATCCCACTTTTAGTTGATGCATGATGTTGTTTCACCATCTTCCCGTCTCTATCTATAACTTGTAGTAACATCTATCCCTCTGCTTCAGATAGTAAGCACATTTGATATAGATTCTCTATGAGCATGCATCCATGGTACATGAAACCTTTGACTTGTTGGATGAAGGTGTTGTTGGTTGGCATTGATGAGGATTTTCATTTCTGTTGACCATCATTGCAGTAGTTGTAGTGTACTGTTTAGGATATAATAATTACTGCTCACACCTATATTAATTAAAGACAGAATGTGATACATGACAGAATCAATATTTGTTTAGTTGACAAGAAAATAGTCAAGCATGATCACTTTGACGGTGTTGAAGAATTCAGTAACTCTTCAGCGTCCTCCTGCACTATGTCACTGTTGTAAACCACACACACAAGATTTAACCCTTAGAACCCTGGCCACCCAGCCCGTAAAATTTCATTCCCCTGGGCTCCTGAGCAAAAAATTTCACTATGAGCCGTCGAGGCCAGCGATAATGCTGGTGCGTTTTATTGGGACGACAAACGTGGTCGTAAACATTGCAGCCACCCATGAATGTATTGTAGCCAGTACAAAGTTGTGGTAATTGAACATCCACAGTTGTGAGACCAACCTGTATCAAATTTACTTGATACATTATACGCCCCTTTCCACAGGGTTAGAACTAGCTTGATCATAACCTGATTCACAAGTTCCGTCACTCGATTCAATTTCAGAATAATCACCATCTAAATCTATATTCATCATCCTCCGAATCATTGAGCACAAGTTCAACAGCTTGTTCCGTTGTTAGCCTTTTAGAATGGCTATTTCCTGGATTTTCAACACGCCTTTTTATTGTGAAAACAATTAAAAAATTGCAACATATTATCACGTCGTGGGCGCCGCCATTTTAGAATAACATTCCACAAGACGTGTACTTCCTGACGTCATTATTTTTTAAACATTTCCATTCCCACCCCATTTTGCTAAGCTAGGTGTGTCAGACCGAGATTACGGTCTCTCGGGGAGAGGATTTTTTACGCACGGACCGAAATTTCGGGACCTCGGGTTCAAAAGGTTAATACAGTAGAACTCCATTTATCCGAACCCCATGGGACCGAGCATCGTTCGGATAATCAAATGTTCGGATAATTGGATTACATAATGTATCGAGTACATGTACACATATTTCTAAAAATAATTAACCATCACAAGGAAAATACACTATAAAACATATTTACTTGTACTGTAATAATAATACCCACACTGTATTAGATCACTGTATCACCAAAATCTTTTATTACACTGCAGTGCATGTACTACTTGTATTAATTATTTTTGTAAAGAAAGAGAAATGTTTTCAAAATAACATTACAAACGATTCAAAACCAGGCGCAACTTACGTATATATGTACTTGCACAGATGTAGCCCACTATTTAAAATAATGAGGAATCCTCTTTTGCACCAAACTGGATAGTCTCCTTTTGGCTGCTAAGTCCCGCATTCTCTTCAACAGCAGAAGCTGTGTAAGACAGCTGTCATCTTCTTGCTCGTACCAAGCCATCGCTGTTTCTAGTGCTATAAAGGCCTCTTCAGGACTTGGTCGACGTTTTGGTTTTTCTTCATAATCTACAAGTACATCATGTACTTCTGAGGAGTCTTCATCATCGGTCACTACATGTATTTGGTTTTCTTCTTGCACAAAAGACAAAATTTCTTCGTCATTCAAAAAAACTGAAAACCAGAATCATTATCATCTTCTAGCCACATGTGTGCATCATCTTTGCCACAGGCCGAAAATCCGGGCATTGCTTGAAACAGTTCCACAACTTCATTTATACAATCATCATTTGTGTCCACTGCAGTAGTTTCATTTCCTCCTTTTTACCCAAGCAATCTACTCCAAGCCTTGTTGAGATTATCTTGTGACAGGGTGGTCCAAGCATCAGCTAACATATAGCAGCAGTCTTTGAGATTAAGCTTTTTGGAAAACGCCACCACACTTTCTTCATCTTCAGCCAACAATAAACGACGCAGGACTTCCTTCTTGTACATCTTTTTAAGCTTTGCTATAACACCCTGATCCATTGGTTGAATCAGTGCTGTTACATTGGGAGGCAGAAAAATTACTTTAAAATTTGCATCAACTGCATTCAATGTATCCGTCTCTGGATGAGATGGTGCATTGTCCAGTAGAAGAATTACTTTTCCAGTTTTCTTTTCTTGTTCTCTCAACCTCTTCACATTTGGGATGAACTGATTTGTATACCAATCAAGAAATATTTCACTATTCATCCAAGCACTCTTCTGTGCTTTGTAACACAATGGGAGACACGTCACATTCTTTAAACAACGTGGTTTTTTGGCTTTGCCGATCATTAGCACCGGTAAACGATGACTTCCACTGGCATTCGCGGCTACCAAAATTGTTACTCTCTCTTTGCACTTTTAAAACCCAGGGGCAGCTGCTTCGCGCTGAGATGCAAGTGATTTTTGAGGCAATGATTTCCAGTATAAGCCAGTCTCATCGGCATTATACACATCATCGAGTGAATAACCTTCTTCTTCCAAAAAAAGCCAAGAATGTTTCTTTAAAATTTTTAGCGGCAGTTGCATCGCTAGATAAAGATTCCCCTTGAATCTCCAATTCTCGTATGCCATGACGAGATTTAAAGTTTCTTAACCATCCCTGGCTAGCCTTAAAGTCAGGAGGACCGTCAAGTTGATTGTTGAACTGAAGTGCCTTTTCACACAACAGAGAACCAGAGATAGGTTCCCCTTTGCTTCTTCTTTGCACAAACCATATATACAAAGCCTCTTCCAATTTCACATCTTTCGCATTTCTCATGGTTTTACGTTTCTTCGACCCATTTTCACTATCAAATTTCGATGCAAAACTCATAAGTTTAACCTTGTTACTTTTGATGTCAGAGACGGTAGCTTTCCCAACATTGAAAATCCTCGCAAGTAAAGACACAGTTTCACCTTGTCCTAGTCTCTTGATAATTTCTGTTTTCGTTTCAATTGACAAAACATTGCGGTTCCTTTTATATGCTTTAGGCCTACTGGAAGATGCCATATCGCACAGAGAAATACTTGTACACCAAAATTATTCTGCTGTAGTAGCAGACACAATTATTTTAAGTTGAACTGTCTGTTTAGCCAGTGTTCTACCTAGAACGCAAACGTACACTGGATTGGTAAACCAGATATTAACTGACTTTATGATCTAACTGACTTCCTGTACGTAAGCGACCGACCATTAGCCATCCCATTCTCTACAAATTGTTCGCACACATTTGAAGTTTGCCGCATCAAAAGATTCAGAATTTTAGTCTAACGTGACTGTGGCATCTGATTTTTTTTTTCCCTTTCTGGAAAAAGTGTTCGGATAATTGGATGTTCGGATAATTGGGGTTCGGATAAATGGAGTTCTACTGTATATATATTTTTTCTGTATTGGCTTGTGAGACGTGTTACATTAGTGAATGTCCACGATTTTTGCTTTTAAGCACTGTCATGGTTAAATTCCTTTTCAAGGCAACTCCACAAGAAAATGTGACAGTATATAAGCCTTAATTTCCATGTTCATATCCTTGAAGACTTCATTACATAAAACTTCACTTGTTATATTTTTATAAATGCCATTGTTTGACTTCTAAGTACCAATACCGTTATTATTATTTTTACGGAAGTTTCGCACAAAAATGTGAAAATATTTACACACAGCTTTTTATGTTTATATCTTGGAAGAATTTATTAATACTTAAATATGCATGTTATATTTATAAATGCCATTTTTTTACTTTGATGACATGAACCAGACAGGCACCAGTGGGAGTGGATAGGCACACATTGAGGAAACCTGCTGATAACATTACAAGGCAATCCTTATCCCAGAATCCCCACAGTAAGAAGTGTATTTAAATATTTACATGAAGAGGTAGAGACAGAAATAAAAGGTATAAAGACGTGGAAACACCTTGAGTGGATGGCACAGGACAGAGGTATTTGGCATGAATTTACTGAAGGTCTATGCTCTTTAATGAGCTGAAGAGCACTGACAGATTGAATGATTTCTCTACCTGTGAGTGCAGTCAATAAATGATTTCTCTACCTGTGAGTGCTGTCAATGAATGATTTCTCTACCTGTGAGTGCAGTCAATGAATGATTTTTCTACCTATGAGCACAGTCAATGAATGATTTTTCTACCTATGAGCACAGTCAATGAATGATTTCTCTACCTGTAACAGTCAATGAATGATTTTTCTACATGTGAGTGCTGTCAATGAATGATTTTTCTACCTTGTGAGTCTGTCAATGAAAGAATGAATGATTCTTTTACTTGTGAGTACAGTCAATGAAAGAATGAATGAATGTTTTACTTGTGAGTACAGCCAGTGAAAGAATGAATGATTGATTTACTTGTGAGTACAGTCAATGAAAGAATGAATGTTTTACTTGTGAGTACCATCAAGTAAAGAATGAATGATTCTTTTACTTGTGAGTACAGTCAATGAAAGAATGAATGAATGTTTTACTTGTGAGTACCATCAATTAAAGAATGAATGATTCTTTTACTTGTGAGTACCATCAGTTAAAGAATGAATGATTGATTTTCTTGTGAGTACAGTCAATGAAAGAATGAATGATTGATTTTCTTGTGAGTACAGTCAATGAAACAATGAATGATTATTTTACTTGTATGAAAAATTGTGCTAATTGTGAGTACAGTCAATGAAAGAATGAATGACTGTTTTACTTGTGAGTACTGCCACAATACAATTATTTTTCTAAGGCAGTTTGACAAGGAAATGTTTATACACCGTATTCTATGTTAATAACCTGGAAAACTTCATTACATAAAACATGAGGTGTGGAGCTTGGTTTTGGTGAGCAATATTGATCGATTTTGATTAAATTTAGTAGGATTCATTAGTCCAAAAAAAAATTGTACCCTAAAAATTCAAATTATGATAAAAAATTTATTTGTGCTCAGAAACAACTGCAACTTTCCTACATTATGTGAAAATGGCTGTAGTTTAAAATAAAAGTAGTTTTAGGGGTTGAAGTTTACCATAATTAATTACACATATTGATAAGTACAATTTGATTTTCAATTTTTTACATTTTTCTGCACACATTACTGTCTATGGTGAATGCATGTTTAAAACCACTGAACAATTTAGTTATGTATAATATAGGGGTTTCATTTCTTCACATTTTGATATACAACACTTTATGTTATCTTTATAAATAAATTATTTAATGCAAAATCTGTAAAGGTAGTCATGTCTAAAAATGTACTCTCTGAAATTAGCTTGTAAAAATGTGGTTTTTGAGCTCGTATACTAAGAGTTAATAATTCATTCAGCCATGAACAGCTTCACAGAACAAAGGCTATTATGGTTATTGTGTTCACTGCTGTTAAATGTCACAAGTTACCGTGGACAATATTTTGTAATAGTTAATGATGAAAACTACAATCTTTTATATCCTGGAAATGAGGATTAAGTTTATGTACACATTATTTTCTGACAAAGATTACATGTCTGTACACAATGTATTCTGGCCTGATAACCCAGATGAGTTACCTCACTTTAGTGTGTTATAACATTCCTGCAGTGCAATTTATTTTAACCTTATTTCAGTAATATTTTTTTCAGTATTCCAGTGTAACATGGATAATGTTGATGATAACCTTGTAGATAATAAAATATAAACTGTGATAATGTGCTTTGTGTGTTTTAAACATCTCATGTGGCCCTATACTGACAGCATTTGTTTTGACCACCAGATATTTGTGTTTATACATGCATGTTTTTGTGTTCGCTGTCAGCAAAACAAATCACAGAAAACAGCTAGACAAGAAGAAGAGAAAGTAATTGTGTTTATGCACGTGAACATCATCATCATCATCTCAGCCCGTAACCCGTCATGGGTCGTAGGGGTGCCATGGTGGAAGCATCAGCAGACAGGGTCCTCCACTGCTCTCTATCCTCAGCAATGCGTACAAGTGTGGAAAAACCGTGTCCTGCCCATTCTTTGATGTTATCAGCCCAGGATTTTCTTTGCCTTCCTCTTCTCCGTTTACCTTCGACTGTCCCCTGAAGGATCGTTTTCGAAAGGGAGTCATGACGAGTTACATGCCCAAACCAGGCAAGCTTTCGATGTTTCACTATTGACAAAAGTGGTTCTTGGTGGCCTGCATAGGTGTTTATCTTCTCTCTAACATAGACATTTGTTTTGTGCTCTTTATAGCAAATGCGCAAAATTCTTCTATAACATTTATGCTCGAAAGCCTGAATCCTTCGCTCCGTATCTGCAGTGAGTGTCCAGCTCTCACACCCATACAAGAGAATAGATAATACAAGTGATTTGTATAATTTGATCTTCACAGGAAAACTGATGTTACTTTTCCAGATCACATTCAACTTTGTCATGGCAGCTGAGGCCATCTCAAGTCTTGTCTTGATTTCTTTACTTGATCTTCCATCACTACATATAGTGGACCCGAGATATTTAAAGGTGTTAACTTCTTCTAACGTTTGCCCATTTAACGTAATGTTGGTCGGAACATGTTTCTTATGGCTATTCACCAATATCTTGCTTTTTTCTATATTAATTTCCATCCCATACGTTCTTGTTACTTTCTCCAGTCTAGAGGTAAGGTCTTGAAGTTCTGATTCTGATCCAGCTATCAGATCAATATCATCAGCTTAATTATTCACAAAAGTTGTCGGCAGATTCTAGATTTAACGTGCTCAGCCAATGTAGCATTGTTTTCGCTTATCTGAATATCCTGTTAAGACTCCATTGAGATAGAAGCGTCGGGAGCCGCGCTGGTGTAATGGTTACCACATTGCGCTGGCGATCAGGTGTTCAAGGTTCCAGCCCGGGCGTATGTCATCGATCGGGATTTTGACTGAATAACCTGAACGGCTCCTGAGATAAACCCTCTGTGGATGGGAAGGAGCGAAGCTCCTGACCGGGTTGGAAGGAAAGTCCACAGGGTCCCCAGCCTCGCAATTACATGTCATTGGGCCGAAGGGCTGAAAGCCCAAGTGCCGCTGGTTAAGGAAAAAAAAAAAAAGATAGAAGCGTCATTACCCTTTTATTTACAAATCTGCCAAGAGTAATCTTGTGCGAAGGTAGACACATTTGAAGCTCATATTAGAAACTCTTGAGTTTTGACCACTGTTGGACCACTACTGCAAAGCAGGGGAGGCAATACCGTCACAGCTACCACGAAAAGTATGGTAAACTAAGAGCCAGGGATCCAGACCTCCAGGACGACCCAAAGTCAGCTTGGAGGACAACATTAGACAATCTCTGAAGGACCGAGGAAGAGTGGAACCAGGCCAGAAGGAAGACAGCCGATAGGACAGTATGGCGTTCTCTGTGGCAAACCTCTACACCCCAGAGTAGAAGAGGAACGACTAAGTAAGTAACTATAGTTGAACCGGTCTAAAGAAGTTTCTCCACATATGAGAAAATTACTCGTGGTAACTTCTCCATATATTACCTCACTACTTACTGGGGCAGGGCACCATTTCCATATTTACATCATGTGCTGAGACATTGCAGCTTCTCCATATTACATTAACTGCTGAACATGGCGCATTCTCCATATATTACATTACTTGTTGAGACATGGCAACATCTCCATGTGTCAAATTATGCTTATCTAATCTCTCATACTTGCTGAGAAACGGCTTCTCCATATTTCACATTACTTGCTGGTACGAATCAACTTATCCATATATTACATTACTTGCTGAGACATGACAACTTTTCAATGTTACATTACGTGCTGAAACACGCCAACTTCTCCATATAATCACATTATTTGGCAGCACGCACAATGTATCCGTATATTACATTACTTGCTGAGACACATTAACTTCTCTATATACCATACTACTTGCAGAGACATGACAACCTCTCCATGTTACATTACTTGCTGAGACTCACCAACTTCTCTGTATATCACATTACTTTCTGAGACACATCAACTTATCCGTATATTACACTACTTGCTGAGACACGTCAACATTTCCATATATCACACTTCTTGCTGAGACACGATCACTTCTCCATGTTACATTACGTGTTGAGACACGCCAGCTTATCCATATATCATCACATTACTTGCTGAGACATGACAATGTCTCCATGTTACATTACGTGCTGAGACATGCCAGCTTCTCCATATATCACATTACTTGCTGAGACATGACAACGTTTCCATGTTATATTACGTGCTGAGGCACTCTAACTTATCCATATATCACATTACGTGTTGAAACACACCAGCGTATCCATATATCACACTACTTGCTGAGACACGTCAACTCCTCAATATATTACCCCACTTATTGATGTATTTATCCAAACGCGGCGCCATTCAACGATCAATATCTAACGCTGGAAAATTTGCTTCCATCCCCCTTTAATCCTCAGTATCACACTTGAAGACTTCCATGTCTTCGAACCAAAGTCACTTTCTCAGAGAGGCGATGGTGTTAGTCATCTAGACCTGGAACAAATTTCCGAAGTGCTTAATACTTCTCTTACTCTTCTGTCGTTCTTAATTTCGTTTTTCTGTCTGTATTTCTTTCTTACGAGCACTTAACTTTTACCTATGTTTGTAAATTGTTTTCAAAGAAGAAGTTAAAGGGTTTTCAGAAGTTTCAAAGCTGGAGACGATATGACGAACAATGTTATGTAGAGGGCAACATGACCAGCCCCCAAATTTCCAACGTGCTTCTTTTCTCCGCTCTTTAAGGAGTTTGATACCACCACTGCATCTGGGCTGTATTGGGGTCAATGAGTCTTGACGCCCCAAGCCAGAGATCCTATTGAGATCCATGTAGCCACCCCACAATGCGTGATATACTTCTTTTTCTCCGTACACTCTCAGACTTCTACTTGAATCTTTTCAAAGAAATCAGTAGTCAGCTTGAAGCTGTTAGTGTATATCCGTAGAGCTTTTCTACGAATGGTACTGTTGACGGTCAAAAATGCTTTCTGTGTTCCACATTTGTTTGGTATCTTTTAAGCAGATTTAGCTTGTTGAATAGATGGTATTGCAATCCGTTGTGGCCCGTGCAGAGTTTGAAGATTACCACTTGTTATCTTCTGTTGAGCTGGTAGTATGTATCATTTTGTGTGTAACCTTGATGCTCTGCATCCCATTTGTTTCTATATCTGATGAATGATATCCCACTGCTAATATGACGACTTAATTTTTGAAGATATCGATTTTCTACATTTTTTTTAAACCAGTCAGAGAGATCACACTGCTGCCTTGCAGTTATCCTGTGGACAGTCAAAGACTAAGGAAAGCAACCCGACATAAATGCCTGGTGAAATCGGATGCACTGATCCACAGGTCTAACGAAACAGTGCAACGTACGCCATTTTATGATGAACACAGCTAGACAAAACAATAAATAACACAACAAAAACTGAACAGAGAGCTGCTAAAGCAAGCATTGTAGCGCACTACAAAAATTAAAGACCAAGAAAGTTCCAGGACTAGACAAGATTACCAATGAAATGATACTAAACCTAGGTCCAGTTACAAAGCCAGTACTCCTAAACTTCATTAACAGAACATGGAAAAAAAGTTCTTCCTTATCTTCATAAACGACCTTCCTCCCTTCTTGAAGGTTGTCGTGAAGTGAATCCGTATGACAACCCGCTCAAATTCCCCGCTTAAAAAACTAACTATCGTATTTTTAAATCTATAAATAACTACAGTATTTGAAATTTGTCTGAGGGCCTCGTCAAATTTACCACCAATAATTTATTTAATGTATTTGAATTTTTCTAAGAAACAAGTCAAAATTTACTACCCACCCCAATATTTATCGAAGAGCATAGTACAAAATTAACAACCAATCAAATCGTTCCCTCCTTTTGTGTAGGGACAAGAAAATTTGGTTGAAGTGGAAATAATGCCTATTTTGTGTTTTTGACCGAACTTAGATAATTTATTTCTTGATAACTCATCATCTCATCTCAACCCATAACCCGTCATGGGTCGTAGGGGTGCCATGGTGGAAGCATCAGCAGACAGGGTCCTCCACTGCTCTCTATTCTCAGCAATGCGTACAAGTGTGGAGAAACCGTGTCCTGCCCATTCTTTGATGTTATCAGCCCAGGATTTTCTTTGCCTTCCTCTTCTCCGTTTACCTTCGACTGTTCCCTGGAGGATCGTTTTCGAAAGGGAGTCATGACGAGTTACATGCCCAAACCAGGCAAGCTTTCGACGTTTCACTATTGACAAAAGTGGTTCTTGATGGCCTGCATAGGTGTTTATCTTCTCTCTAACATAGACATTTGTTTTGTGCTCTTTATAGCAAATGCGCAAAATTCTTCTGTAACATTTATGCTCGAAAGCCTGAATCCTTCGCTCCGTATCTGCAGTGAGTGTCCAGCCCTCACACCCATACAAGAGAATAGATAATACAAGTGATTTGTATAATTTGATCTTCACAGGAAAACTGATGTTACTTTTCCAGATCACATTCAACCTTGTCATGGCAGCTGAGGCCATCTCAAGTCTTGTCTTGATTTCTTTATTTGATCTTCCATCACTACATATAGTGGACCCGAGATATTTAAAGGTGTTAACTTCTTCTAACGTTTGCCCATTTAACGTAATGTTGGTCGGAACATGTTTCTTATGGCTATTCACCAATATCTTGCTTTTTTCTATATTAATTTCCATCCCATATGTTCTTGTTACTTTCTCCAGTCTAGAGGTAAGGTCTTGAAGTTCTGATTCTGTTCCAGCTATCAGATCAATATCATCAGCAAAACGTAGATTACACAGAGGTCGGCCTCCAATCGATATGGTTGATTTATAATCGTAGAGAGCCTCCTGCATAATATGTTCTAGATAAATGTTAAAGAGCACTGGTGACAGGATACATCCCTGGCGAACTCCTACAGTTGTTTTGAAAAATTCTCCAATGTCATTGCTTGCAAAAACAGCACTGCTTGCGTCCTTGTATAGTGCTTCAATGATATCTATGATGTTGGTATCAAAATTGAATTTTCTCATTATTTGCCATAAACCTTCATGCCAGACTCGATCGAAGGCTTTTGTGAAATCGATGAAGTTATGGTATAAATCATGTTGATGCTGGAGATGTTTTTCGATCAGTAATCTAATATTGAAGATTTGTTCTGAGGTACTTCTTTTTGGTCTAAAGCCAGCCTGTTCCTCTGACAAGATTTCTTCTGATTTCTGTTTTATTCTGTTCAAAAGTATCTTTAACATCACCTTACTTGGATGACTAATAAGGCTAATGGTTCTGTAGTTCTTGCACATTTTTAGATTTCCTTTCTTTGGAAGCGGTATTACTAATGACTGCGTCCATTCTTTTGGCCATTTTTTTGTACTCCATATCTTCTGGCAAATTGTTGTCATGATTTTTACTATATCTGGTCCTCCATATTTCAAGAGCTCTGCTGGTATATTATCCACACCCGGTGACTTCCCTCCTTTCATCGAACATATAGCCTCTTCCACTTCTTCCCGTAGTATTGCTGCATTTCCGAGTTCTCTGTTTTCGCACTTAATGTTGTTTAATATGCCTAAGTCAGTGTCAAGTTTACAGTTATATAATTCTTTACAATATTCTGTCCACCTTCTCATTACAGCTGTTTTTTCATTGAGCAGAGCCCCATTGCTATCTTCTATGACAGTTACCCTGGGCTGTTGGGGTTTTGATAGTCTTCTTAATGTGTCAAAAACTGCCTTGCTGTTACCTTTTATTAGCCCCGTATTAATGGACTATTGATAACTAAAGATAATTAAAATGAAAGGGATATCTAGAATTATAGCGCTGAGATTGCTTAACACATAAACATAAAGATTCCCTCATACTAAAATTATCTTAACTTAGAAAAATTTAATTTAGTGATATTTTTACATCAGTGTAAGGTCACATTTAATTATTTAAAAATTACCCAGATAAAAATGCAAAGGAATAACTAAAGGAAAACTGTATAGAATGATAGAGAGAAATTGGCCGTTTAATTATCACTTTTAATGGTCCGCAACCAGACGATCCGTCAAGGCCTAAAATCCCATCCGCTGCAGACCCAAATAGAACAGTCCCAACTAAGATGGTTTGGCCATGTCTGCAGAATGGGAGAAGATCGGCTACCACGACAAGCATGGGAAACAAAGAGCCAGGGATCCAGACCTCCAGGACGACCCAGAGTCCGCTGGGAGGACAACATTAGACAATCTTTGAAGGACCGAGGACTAGAATGGAACCAGGCCAGGAAGAAGACAGCTGATAGAATGGTCTGGCGCTCTCTCTTCCAAACCTCTACACCTCGCGGTAGAAGGGGAACGACTAAGTAAGTAGTAAGTAAGTAATAATTAAAATCGGTCCATAAATAACTAAAATGTATAATAATAAAATGTTGTCAGATTAGACGAACACACTTAAAAAACGCCCAAGTTCATGGTTTCAGAAATAGTTAACTTTTGACTCGTCTTCTGATTGGTTGGGTGTAGTTTGATAAAAATTAACAACTTCTTGTAAGTTCCGCCATTAAACCATAAGCTTCCATGCCGAGCTGACATATACTGAAAGAGACAGAAGGACAAGCCTTTGCCGACTGTACTGCGAGCTCAGTGCTAGAGCCTTTTACTGCCTGTCAGCTTGTGTGTGTGAATATTCTTTACTCGAGGGTAAGACAATTTTGTTTGCCTATTTTATTAACCTGTAAGTAACAGGCTATGTGTGCCATATTTATTCGATACTGCCGAAAGGGATGTGTTGTGTCACGACGACCTAAGTAGGAATGTGCCTATAGCAGGCTTATTCGGAGTGAAAAATGTGTAAAATGTTTGCCAATTGGCCTTACAAATTTGCGACTGTAAGTGCAGTATTAATAAATTGGTATTGGCTTTTGGAGTGACACATTGTTCAAATATCATATGAAAACATGTAGGGAATGTTAGAATGAAGTAATCAACAGGTCGCATGCTATATTGTACACACCATGATTATTGTATGGAAGACAAACAATGTATGAGGGACATTGGCTTTGAATCAACACTGAAGAAGAGTGATTACACGAAACTGATTGTAGACAACGGAATTTAAGGTCTGGTGCGACTTGTTAGCACAAATGTCTGAGTTTGGTAAGTTTTAGTATTGATTAGGTGTGAAATTGATAGAGACAGGCTCTACATAGGATGGATTGTCCTTCTTATTCCAGGTTGTATTATGAAGTACCTTGTTGCTGCAGTAAACTAAGAAGAAGAACGTGTGGGAGTTGAGCGCTCTGAATACAAGTGGAGCTAGACCCCTTATCTTCAGCCAGGAGTCACATGTTGGTGCTCCTGACTATTATCATCAGAACAGCAGCAGTACAATAATAAAGATAAGTCCTTTAGTAAGGCACTGGCGACTCATCCAAAGCTCTTCCACCGTAAAACAAACTTACCATTTAGGATGATGACAATAGCAGACCCTGTAGTGTAGAACCAACAGCAGTAGAATTAGTTTTAACTGGAACTGTGTGTGTGTGCAGATATTATTGTGACCAAGTTATAATAATGGAACAGAATTTCCAAGTTATTTATTTTCTCATGTAAATATAAAGTTCTTGATTTTTTAAAAGAAAAGTACTGACCCAAAAAGATTGAGGTTCAGTACCATTAAATTATATATATATATATATATATATATATATATATATTTTTTTTTTTTCAGACAGTCTTACTTACTTACTTTGCGTTAAAGTTCTGTTTGAAATTTAAAATTTTTAGAATATATTACCCTAGACACCTTGCCAAATAACACCACACAGATATCCTACCCTTGGTGAGATCTCAAGAGGTAGCCGATAGGGACCCAGAGAACTTCATCATCATCATTCCTTACTCTGGGAACTTACATAGCTTGACCTCACCTTGATTGTCTATACACCCTTGCTCTTTTCAGAGAAGGGGTATTTCTTATAAGACCAGTCTCTTATCTGGCACTATCTATTTGTCCAGGATAGCCTATAATTAGTAACATCAAAACCTCTTATCACATATTGGGGTCCTGTCCGGGATTATTTTTTCACCATACCCTGGGGCTCTTACTGTAGGGAATAATAAATCTAATAGTTAAACAACTTGTGGTGAATTGGATGAGCTGTTATTGCTTATAGTTAAGTTAGTATTTGCTAAGTTATAATATAAGTTAATAATTTGTGCACGAGTGAGAGAGAATGGCAGACTTGGCAAAATTTAGATCTGCCGCAGTGCAGGCGGCAAAGGACTTTGGCCTGAGTGGGGACGCGATGATTCAGTATGTAACTTCTGAATGCGATAAATTTATAGACAGAGAAGATAGGAGGTTAGCTGAAGAGAAAAGATTACAATTAGAAGCTGATAGGGAGGCTATGAAATTAGAGGCTGAAAGAGAGGCTAGGCAGATGGAGGCTGAAAAGGAGGAAAAGAGATTGCAAATGGAGGCAGAGGAAAAACGTTTGCAGAGGGAACATGAGTTAAGACTAAAGGAAATGGAACTTCAAGGACATATTCCAGAAAATGGAAGCAGCCCATCTACCTCTGACACTAGTGTAAGTCAGGGTGCCTCAAACTCAGCCATGAATTTTCATTTAGATCCCTTTGTGGAAAAAGAAGATGACATTGAATCATTTCTAAATAGGTATGAAAGACAAGCTACTAACTATGGTCTAGAGAAAGAAAAGTGGAGTTTAAAATTATCCCAAGGGCTGAGGGGAACTTCCTATAAAGTTTTCTCTAAATTAAGCAGAGAAGATCAAGAAAACTATGACCTCCTAAAACAAGCATTGTTAGTTAGGTATGAGAAGAATGCTGAATTTTATAGAAAGAAATTTCGAAATAGTAAGCTGCTGTCTGGAGAAACATACCACCAATTCTCGGCATGACTAGAAACCTACTTGGAGAAATGGACTGCTCTGGGGAAAACCCAAGACCTGAAGGAAATGATTATGATGGAGCAGTTAAGAGAGTCCATGGCTCCAGACTTGAGAAAATTTCTCATGGAACAAGGTGCCGAGAGATTGGGGGAGATTCTCAATGTTGCTGAGAGATATCAGGCAGCACAGAAAGAAGTAGCTGGTATTAGAAAGAAACAAACAGAAAGTAACAAAACCCCACCAGACCAGGATGATTATAATAATAGGGATCAACCACCTAGATTTAAACAAAGTTATGATAGGCCAAGATTTGATCCTAGAGACAGAAACCCTTAGGTAAATGAAAAGAAACCCTACAGACCAGAAGGAAAATGGTGTAAAATATGTAGGATGAACAATCATAATACAATTGAATGTGGTAGGAAAGTTCCTCAATATCACGCTGCATGCATGATAACAGTGGACAAGGGAAGGAAGAAGCTGACTGTCAGATAGATCATCATCCCCCCATCTGTGAAGAAGTGGTATGTAATGGTGCGAGAGTCAAGTGCCTTTACGATTCAGGTTTGGAATATGACTCAGTTGTGAGTGCAACCCTGATCAGTATACCACAGACAAAGTGGAGATACAAGGGGCATTGAAGGATATAGCCACCATGACACTTCCCGTAGCCCAGATCAATGTCAAGACTAGGTATGTGGAAGGAGTGATTAGAGCAGCAGTGTGTGACGAACCTAATTACCCGCTGGTGTTAGGAAAAAGATATGTTTCTAGAGAGCCCTATAAAACCTGTGATCATGGCCACGTTCCAGGTCAGGTCGACCCCTATTAAGGAGGAGGAACCACCACTAAATATTCATCCCAAACAGATGAAAAAAGCCCAGGCAAAAGATAAAACTTTAAAACCTTGCTTTGGCAAATTGCCAACCAGCCATAACAACCCTAAGAAAGGAGAATTTTATTTGAAGGAGGGACTGCTCTACAGGAAAGCTAGAGCAGGACCCAAAGGATATGGACAGTTAGTACTGCCATTGAGTTATAGGGAAAAGCTATGAAACAAGCACATGTTGTACCAGACGGTGGACATCAGAAGATGGGTACCACCTGTCAAAGGACATCTGTAAAATTCTACTGGCCAAATGTAGCTGGGGACATTGCCCAGTATATACAAAGTTGTGACCAGTGTAGCAAGGTACATTCCACATGTTGGAAAAATAATAATCAGATGCTAGAAAAGCATTGTGGCAAACATGGGCCTGAAAGTAAAAGGAGAAATAAAAATGATACGGTAGATGTAGTGGATAAGATGGCCCCTTTTCAAAAACAGTCTTCCAATAAAACATTTAAAATGGCAACTCTGCGTATGGCACAAGAAGTAAAAATAAACACAGACCAGTCCCACCCGACACAATGTAGATCGGAATTCCTGGAACTGTCTAAAAATAGTAATGAGGTTAATGGGCCAGCCTTGAAACTGAAACTGCGGGGAAACCCCAGAAGAAAAGTTGGGAGCGGGCGTTTGGGCAATGGGGAAAATGTTCAGCTCGCTTCACAATACAGCTATTAAGTAGCATTATGAAGGGCACCGGCGACAGTTGACCGACCCTATACAGTCCATTGGAAGTATTGTACGGACATTGGATTGAGATCACACATATTATAGCAACTGCTAAAGGGAGAATTGATTCTGGGTGCCGGAAAATTCATTTCCCCATATTATATATATTATTTCGCCAGTGACGTTAGGCGGAGAGAAACAGCTGGTGAATATGGCCTCTATCTGAATGGCAGATTATTGAGTCCTACCTGAATATTAGTAAAGGGTTTTTCCAAATTCCAATCAAGCTTGAGCTCAGACCAATTGTTGGCTGTGATCATTTCGGAGGAGCACATTGAATTCATATGTTGCTTTTGGATTGATATTACTCCGAGTGTGTTATCCAGGCTGATGAGGAAATTACTGGATCCCCTACATAACTCTGCTATCACCAATTTTATAGATCTCCTCATAAATATTGCAACCTTGAGGAACATCTAAAAACCTCTGGACATGTCATTGGACAGACGCAGAGAAGAGTAATGGTGAATATTGATTGATAATCAGCATTTGTCAGGCAGTAGCACCTGGAGCTGTTTTATTAACATAAACTGAAACAGATAGTTGGATTGCAGAGGTCTGAGGCAGATTTCTTGAGTAGTGCCTACTTTGAATGACCCACCTGCAGGAATCCAGGATCACACTAAGGCAGAGTAGAGTCAATTTGACATAATTTGAACGTGATTGTATACGGATATGAAAGCTGCACTAGTGGTTCACGCTTTTCAAACGGGGGAGATATGTCGTGAAGTGAATCCGTATGACAACCTGCTCTAATTCCCTGCTTAAAAAACTATCGTATTTTTAAATCTATAAATAACTACAGTATTTGAAATTTGTCTGAGGGCCTCGTCAAATTTACTTAATGTATTTGAAATTTTTCTAAGAAACAAGTCAAAATTTACTACCCACCCCAATATTTATCGAAGAGCATAGTACAAAATTAACAACCAATCAAATCGTTCCCTCCTTTTGTGTAGGGACAAGAAAATTTGGTTGAAGTGGAAATAATGCCTATTTTGTGTTTTTGACCGAACTTAGATAATTTATTTCTTGATAACTAAAGATAATTAAAATGAAAGGGATATCTAGAATTATAGCGCTGAGATTGCTTAAACACATAAACATAAAGATTCCCTCATACTAAAATTATCTTAACTTAGAAAAATTTAATTTAGTGATATTTTTACATCAGGGTAAGGTCACATTTAATTATTTAAAAATTACCCAGATAAAAATGCAAAGAAATAACTAAAGGAAAACTGTATAGAATGATAGAGAGAAATTGGCCGTTTAATTATCACTTTTAATAATTAAAATCGGTCCATAAATAACTAAAATGTATAATAGTAAAATTTTGTCAGATTAGACGAACACACTTAAAAAACGCCCAAGTTCATGGTTTCAGAAATAGTTAACTTTTGACTCGTCTTCTGATTGGTTGGGTGTAGTTTGATAAAAATTAACAACTTCTTGTAAGTTCCGCCATTAAACCATAAGCTTCCATGCCGAGCTGACATATACTGAAAGAGACAGAAGGACAAGCCTTTGCCAACTGTACTGCGAGCTCAGTGCTAGAGCCTTTTACTGCCTGTCAGCTTGTGTGTGTGAATATTCTTTACTCGAGGGTAAGACAGATAATTTTGTTTGCCTATTTTATTAACCTAAGTAACAGGCTGTGTGTGCCATATTTTTTCGATACTGCCGCCGGGAGATTTGTGTCACGACGACCTAAGTAGGAATGTGCCTATAGCAGGCTTATTCGGAGTGAAAAATGTGTAAAATGTTTGCCAATTGGCCTTACAAATTTGCGACTGTAAGTGCAGTATTAATAAATTGGTATTGACTTTTGGAGTGACACATTGTTCAAATATCATATGAAAACATGTAGGGAATGTTAGAATGAAGTAATCAACAGGTCGCATGCTATATTGTACACACCATGATTATTGTATGGAAGACAAACAATGTATGAGGGACATTGGCTTTGAATCAACACTGAAGAAGAGTGATTACATGAAACTGATTGTAGACAACGGAATTTAAGGTCTGGTGCGACTTGTTAGCACAAATGTCTGAGTTTGGTAAGTTTTAGTATTGATTAGGTGTGAAATTGATAGAGACAGGCTCTACATAGGATGGATTGTCCTTCTTATTCCAGGTTGTATTATGAAGTACCTTGTTGCTGCAGTAAACTAAGAAGAAGAACGTGTGGGAGTTGAGCGCTCTGAATACAAGTGGAGCTAGACCCCTTATCTTCAGCCAGGAGTCACATGTTGGTGCTCCTGACTATTATCATCAGAACAGCAGCAGTACAATAATAAAGATAAGTCCTTTAGTAAGGCACTGGCGACTCATCCAAAGCTCTTCCACCGTAAAACAAACTTACCATTTAGGATGATGACAATAGCAGACCCTGTAGTGTAGAACCAACAGCAGTAGAATTAGTTTTAACTGGAACTGTGTGTGTGCAGATATTATTGTGACCAAGTTATAATAATGGAACAGAACTTCCAAGTTATTTATTTTCTCATGTAAATATAAAGTTCTTGATTTTTTAAAAGAAAAGTACTGACCCAAAAAGATTGAGGTTCAGTACCATTAAATTGTATATATATATATATATATATATTTTTTTTTTCAGACAGTCTTACTTACTTACTTTGCGTTAAAGTTCTGTTTGAAATTTTTAGAATATATTACCCTAGACACCTTGCCAAATAACACCACACAGATATCCTACTCTTGGTGAGATCTCAAGAGGTAGCCGATAGGGACCCAGAGAATTTCATCATCATCATTCCTTACTCTGGGAACTTACATAGCTGGACCTCACCTTGATTGTCTATACACCCTTGCTCTTTTCAGAGAAGGGGTATTTCTTATAAGACCAGTCTCTTATCTGGCACTATCCTGGTATCCTCTGATACATCTATTTGTCCAAGATAGCCTATAATTAGTAACATCAAAACCTCTTATCACAAAGGTATCAAAAACACTTTATGCAGATGACTTACTCATTTTGACAGCAGAAAAATACAAAAAAACTTGTGCAAGAAAAATTAAACAGGGCCCTAGCCAAAATAGCTGCATAGTGCAGGTTATGGAAACTAAAAATAAACACCCAGAAAACTGTATACACAGTTTTCACCAGGAGCATCAAGGAAAGCAAGGTGTACCGACTAAAACTCAAATGACAGCTACTGTCCAGAGAAGAAAATCCAGCTTACTTAGGAGTGGAGCTTGACAGACAGCTACTCCTCAAAACCTTCATGCACAAAATGAAAGATAAGGCCAGTAGATGCCTGAACCTAGTAAAACATCTTGCAAGCACTAGCTGGGGAGCAGAAAAAGGAACTCTCAGACAACTGCACCAGGGATATGTGCGATCAGTCAAGGATAATAACCTATTGTTGCAGTTGGCAATGAGCAAAACCACTCAGGCAAAGTTGGACAAAGTCCAAAACCAAGCTCTAAGGTTCATGTGAGAGCATGAGAATCACACCAACAGCTGCCTGTGAAATCAATGCAAACATGTGAACCTATGTACCCACGACGTAACTGTGCTGTTCTGGCAGCAACAGAGCACACTATAGAAGAATGAGAAAAGAACACCCAAACAGATAACAGGTTGAAAACTGGAGGCCCATTAGCAGACTTAAGCAAAAATCACCACTACAAGTAGCAACAACTATTGCAGAACACCACCTCCCACAGACATGAGAAATAATTGAAAAATACCCAGTCATTTTTCCTGGAAAGGAGTTTTAAAACTTCCAATTATAAAAACCACACTCATGGATAGCACAATGACAAGAGACACCAACCCAATAATACTTAAGACAGCTACTTTGTTAGAGACTATAGACAGCTATCCTAACACTGCCATACGTGCATATAAAGGTGGCTCAGCATTCAAGGCCATCATAAATGCTGGAACACACCCACACTCAACAAGCACTTAAACAAATCAAACATTAGGCATGATCCTAATTGCCACAACCGTACCCATCCATATGAGACAGTTCAGCATGTGCTGCTCATTTTCCCAGGACTCTCCACAGAAAGAAGAAAGCTATTGCTGGGCTTGCCAAAAATCATACCCTTTACAGCTCCCACTCAGCAGCTACAGGACATGTGCAAATTCTTCATTGGCTGCAAAAGAGTGAAGAGCTCAGCAACCCTATTTAATCAACAACTACAGCAACTGCTTTTCCATTTCACATTTTTCCCGCAGTTATGGTCACGTTGATTGATTACATCAACCTGGCCATTGTGTGTTCTGTACCTCAACCAGTGTGAAATAACACATGATACAACAGTAAATGAGCAACGTTTAACAATACTGAGTAGGACAATAATGTGAATACACCGTTTATTAAAGAACATTTTAGCAGGTTGAGTAGATTCACTAATATCTCTGACTTTAACCAACTGCTGTTTTGGCTACCTTAAGCCACAAGGCATTGCTGACATCAACATATAACTGAGCAGCACATGCCCTTTGCTAGTGCATCAGCAGCACAATTCCGAGTTTGTATCACAGGTTCTGGTGTGTTCTAGGTTTTCTGTCTATGTGGTGTTCTGTAGAGCAGTGCTACTCAAAGTGATCGTCAGCGAACTGGTGCCAGTCATCAAGTCATTGGCTGCTAGTCCATTCAAAAGTTTCCAGGACAGAAAGAAACAATGGTGTATTTTTAAAATTCCATCAGGACTTACCAGTTCCGCCAACAGTATTTATTACCAGAATGTTTTTTAGAAGCATATAATAGAATAAGCAAAAATGTGCCAGTCTGCTACAATGCACATGTACAATCCCACTGTAAAAATAGTACCAGTCCTTGGTACACTGAACAAAAAATTGCCAGTCCACCATATCCAACAGATTGAGAAGCACTGCTCTTGAATACCCAACTGGTATAATCCATTCAGCTGCTCCTCTATCTTAGACAGCATCCTCTGGTGGGTGTGTATAGACCATCAAAATAAATACAACACATGACTTCAATGTCTCAACTCATTTATGTTAAAAGCATCATTAACATAACCTACACAGATATTGCCATGTCTTGTGAAGAGACAGAAAGAATAGAATGTCAAAAAAGGTGACTAATATGGGGCTGCAAACTCATCATGTCAAAGCAAGTGCCACTGAAACCAACATGGCAAGAGCAGACAAGCTGCAGTGGTGGGGTACTATGCTCCATAAGGCGCACAAAGTAAAATAAGGATGAAACAGATATCAGAAATGCTATAGGATCATTGGAAGACATTTCCACAACAGTCAAGACATGGAAGCTGACATAAAGTGGCCACACAAGAAGATCACATGGGCTACCAACTTATTTTCTTCAAGAAACTAAAAGGCAGAAGTAGACAAGGCAAACATAAAAGAAAAGACAAATTTACCGGTTAGGGGCAGCTAAATGAAGTAACAATCAAAAGATAACAGTGGCACCCAGTGGTCAAAGGTTCAATGACTGTATTGCCTCAGTGACCAAGAGTTAAGGGACTGAAGATGATGAAAATAATTAATGTCTATCCACTCTAACAGTTGAAATGTACGTTAATAAATTATGTGTTCATTTTATCAGATGTTTGAAACATGAGTAAAGATAACACAAACGGCTGACTGCTATCCAAAATCTTAACTTGTGTATTTCTTTTTATCAGCAAGAAATCATTCACACAACATTCATTGGAAAAAAAAAATACATCTTTTGGACTTTAAAACCAATATTACTTCATGTTATGTTTGACACTCAAGGACATTAGAATGTCAGGGCAGTAAGTATCAAGATTTAGAAGCCAAATCAAACAGTAAGCGATTGAATAAAGTGTAGCTAACTAGAACACTCCACCACAGAAATGAATCAAGACAACTGGCATATTATTTCAGTGTTTTTCTACTGACCTTCAACAAAATTACTGTCTTAAAATAGAAACCATGTGAACTTAACCACCTGGTGTTATAAACTCATTTAAACCAAACATGGAAAAAAAATATCGGTTTTCACTATTAATTAGGATCATCTGACCAGGCAGAAGTTACAACTTTTGTGACTAATCAAAGAGGAAAATAAATCTCATTCTTGGACATCATCTCTACACATGTCCTACTGGTGCAGCCACACTCAGTGATAGGCCTGTTATTTTTCAATTTATTTTCTCATCTGAGTTTATCCCTGGAGACCACTTCTTCTTCAAGTACCATGCATAGAGGCGTAGGAGATCATGTCTCTCCACAACTTTCTGTCTCCAGTACAATTTATCAATTCTGCTGTTGACTTCTTTCCATGCCAAGGTGTCAAATTGTCCAGTATCTGCTCTCTTTGTCTTCCTCTATCTCTTTTTCCTTCAATCTTACCTGTTGTCACAATATTTTCCTCTTCTCATAACATGCCCCCAAAAAAGATAGCTTCTTTCTAACTTGTGAAATAAGTTTCCTTTGTGCACTGACCTCTTTCAGGACATCCTCATTACTCTTTTTGACTGTCCATGGTATTTTTAACATTCTTCTGTACAACCACGTTTCTATGGCCTCCATTGCTTTCCCTACCTGTTTAATAATTGTCCATGATCACTCCCATATGTCAGGATTGGTTCTATATAACACTGAAGAACTCTCTTTCTTACTTCCATTGACAAAGAACCGTTGCATAAAATACTCTACATTTTATAGAATGCTGTTTTTGCCTGAGCTATTCTGCTCTTCACGTCAGAGATGCATCTTCCATCCATTGTTATTAATGTGCTCAGATATTTGAGTTTATTTATCTGTTTTAAAACTGTTCCATTTACTTTGATAGTACATTCTGAGGAAGCCATTTTCTTTGAGATGACCATTACTTCTGTCTTTTTGCTGTTAAGGCTGAGGCCTTTATTTTCACTTTCTATCACTATTGTATCAACCATTTCCTGCAGCTTTTTTTCACTTTTTGCTATAAAGACTGTATCATCAGCGTGTCTGAAGTTGTTTATATTATGTCCGCCAAATGATATTCCTGGCATGTCCTCTAGGGATCTCATTATACTTTCACTGTACAGATTGAACAGATACGGTGACAGCACACATCCCTGCTTGACACCCCTTTTTACTTGCTGAAACGTTCCTATTTGGCTGCTAATTCTTATAGATGCTGTTTGTTGCCAATACATGTTCATTATTAACCTCAATACTTTACCATCAATGTTGATGCTTTCTAACATTTTGATAATTTCCTCATGTTTCACTTTGTCAAATGCCTTAGTGTAATCTATAAAGCACAAGTACAGATCTATCTTCACCTCTATGGCTCTTTCTATTAATGTTCTTATAATATATATAGCATTGTTTGTGCCCTTACCTTCTACAAATCCACACTGTTCATTACTGATTTAATTTTATTTCTCACTCGTCTCACGATAATTCGTAATAATATTTTGGTCACATGACTCATAAGACTAATAGTGTGATGTTCTTCACATTCCATGGCTCCAGGTTTTTTTGGGGAGACCTGCACATCTGAGTTTATTCCTGAGACCTACATACATGACAAACTTCCACCTGGCAAAAATTGTTTCTAAAAAATCAATAGCAAGAATCAACTACAAAACATCAGGGTCAGTGAATTCTATTGTTTTATACTCAAACTGACACGTGTGTGTGTGTGTGCACATGAATATGTCATCTAAATATGCATGAATAAGGGTGTGTAACCGAATTAGCCGTGTATCTGGTTGTGTGTACAGATGTCTGCTCTACATGCAAGTGTGTGTGTGTGTAAATGTGTCTGTGCACTGATGATTAATCTCAAAATGTATACCTGTATGTAAAATATATGCATACAATAAACGTTTGTATACATGCTGATATTCGTGTTGACATAACTACCAGCACTGGACACCGCTGTAACACTGATCTACCATCCTCACCGTCAAGATTTGCCTTTGATCTTGGAGGCTGCCTCTTTTGCTGCTTCCCTTGCTGGTGACAGAATGACCAATAAAAATATGACATTCTATCATCTCTCCATCAATAAAAATATGACATTCTATCATCTGTCCACCAATAAAAATATCACATTCGATCATCTGTCCACCAATAAAAATATCACATTCGATCATCTGTCCACCAATAAAAATATCACATTCTATCATCTGTCCACCAATAAAAATATCACATTCGATCATCTGTCCACCAATAAAAATATCACATTCTATCATCTCTCCAGCAGTAAATAACTTTTAAACTATATAATATGCCCATCAATGCAAATACATGCAAAAAATTACACACCCAAGCATACACACAATAACCCACACATAAATTTGTTCTTTCTGACACATAAAAGCATGTTCTTACATCTGTCACTCACACAAAAGCAAATACTTATTTTTTTCATGGGTGCTGACATAGAATAGAAAGATTGAGTTGGTATGACAAGATGGAAAGAAGAAAACACGTATCAGTGGAACAAGAGGGGAGAAAAAGATGCTGGTGTTGGACAGGACACCCATTCAGGACAGCAGTTGATAGATGCTGGTGTTGGACAGGACACCCATTCAGGACAGCAGTTGATAGATGCTGGTGTTGGACAGGACACCCATTCAGGACAGCAGTTGATAGCATTACATGGCAGTCCTTGTACTGGAATCCTTAGTATACAAGAAAAAAAGGGAAGACCTAAAAACAAATGGAGAAGGAAGTGGAGCGGCATTTAAAACAGGGTTCATAGCAAATTTCTTCAAGCATTTTCCAGGCTTTTTCCAGGTTTTTCCAGGTCCAGCACGTAATTTTCAAGGATGGGAAACTCTAATATTTTCCTCATCTAATTTTCTCAGATATAATTATCACTTTGCTGACCAGCAATCCGTAGCATTACCGTCTCCCATTACCAATGGTGTTTGCAGATTTTTTTAAAAAGAACTGTTCTTTTAAAATGAAATTCATAAAAGATTGAAAAACAGACATCTTTTCCAAGTTTTTAGTGAATTTGTTCAACGTCAGCGCAATAAAGTGTTAGTGATATGGATGGTAATGAATAAAATAAGCTTGATTGACATATTGATTTAACGATTAACCATGTATATCAACATAAAAGACTAATAAAATTGTGAATAAAATGCAAAAAAAAAAATGTATTTTTCGTGTTCGTCTTTTTTGAATGTATTCTGCGTCTGTGGCATCTGACAATGAGCATTTTTAAATGTTTGAGTAGTTAAGTACCTCTAGTTGTAGTCTGAGCTGCTTTTTTCATTAACTGGGGTTAAAGTTGTAGCTGTAGGTCTCTGCAAGAGTCTTCGTCTGGATCGTTGATAATCCTTGACTGTGTGGTATAACTTGAAGCGGGGTATCAGGCATAGAGGTACATTGCAATCTGGGCAGTACATGCAAGTCTGGCTTCTGTTCCCTGCAGTCTTACACACTTTACAGTCTGGTTTGTACCTTGCCCTTTCATATTTATCAATGAAGTGGTGCTCAGTAAGTCGTGTTGTTGTGACCTGTGGTTTTGATGGTGTCACATTGCGTAGAAGAATAGCAGGTTGAATAAGAGTTATACTGACATCCTGATCTTTGCTTTGATCTTTTTTTGTAGAGTTGGCAGTGTTGTAGTTATGTGCTCATTGACCAGGACAGTTTCTTGTTTATATTATCATTGGAGTGAACAGTAGATATAAGATTAAATCTGTTTGTATCATGCCAGGTGACTGTCGGCATGCCTTATCTTCTGTTGCACAAAACACAGGATGATTTGTCTTTTTTCAATTTGAATTGTTTTTTCTTCAGTGCTACAGGAAAATGCTACCTATTTTCAGCTACTGTTCCAAATGCACCAATCTGAATTTCAGGTCTTGAAATAAAGGTGAAGGCTGAGTAAAGACTACCACAGAAGAAAATATGTCCCATGTTGCCTATCCATCAAGAAGATCTTTGACAACCCTGAAAGTTGCCCCAACACAACCTTCAAATCAATGGACATATATTCAGTTGTGGCACCATGAACTTTGTGCAGCCCACAGCTTCCAACATTCAGTAGTTCTATGCCATAGTTCTGGTTCAGTAGCACATTAATTTTGTCATGAAAAGACCAATTTACATTAGGCCCATCCATGGACAGTTGGAGCAAATGTCCTAAATTTAATGATGAGCATGCATCATCAAATGCAGTCTGCATATCAAGAGCTCTAGCATGTCCAAGAAACTTTGATGTTAGATAATGTGCTTTTATCACATTCACATCCCAGAAACGAACATGGAAATCCATTTGCTTTCGCTGCATTGATTTGTTCATGCTTTCATCAAACAGAACAATGTAACTGTCTTGCTAAGCTGGCTCTCAAGAAGTGAGGTGAAATATGGAGCCAGTCCAAAAGAGGCCAGGTAGAAAGTTTTCCTTTCAGATAGACCAAACTGTCTGGCAATAGAACTATCAGGACACATTTTCTGAAAATTTTTATTAATTCCTGTATTTGAATTAAAACTATGGTGACTTTTCACTGAAAAAAGAGTCCAAATAATCTCAGCTCTGAGAGTTTCTTCCTTGGTCACAAATGATGTCACTCTGTAGGTCTCCTAGTAGTGTTAGACGTTTTTGACGTGTCCGAGGAAGTAGTGTCGGAGGGAGTAGTGTTAGATGGTTTTGATATTTCTGAGGGAAAAAACTGCTCCTTGGGGTTGTGTTCTTTTCTGTTTAAAAAAAAAAAAAAAAGGAACACAAATAACTTATGAGTAGGCCTAAGCTATGTATATTTACCAAGTCAAAGTTCTAAACGCATGAATAATAAAGTCAAACAATATTTAACCAGAACAAGAAAAGTTAATATATAGTAATTGGGAGGGTGAAGGTATGATGATATTCTTATAGGATATGTGAAAATCAATTAAATATCTAACTGGAAACAGCATGCCTTTACCCCTTCCCCATCTTTACTATCTTTGTTTGGTGTTTTTGTTGGGTTTTGTTTTGTTTTATCTCGTTTGTTTGTTTAGATATTTTAAAAATTTTATTTAATTTTACTTATTTACCTATTTATTTTTAAAATAACATAGGCCTATACTATGCACAAATTTGGTAGTCTAATTTTCATGCATCCTAATTAGGCCCTACAGTGATTTAACATAAGTTATGGCACTTTCATGAATCAGCGGTTATTCATGTTATCTGGAATTGAAAACATGTAGGCCTATCCTAATTATAGGCCCCTAACCCTTCAGAAGTTGAACGAGATATGTCCCTTTAGGCTGTCATTAAGAAAAAAATCATTCAAAATATATTTATTTCCAAAGAATGAACAGTGGGACATGGGTCTGATAACAGGGTATATGATATGGAATCGCCATCAATTTCTATTCCTGACAATCTTAAACTGTGTCAAAGATGTTCCCGTAAACAGTTGTAAACTAAGAAATTTCATTCAAACACCAGGCCTATAAATTTTGGCCATAGTTAAAAGTAAAACTGTAGCCAAAATATATTGTAAATTAAAGACGCAAATACAGTAGGCCTATCTATAAATTGGACTTATTTAAATATGTTTTATAAATGAGATAAATAAATTTATTACTTACCTCAGTTGAAATGAACGATTTAATACAACTTGAATGTGCAGAGACAAGTTGTTGGTGTTTTTTTGCCAGTAACATGCGACTTTACTGCACTTTCTCAAATGCTGGTCAAACATATTTCTTTTTTACACATGGTGCAACTTGCGTAATTTACAGTTTTTCCAGGCGCTATCCATGTTTTATAACTTGGCATTTCTAGCCATGAATGCTGAAAGTTACAACCGGGCATGTTTCTAAAAAATAAATTGAAGAGTGAAGGATGCTGTCAAAATGTCAAAGTCTCGAATTTAAAAGGTGGCGATGTTTCATTCGAATGAACAGACTACAGACGCTAGGCCTATAGTAGAGTGACGACAACTAAGGTTCGACCGAAAATGGCAACCAAACCCGTATCGCTGGAAAAAGGACGCAATCGCGCCTTTCAAAATTAGCTACAAATACAGTAGCACATATTTGTATCTAAGGTCCTTTTTCCAGCGATACGGGTTCAGCACCCATATCGCTGGAAAAAGGACCTTACATACAAATATGTGCTACTGTATTTGTAGCTAATTTTGAAAGTCGCGATTGCGTCCTTTTTCAGGCGATACGGGTTTGGCCGCCATTTTCGGTCGAACACGTCATAAACGCAAACCTCCGAAAACGCAAACTCCCAAAAACGTCTGGAAATGGATTTAGTGCGCAAAGGGAAGTAAAAATTCTACGGTAACTGAAGTTTAACGAAAAATACCACCAATAACAGAAAAATGGATGAAAAGCGTAAGACTTCTGATTTGTATTTTTTTTCCAGGTCCGACGCGGAAAATTCAAGGCTTTTAGCCATTTTTCCAGGCTTTTCAAGGCCTGGAATTTTTTTCTTCGTTTTCCAGGTTTTTCAAGGTCGCTACGAACCCTGTTAAAAATACCTTATTTGCTGGAAAGATCTTGAATGGATTACACAGGGCAGGTGGACTTGGAATGTACTTGTTGAAGGCCTATGCTCCACATAGAGTAGAAGGGTCATAAATAAATGAAAATGAACAAGAATAACACCCGCAGACTACTACTGCAGATATTGTCAGACACATACCTATTCTTTCCTCTTCTTTTTTCTTGGCTGCATCTTCCCGTTGTTTTCGTATGATCGCTAATCTAGCTAGGTCAGCTTGAGCCTCCTCCGTTTTGCCAGCCAAATGCAATGCCTGATATCTGCGACGAGCTTCCAACTTCTCCAGCTCCTCTCTGTGGAAGAAAACCAATTCAGTATCACTTCCTGCTTTTACACAGGGACTATGCAGCACCCAGTTTTAATAGCATTAATGGCATACATACAAATACAACAAAAAATTGATCATACATTAAAAACCAACATACGGTAAATAACAATTTTTGTTTTGTTGTTTAAATTGCTGTTGTTATTTTTGCAGACAGCTCTAATGAGAAAGAATTGAACATCTTTATCAACCTACCTCTCTCGTCTTGACAAGGCAGCTCCACCTCCACCTGTCTCCCCAATTTCTGACACTTTTTTTGAACTCTTCCCTCCGGCACGATTGGGATTCTCAATCTCTATCAAATGAGAAATACCCTTTGGCTTTCCCTGAAACAAATATACTTTTAACTGCAAACCTCAGACGATGACAACAAGTGATATAAAGCAGCACAACCTATATTCACAGCACTATGAACACCTGTCACCAACTTCAAATCAAAGGTGATGTTACAAGACACAGTACATGATATTCAGCCTAAAAAAACTCAACAATACATGAAGTGAGCAGACAATGTACAATTTTGTGACAGAAATTAAGACAAAATAAAATATTTTTAAACCAATAAATACCTCCTCATCTTCTTCACTTTCACTCTCAGACTCGGATCCTGATGGAGGAAGATCTTGATTCTTTGTCCCGGCATCAGAAGCAGCAGTGGCTTCTCCCTCTTTCACCTCCTCTTCTTCTTCATCACTCTCAATGCCTTGCTGGCGCTGTAAATATTGTTCATGTAAACATGGTGAAATAACTGCTAGAGTCAATTAAATACTCATCTATACACCATTCAACAGGAATCTGATCATCAGAAGTAGTCCCCCCATCCGACAAGAGTTTTGGCCCGATATACTCCTTTACACTCTAAGGGGGGCGGGCTCACTTGGGTCATGACTCCCAAGCGTCTCAGCCTTCTGTTGTCTTGTATTGAAAATGAACCCATTTCACTTATGGTAGCAACTTTAATCCACAACTCCGCCAGCTTGGAGGCAATTGTGAAAGTAACAAAGAGAAGACAAATTATTCCGTTCGTTCCGTCGCACACACTGAGACACCATCGCGAGGCCGACGAGTCTAGCCACTGTTCGTTCACCACTGAAATTCTGACACTGACACCTCTATAATATACACCGCCTGTCGCCTCTCAGCCACAGCCCTTTCACTAGTACACCAAAAACTCAGCATATTGTGGACTTATAAAAATTCCTGGTGTTTTCTGTACCGCAGCGTTTATTGTCACGATTTCCATTGCCCATTGCGGTTGTTCCACAGCCAGCCTGATGCCTTTTCAGCAGTTTCACTAAGCCTCTTCAGTGCCCTTGTTCTCAACTGTCCCCTCAGCCCCAACAGTTTCAATAGATCATACACTGATGCAGCCACAAGCCCTCTTGTGCCCACTTCAACAGCCATGACCCTTGCAGTGAACCCACCGTGTCTCAGATCCGCGGCCAGATCACTATACTTGGCCACTTTGAACGAATGTTGCTCGTCTAATCTGGATTCAAACGGCATGGTCAGTTCAATCAGTATAACCTGAAGCGTTGCTGAAGAATGAAGCACTATATCCGGCCGTCTCCGTGATTTTCTGATACTCTCTGGATATGCCCCTCGTCCAGGTAGGTCTACCGCCATCTCCCAGTCGTTTGCACAGTCAAGAAGAGATGGTAAACTGCAAAATTCAATAAGCCTCTCATCATCGCTCCTCTAGCAGACAATCAACATAAAGCTATCTTGTTACAAATTTAATGACACTAACAACTGCTTGCTAGTTATAATTTTACAAGCATATTCTCACATGAAATGTGACAACTAATGTGACATGCTGACAAAATAACCCATAAGAACTAGGGAGGGGGGAGAATTTGTAAGACTAAATCCTTTACATGAGAAAAGAACTTACTCGCCACGCCTTTTCTTTCTCAGCTTTTTGTGCCTGCTCTCTGAGCTCATCCTCATCTGTGAAATGTCTTCTCTGCCCCTTGTGGCTCTTCTTGCTTCCTCTACCTCCTGCTCCACCTCCTTGGGAGACATGACAGAGATAATTTGTTATTATCCAATAACACTAACATGAAGAAATCATGATACAAAGCTGACAACGACTTCTGTTTATATCTTGTTGAACTTAGTAATAGATGACATAAATTAATAATCAGACAAAGTAGGAATCGATGGCATGCTAAAATTGCATCCCTATTTTTGACTGGGAGGGGAAAAGATTGAAATAAACTTTGAAGTACTTATAGGACTCATTCGGTCTGAAAACTGTTAAATAACATATGAGGCTTTCCACTCAGAAGGGTGAGCCTGCCATCAGTCTGAAAACTTTTTTTAAATATCCTAACAGCTAAATTCCTCCTCTATACAGCCTGTGATAGTGGCTTGTTGCTATAAGGCTGGCTTGCCCTTATACTGTAGCTTCAGTTACAAACATGTTAGCACATGCATTTTCTATCCACAATTGTGTTCCCTTATTTCTTTATTTTTTTTAAGTGTGTAATTCCTCTCATAATGAGTAACAGTATCAGTAACAGTGTGGTTCTCAACTTCAAGGAAGTGTCAAAAAAATATGGAAACATGGAAATGTGTGCAAGCAAAGAAAAAAAAGGAACTCCGATGAAGCCTGTGTTAGTGTCAAAACATCTAAAGCTGTAGCTGCTTGCATGGTGGGATTGCTTGTTCGTGTGGGTACTTTGCTGCTTTGAGTATGCAAAAGATCGATGACGTATTTGACAATTGTGGGGTATTTTGTGATTATAATCAGCAGAACACCTATCTTTCTAAGCTATTTACTAGTGAAAGTTTACAATAGTGCCACATTAAAGATGGGCCTAGCAGGAAATTACTATACATCTTGATAATGTGGTGCATAATGTCTGCCCTAAAGCATTTCTCTAGTTTTCATGGTATAATGTAGAGGTGTGTGCAGAATGTGCTTAATAAACAAATGTGAAGACTAGCATGGAAAAGCTCTAGGAAATCATATTTTTAGAAAGGTGAATAATACAAGAAAACAGGCAGTTCATGATCATATAAACAGCTTGCCTAAAGCATCCAGCCACTGTAGCAGAGTAAAAAAGTCCTCACAGAAAATACATGCCCTGAAAGATTGAACAATCCTCTACAGTAAATACTGTGAATGGATGAATGAACACCACAGAGACATACAGCCCTGACCTGTAGGTAGGCTACTACTGGGATTTGTTTAATGATAGCTTTAATTTGGGCTTTGAGCCACTAAACAGCGACGCTTGTGCTACTGTGATCAGGTGATGACAGAAATTGAGAACTGAAGTGACAGATTAAAAGAACTTAACCTGGAAAAAGAACTGCACTTGAAATGTGTTAACGCTGCACATACTCTTCTTAAATCACTCAAAGATGATTATGACACATCAGTCACTGTACAATGTTTTGATCTGCAACAGGCTTTGCTTATCCTCAACTCACAAGTGTACAGTTTAATAAGAGAAAACTCTGGACCTTTAACTTTGTGTGCATAATGTGAAATCTAGTAAAGCTTCCATGTATTTATGGAATACAGTAGAACTCCATTTATCCGAACCCCAATTATCCGAACATCCAATTATCCGAACACTTTTTCCAGAAAAAAAAAAAATCAGTCTCCACCAGTCACGTTAGACTACAGTTCTGAATCTTTTGATGCGGCAAGCTTCAAATGTGTGCGAACAATTTGTAGACAATGAGATGGGCTAATGGACGGTCGCTTACGTACATGAAGTCAGTTAGATCATAAAGTCCGTTAATATCTGGTTTACCAATCCAGTGTACGTGTGAGTTCTAGGCAGAACACTGGCTAAACAGACAGTTCAACTTAAAATAATTGTGTCTGCTACTACAGCAGAATAATTTTGGTGTACACGTATTTCTCTGTGCGACCTGGCATCTTCCAGTAGGCCTAAAGCATATAAAAGGAACCGCAATGTTTTGTCAATTGAAACGAAAACAGAAATTATCAAGAGACTAGGAAAAGGTGAAACTGTGTCTTCATTTGAGAGGATTTTCAATGTTGAGAAAGCTACCGTCTCTGACATCAAAAGTAACAAGGATAAAATTATGAGTTTTGCATCGAAATTGGATAGTGAAAATGGGTCGAAGAAACATAAAACCATGAGAAATGCGAAAGATTTGAAATTGGAAGAGGCTTTGTATATATGGTTTGTGCAAAGAAGAAGCAAAGGGGAACCTATCTCTGGCTCTCTATTGTGTGAAAAGGCACTTCAGTTCAACAGTCAACTTGACGGTCCTCCTGACTTTAAGGCTAGCCAGGGATGGTTAAGAAACTTTAAATCTCGTCATGGCATACGAGAATTGGAGATTCAAGGGGAATCTTCATCTAGCGATGCAACTGCCGCTGAAAATTTTAAAGAA
Organism: Oreohelix idahoensis; assembly: GCA_024509875.1. Lineage (NCBI taxonomy): Eukaryota > Metazoa > Mollusca > Gastropoda > Stylommatophora > Oreohelicidae > Oreohelix > Oreohelix idahoensis. Next base: position 154,808 of record JAMPIV010013796.1, read on the forward strand.
ACATTCTTGGATTTTTTGGAAGAAGAAGGTTATTTACTCGATGATGTGTATAATGCCGATGAGACTGGCTTATACTGGAAATCATTGCCTCAAAAATCACTTGCATCTCAGCGCGAAGCAGCTGCCCCTGGGTTTAAAAAGTGCAAAGAGAGAGTAACAATTTTGGTAGCCGCGAATGCCAGTGGAAGTCATCGTTTACCGGTGCTAATGATCGGCAAAGCCAAAAAAACACGTTGTTTAAAGAATGTGACATGTCTCCCATTGTGCTACAAAGCACAGAAGAGTGCTTGGATGAATAGTGAAATATTTCTTGATTGGTATACAAATCAGTTCATCCCAAATGTGAAGAGGTTGAAAGAACAAGAAAAGAAAACTGGAAAAGTAATTCTTCTACTGGACAATGCACCATCTCATCCAGAGACGGATACATTGAATGCAGTTGATGCAAATTTTAAAGTAATTTTTCTGCTTCCCAATGTAACAGCATTGATTCAACCAATGGATCAGGGTGTTATAGCAAAGCTTAAAAAGATGTACAAGAAGGAAGTCCTGCGTCGTTTATTGTTGGCTGAAGATGAAGAAAGTGTGGTGGCGTTTTCAAAAAAAGCTTAATCTCAAAGACTGCTGCTATATGTAAGCTGATGCTTGGACCACCCTGTCACAAGATAATCTCAACAAGGCTTGGAATAGATTGCTTGGGAAAAAAGGAGGAAATGAAACTACTGCAGTGGACACAAATGATGATTGTATAAATGAAGTTGTGGAACTGTTTCAAGCAATGCCCGGATTTTCGGACTGTGACAAAGATGATGCACACATGTGGCTAGAAGATGATAATGATTCTGGTTTTCAGTTTTTGAATGACGAAGAAATTTTGTCTTTTGTGCAAGAAGAAAACCAAATACATGTAGTGACCGATGATGAAGACTCCTCAGAAGTACATGATGTACTTGTAGATTATGAAGAAAACCCAAAACGTCGACCAAGTCCTGAAGAGGCCTTTATAGCACTAGAAACAGCGATGGCTTGGTACGAGCAAGAAGATGACAGCTGTCCTACACAGCTTCTGCTGTTGAAGAGAATGCGGGACTTAGCAGCCAAAAGCAGACTATCCAGTTTGGCGCAAAAGAGGATTCCTCATTATTTTAAATAGTGGGCTACATCTGTGCAAGTACATGTATACGTAAGTTGCGCCTGGTTTTGAATTGTTTGTAATGTTATTTTGAAAACATTTCTCTTTCTTAACAAAAATAATTAATACAAGTAGTACATGCACTGCAGTGTAATGAAAGATTTTGGTGATACAGTGATCTAATACAGTGTGGGTATTATTATTACAGTACAAGTAAATATGTTTTATAGTGTATTTTCCTTGTGATTGTTAATTATTTTTAGAAATATGTGTACATGTACTCGATACATCATGTAATCCAATTATCCGAACATTTGATTATCCGAACGATGCTCGGTCCCATGGGGTTCGGATAAATGGAGTTCTACTGTACCAGTGTTGTAAAGCATGGCTCCGTGGAGACTGCGAGTTGCCTTATGCACTACATTAACAATAACATCTGCCCTGATGTGAATAAATTAATATTATTCAGTGACAACTGTGGGGGACAAAATAAAAATATTAACATGGTTCTTGCATGCCTTCAAAAAATACATAAAGTGATGTTCAATGATACAGAACATTACCATAAAGTAATGTTCAATGATACAGAACATTACTTTATGGTGCCTGGTCATTCTTGTCTTCCTTGTGATAGAAATGGTGGGCACATTGAGAAGAAACTAAAAGACGTGGAGGTGTACTCTGAAGACCACTTTGCCATGCCCATTCCAAGTTCTAGGACCACTGGGCCTTTCACGGTGGTCAGAATGGACAATTCTTATTCTTCGACTATAGTGTCCTACAGGTGTACATCACGAAGTGGATAAGCGTGGATACTAGCTTCAAGGATGCAAAAGTTTTTATGTAGGCCCTACTTCAATCACTACAAGCAAGGATATGCCCTAAATTCCACCAATTATCTCTCTTCGCCTTCACAAGTGCAGTTAGAGAAGGGTAAGGTCAGTGTGTACAACCAGTCAACATTTGATCTCTATCATTATTCTACCAAAAACGTATGCAACTTCAGTGAAGTTCAGGCGATGAAAAAAAGCAGGATCTCAAAAACCTACTTGTTTTAGTACCACCACACCACAAGACGTTCTTGGAAAATGTTGTAGCCCTACAGAGCGATAATTTGTATGACATCAAAGAATATGACCCACTGTTCTTCATGTCAACATACACAGGTATTTAGAAACAGCAGAATAGTACACACGTTACAACATGCATGAGGCAGAAATATCCCTGTTCTTTCTGTCTCCTGAGAAACCTCCGGCAATTATATGGGGCAATAATACTATAATCTACTGATGTTCAGAAAATTATCACGCAGCGTCTCAGGACTCGTGCAAATGGGATTCTAACTAATATTGCCCGTTAGTTTAAGCATGTAGCCTATGGCCTGTCTTTGTATGGTGCAACACATTTTTTCCCGTCTTTCTCTGTCCAACGTTAAGCAAAACAAGAAATACGTTTTGGAAGTCCACATTTATCTGATTAAGAATTGCTGACCTGTTAAATTTAACGAAAAGCTATTCTAGCAGACAAGAATAGTCTAACAGCTTAACTAGAGTCAAGAGTAGGCTATTGGAATCATGCCCGCTGAGTTATATGTAGGCTAGCCTACGTTCAACATAAGTCTCAGGTAATATTAAGAACCGCAGACTTGTCTGCCTCAGACTCGTTATAGCACCATTTATACTGATCTACAAGTCATGTGAAAGCCTTACCTCTGGGCATAATTATGTTTTTTATTTAAAGAAATAGACTAGACACAAACGGTATTGACGTGCAAGTAAAGCCACATTTAACTGAACTGTTTCCGTATCGGCCGGTGTATTCTTCTAAATATCGATACTTATTATTTCGCGATACAAATGAATAATGATCTCCCATCCACTTAGTAGCGCTGTATTATCTGCCAATAATAACATTAATTTTCAAACCTAAAGGTCTTATATTTGGACATACGCCTTAATATAACCGTTTAGGTTCAACGGGACGCGCCTCGCCAAAACGAGGCAAAATTTTATTTAAAACAAACATATCTGCCAATACCAACTTATTTTTATCGCCTACGCTGCCCATGAAATATCACCTTCATCAAAAGCCAAATTGTCCATTCGCGTGCCATCAGCCCAAGGTCTTCCCCATTCCTTGCATGTCTATCTCCCATTCTCTTCTCTTCTCTTTAAATTTTTTTATTTAATGATGAAAAATATCACTTTCAACCTCTGATGGGTTATAATTAGGATAATAATTGTTTTCCATTCCCAAATAATATGAATAACTGCCGATATGGGAAAGTGGCAGGCATCACACCTGTCAAATCATTGTAAATAGGGCAAATCACAATTAACAATTATGCTTGTATGTTTAAAAAAAACCCAAATAAACAAAAACGAGATAAAACCTAACAAAAACCCCAAACAAATACAATATTAAAGGAGAGGGGTACAAAGACCTGGTGTTTCCAGTTATATAACTGACTTTAATCCAGTTCTCTCCTCCTTGTGTTCTTCGGCCAACCCCTACTTCTCCTTACCCCGTGTATTCCACAACAAGGATCCCTAGTAATGCTATTAATCAGTTTCTTCAATGTATCCTATCTATCGCCAGCGCCGTCTTCTCATCTCTAGTTCCGTGGCACTTGTCCGGTTCTTGTCATTAGGTCTACACTGGTGGCATTGCGTCCTTTCACGATTTATTTTCACAGCAAGGCGACGGCGCCGTTTGGTTGTCCTGAATTCGATTCCCGGTAAGCCTATCACTTATATTTTGTTTACCGCTGTTTGGTGCCATCCTTTATGTTAATTACCTTTATTTATGTATTTACTTATTTATTCATTATTGGCACAGGTAGGAAGAAACATCAGAGAAGAGAAATTTTATTGAGGAGTTGGCAAGAGAAACAGGGGAAGTTGAAGCCAAACGAAATGTTAGTCAACTATACAATAAATAACACAAAGAAGCTAACAGAGAAATGCAAGCAAGCAAATGGCTTCATCAAAGACAAGAATGGAAAATTGCTTAGCAATATAATGGATGGGTGTGAACAAAAATCGAAAAAAGGTGATTCATCTTACGAGGACATAAGACAAAGAAAATAGCCAACGTTACGTCCACAAGGCCTTCGTCAGGGAAAGGAAAGAAAGTGAAGACTAGATAGGACACAGAAGAACCTAAATAAATATAAGAATAAAACCTAGGTACTTCCCTAAAGGCATTGAAAAAGAGCATATGAAGAGATGGACATAACATTTTGAGGGACTTCTCAATAGACCAGCTCCACAAAATCCCCCACATATCCAGCCAGCAGAACAGCAGCCACAAATCAAATGTGAAAGACCAACTAAGAAGAAATAAAGAAGTAAAATCTGGGAGAGAACATGAAAAGGAGCAGAATGGAAGGAAGGATATCGCTTCAAGTTGCCTAAGAATGGAGATTTACAAGAGTGCATACGTTACTGAGGAATAATTTCGGTACCACGAAAAATATTAAACAGGATCATCCTTGAGAGATTAAAAGAATCCAGAGATTGACAACTGAGAGATGAACAAGTAGGTTTTAGGCAAAGCAGATGCTGCACAGACCAGATAGCCACTTTGAGAAAAATAGTGGAACAGTCTCGAATGGAACTCAACTCTTTACATGGGATCTGTGGACAGTATAGACGGAGATTCACTTTGGAATTTGAAGAGACATTACAGAGTGCCCCTATAGATAATTAGCCCCCATCGAGGCCAGCTCCTTGACGTGAAGATGGGGCTCAAGTACAGCCATCAGCGGCTGAAAAACCAAGACTGGCCAGGCCCTCCTACACTCGAGCAAGACCACAGTCTGCCCTAGCAAGTCAAGGTGCTGAAGACGGAGGCAACCAGCCAAGAGGCGCACCACAGCAATCAGGATGCCACGCACATGCGCTATGGAAGTATGCCTATATCTGCAAAACGTTATGGCACTCGTCCTGTGGCGGACACCCAGGCAGGCGCAGTGCCGGGCCCTCTGCCTCGGAAGGGCCCAACCCCTACTACTGGGGGTCCTTCTCAATTGCCCCGTGGAGCCAGGAGGCATGAGAATAGAGCTACTGGCCAAGCAAAGAAAAGACCATTTAAAATAATGCACTGGAATGCTGAAGGCGTCAATAGTAAAAAAGACGGCTACAGCAAAAAATTAGAGCTCGAAAATATCTTGAATGAAGAGCAAGTAAATGTATGTTGCTTGCAAGAAACCCACCTCAACAAGGACATAGCCTTCAAAATCAGAGGCTACCAGTGCTACCGATCTGACCGAATAAACAGGCGAAAGGGTGGAATACTGACACTCGTGAGGAATAACATCAGTGCATGTCAGCTTGAAACATATATGGAGGGGGCGGAATACCAGATGTTTCATCTCAGGACAGAAAGTTCAGAATTCCACCTGCTCAACTACTACTGTCCGAGCGACCGCCCACTGGCACTAGATACAATCCCAGCAAAAGAAAGACTGATTGTATGCGGAGACTTCAACAGCCACTCACAGAACTGGGGCTATGATCACATGGACAGGAGAGGTGAGGAGCTTGAAAACTGGCAGGATGACAATGGGCTTATCCTGATTAACCAGCCAATCGACCCACCAACCTTCTACTCGAGATCATGGCACACCACCTCTACACCAGACCTGGCATTCCACTCACCCGGCCTGGAGTGGAACACCACACGCGTTGTAGGGAAACAACTTGGAGGCAGCGACCACCGGCCAGTCTTCCTAATTGTGGAAAATGAACTTGTCAAGGAGAGCAGCACTCTCTCTAGGTGGAACTACAAGAAGGCAGACTGGACAATTGTGGTGTCTGCCCATGCACACCACATGTTAGATTTATTGAGTTTGAGTTAGTGCTGATAAATGCGGCACTATTTGGGATATTGAAAATAAGGCGCACCGGAAAATGACACAGAGAGATGTTTATAATGTGTATGGCCAAGGTGTTAAAAAAAAACCTTGAGCTTTGTGGCCGCTGTGTTTTCTTGTAAGTTCCATTGGGAACATATTGCGAAGTGTTCACCTTTCTAAATGGATGTGGTTTGTACAAGAGGAGGAATACTCTTGGCATATGATTAATACTGTATTGATGAGGTTTGGTAATTAAGGATTAATCTTGACGAACGCTTCTGTATGCTACAAGGAATATACGTTATTAAAGGATGTTGAGTTCGTTAAAAAGGAAGACTGTTTTAGTTCGTCATTGGTGATTGGGTCAGTTAAAGAACCCACATGTATGTTGTTGAGTATGGAATAAAACTATAATCGTTGGGTCACCCTGGACGTAACAGAATAACGAGCATTATTATGAGCAACCGCCGGGGCAATAAAATATACATTAACAAAATCTACATATACATTAACTGTGGACAGGGGTAGCAATTTACCGGAAATAATAATAAAAACGAACCCACAATATATTCAAACAGCGCCCCACCACAGATATGGGAGGCTGTCGTCCGTTGGATTTGAAGGACATTTGAAGGTTGCTCAGGTTATTGGCAGACAGAGTCCTATGTTGGGACAATATCGGGAAGTTTGATCAATCTATCGCTTTCAACAATGAACATTTTTATGCAGAGACAGCTGTTGGAATGCAACTTTGTGCAGACATGAAATTTACAATATTCGTATACTAGGTCATGCCCAGACCTGGTACCTTACTTGAGGATCAGAAAAAAACATTATATCCATGACGAAATCGTTCACGCTTATTTACCATGAGAGGGATGCTATACCAATCTGACGAATATCTTCACGGGAGAAATATGAATCTGGGATTTTACGAGGAAGTCGTTTCGCTGGACAAGTGGACTCGGAAGTACTAGATCAAACCATTAGGACATTGATAAGGTCACCTCATCAGTTTATTCGGTCACTCGTTGGAAATTAACATTTCGTCTCTATCATTATATATTGACACTATCTCTGCAATGTGTCTCACACGAGTGAAGGTCGGACATTTTCGACGTTGAATTCATGTCCAAGAGTCCTAGTTAACTGAATAATTAGTGAACGATTCAATGTGATATTGCGTAGAACGATGCATTGGAGTTACATCGTGGAGTGGATACTCATGGTCGATTCAGATAATTGATGTTTTTGTAACGTCACGGTTGTTGGTCCTATCATTGTTGGGCAAATCTCGCTTCTTTTGTGTTATATGTTTCTTTTCTTTGTCTCTTGCGGGCGACTGTTTAGAAGGCATTTTACGTTTCAGTGTCGTATTTCTATAGGTTGATTGCATTAATTTCTTTCAGGGATTCAGCATTTAGTGCTGTCGTGATTACCGCTCTGTTTGAAATTAAGGCTTTCATGCGTGTTAGCTGTGCTGTGATTTGTCGTATTTTTTTAAATTTCAATTTTGTTTGGAAATTTAGTCTGGCGTGGGTCTTTCCTGGCTATCTTTTGTAAAATTTACATTAATGGTAAAAGTGATTTGTCGTTTTGTCTCGTTTATTACTGGTGGAAACTTTAATTATTTTTTTTTGTCTTAGAATTTTTGACTATTTACAATTTTGTCGTTTCCTTATTTTGTTTCCATCCATGTCTTTCGTTATTCATGGCATGTGATAATTTTCCTTTGCAGCATACATATGATTCAATATTTATTGATCAACTATAATACAATAATATTGCTTGTTATATATCCTACGATTCTTGTGGATAACAAGAAGCATAATCATACACGATAATTATATCACGTCTAAGTGAGTTGTGCAGGTGATATAGTTATATATATATATATATATATATATATATATATATATATATATATATATATATATATATATATATATATATATATATATATATATATATATATATATATATTCACATTGTGACTAAACCAATCAGACACACTATCCCAGAGTGTGATGGACTAAGTAAGGCAGAGGATAACATAGATATTGATTTATTGTTTATAAAAGTTATACTTCTTAGTATACTATGGCGACTCTTGACTATTTTATTAAACAAGGAAAGGCACTGAGTATGGAAGGTGATATTTTAAAAAATTTTGCTTTGACTGCATATGAAAAAGCAGAGGCAAAAGAAGAAAGAGAAAGAAATGAGAAAAAAGAAAGAGAAGAAAGGGAATTTTCTATGGCGCAAGAAAAAGCAAATAAGGAAGAAAGAATTCGTATGGCAGAAATCGCTGCGGAACGAGAGAAAATGGAACATGAAAAGGCAATTCGTTTAGCTGAAATTGCTGCCGAGGAGGCAAAATTTGAAAGGGAGAAAGCTTTTGAGGTTGAGAAACTTCGTTTTCAACAACATCATGTTTCCCATGATTCAGATAGTAATGGTTCATCGAAGAAGGCAATCACAACCCCTAACTTTAATTTAAGACTACCACCTTTTTCTCATCCTCACGACGATATAAGTTTTTATTTATTAAGATTTCAGGAAAGAGTCTCTTGCTTAAATATTGATAAAGATTCGTGGTCTGGTGTTTTTTCGGGTCTCCTCACAGGTGATGCAGTTGGGGTCTATCTGGGTATAGACCAAGATAAAAGACATGATTTTCAGGTCGTAAAGGCAGCATTTATACGCAGATATGGTCTGGATCAGGAAGGCTATAGACAAAAGTTTCGATCCATGTTGCCGGTAGAGGGTAAAAATTTTGAGGATTTTGTTTCCTCCATAAAAACTATGTCTCCAAAGATGGGTTGAACAGGCTTCTATCCCTAAAACTTTTGAAGGATTATGTGATCTCTTATTAAGAGATAAAATTGTTTCTTCGGTAAACCAGGATATTGTATCATTCTTACAAGAACGTAATCCGACTAGTATCGAGGAAATGGAAAAATTAGGTCAACAATTTTCCGTTGCTCATCCAAACTTGTCATTGAGCATAGCAAAAGTCTTGGACTCATCTACTGCGTGTGCTGCGACGCACGGGAGATCGCGCACTCGTAGTTTAGATAGACGATATAATCATAGAGAAAATAATCACACATCCTATAGGGGTAAATATAATTTTTACCATAATCGCTCACCTTCACGGGGTAGAGACAGGCATAATTTCAACAATTATAACAATAACCAATGGTATTGAAATAACCAGTATTCACACAACAAATATACTGACAATCATAATTTGTCACCGCGGGGTGGCCATTATGACAGGGACAACAATGGACATTCTCATTCAGACAATTTTTCAGATCGCAGAAGATCTCACTTCGTTAGAAGTCATAATAGAGCACGCTCACAAGCCAATGCTTGTCAGACGGTAGATAGAAATGTCAGTAATGATATTCATTCAACCAATAATCACGCCAATGCGTGTAACGTGGATTTAGAAAATTCTAATAATTGTACAGAATGTAAGATGTTATTTCAACCTGGAGCTACACCACGGCTTAAATGTGGACATGTCTTACCAGTGTTGTCATCTTATGACGGTGTTGGTACTCTCACTTTACATAATGGGTTTTTTGTTTAACACTCCAATTAAAATTTTAAGGGACACGGGTTGCACAACTGTCGGGATAAGAAGGTCGTTAATCCCTCCGTCGTGTTTCACTGGAACGTCAGTGAAATGCATAACTTTCGGAGGCACGGTAGAGGTATATCCCATGGCCGACGTAACAATTACCACGCCATTCTTTACTGGGAAAGTTCGTGTATGTGTTCTCAACCAGCCTTGCTGTGACTTGATTTTGGGAAACATAAAGGGTATAAAAGAATGTTCTACTGATGAAATTTCTGCATGGGAAAGAGAATATCTTTCTTTATCCAATGCTGTGACTACTAGAGCACAGTTGGTTGCAGAAGCAAATGAACTTAATGATAGCAATAATATCCCACACATGACAACAAGTCATTACATAGATAAAAATGCATTCATTAACCAACAAAAAGATGACTCTTCTTTGGGACGTTTATTCACTTTAGCTACGGCTAAAACTATTACACAGACAAATAATGCCAGACATTGGTATCAATTTCATGACAATATTTTGATACGTTGTTTTGACAATTATTCTTCAGTACTCAGACAAATTGTAGTACCTACGTCATTTCGATCACTAGTTTTATCTAATGCACATGATGTTCCTTTTGCGGGTCATATGGGGATTGCCCGCACAGCTTATAGATTGATGGCACATTTTTTTTTGGCCAGGGGTTCATAAGGACGTCGCAACGTTTTGTAAATCATGCACTGTTTGTCAGGGAGTTGCACGGAAGGGTGCGCATCAGTTTGCACCCCTACAGACCACAGATATCTCTGTGCGTCCTTTTTATAAGATGGCTGTCGACATAATCGGGCCTCTTCCGGTGTTATCATCCAGAGGATTCCGCTTCATCTTAACGTGTATCGATCTATGCACCAGATGGCCTGAAGCCATACCTGTTAAGTCCATAACAACAATGTCGGTGACTGATGCATTATTATCGATATTTTCACGTATCGGATTTCCTGAAGAGCTTCTGTCAGATCATGGCACGCAATTCACTTCAGGTATGTTCTCGGAAATTTGTGATGTGCTTCACATCCGTCATACATTGAGTGCCAGATTAAATCCGCAATCAAACGGAGTTGTAGAACGCTGGAATTCTACATTAAAACAGATGTTGGGCAAAGTAACAACAATGTTTCCCCATGATTGGGACCGGTTGATACCAGCGGTTCTCTTTGCGTATAGAGAAGTTCCTAATCGTCAAACCGGATTCTCACCATTTCAATTAGTTTTCGGGGCTAATCCAAGAGGACCAATGTCTATCTTACATGATTTGGTGATAACAAACGATGATAATACGGTTACGAAATCTAGTCACCAATATGTCACAGATCTACGTCAATGCATTGTGGACGCATGTGAGATCGCGACTGAAGCATCAGAATTAGCAAAATATAAGACTCGGTCGCGTATTAATCGTGATAGAAGATTAACATCATTATCGATTAACGATGAAGTTTTTGTTCTCTTGCCACTTAAAGGTGATCATTTGTTGGTTACGTGGCAAGGTCCTTTTAAAGTTGTGGGTAAGAAAACCGACGTAGATTACATCATCGACATTAGGGGTAAAAGAAAAACATTCCACACTAACATGTTACAACCTTACATTTCTAGACCTCTTCCACTCAAACATATTTGTGAATCTATCACAAATCAATCTCCGCATCTGGCATCTATTGCTTTAGTTGATGAAGAAGCAACTAGTTTCGCGGATGTACCGCTTGATTTTCCTGTGGTACCTATCCAAGCCTCTGAAACTTGGAAGGATGTAATCATTTGTAACGATTTACCTTCAGATCAGAAGAATCAGATTCTCAATCTATTGAAATCTTTTCAAGATGTATTATCTGATCTGCCTGGACGAACTAACATTATGTCTCACGAAATAAAATTATCGGATCCCACTCCTATTAAGTTACGACCGTATGCAATTCCTTTGCATATCAGAGAGCAGGTTGATAACGAGGTCGACAATATGTTGAAAATGGGGATAATCTCTCCATCAGATTCTCCATTTTGTTTTCCGATGGTAGCAGTACGGAAAAAAGACAAATCCATTCGTATATGCATTGATTTCCGTCGACTAAATAAAGTCACGATATCAGATTCTGAACCAATGCCTGTGCTGGAGGACTTGCTACCTCGTTTAGCTTCCGCTACTTTCTTTAGCAAATTCGATTTATCAAAAGGGTATTGGCAGATCCCTTTGACCGAAGAATGTAAACCATTGACGGCATTTGCAACATCGAAGGGTTTGTTCCAATACAATGTCATGTGTTTTGGGCTCAAAAATGCGCCTGCAACTTTTGTACGGATGATGCGTCGAGTATTTGGGAGCCGTTATGACCTAATATCTTATATAGATGATATTTGCATGTTTCATGACACATGGGAAGAGCATGTAGATGGTATACAATCTTTACTCCTGACACTAAGAATACACAATCTCACAGCCCGTCCATCCAAAATAGAAATTGGATTCAATGAAATTTCATTTCTAGGACAAAAAATTGGCAGACATGTAATACAGCCTGATGAATCTAATTTAAAACGCATACTTGATCTTACAATTCCAACTACAAAGAAGCAAGTACGGAGTCTATTAGGATTGGTGAATTTTTACCACAAGTTTATTCCAAGGTTCTCGTCTTTGACTGCTGTCTTATCTGATCTAACTAAAAGAGGTATGCCTAACAAAGTAGTTTGGACAGAACAATGTAACCATGCATTACAAAACATTAAGACTCATTTTTCACAGTATCCTATATTAAGACTGCCAGATTTAAAAAGATCATTTACTGTTGTAACAGATGCTTCGCTCCATGCAATAGGCGGGTGTTTGGGACAAAGTTTTGATGGCAAGTTTCATCCGATTTACTACTTGAGTAGGAAACTGTCGGAAGCCGAATCTAAATACTCTATTTTCGACAGAGAACTTTTGGGTATAGTATGGACTTTGAATAAACTTCAAAAGTATGTGGTAGGTACGCATTTTACTATAATGACAGATCAGAGAGCGTTAACATATCTCCAAACCTGTAAATCACCAAGTGCAAGACTTACGAGATTCGCATTGCAGTTGCAAGCGTATGACTTTGATATCGTCCATATAGAAGGACATAATAATGTAATCGCTGATACTCTGTCGAGAGTAATACATTGAAATACGTAACTGTCCTGGGTACAGGAAGTGACAACAAACATTGTTTATGTTCATAATCAATTGATAGGTAGATTATATAGCGATATTTTCGTAGCATTAATATGTTGCTCACAAGTTGTTGCCACATATTTTAACTGCATTTCACTCATCGTGATATCATTTCACTCATTGCTTGAATTTGATTTTCCTTTTTATCATTATAGTTAAGTATAGTTAATGATGACCTGGAAACCTGCAGTTTCCAGTAGCGCGCAGGGGGGGGGGGGTAATATGTGGTGTCTGCCCATGCACACCACATGTTAGATTTATTGAGTTTGAGTTAGTGCTGATAAATGCGGCACTATTTGGGATATTGAAAATAAGGCGCACCGGAAAATGACACAGAGAGATGTTTATAATGTGTATGGCCAAGGTGTTAAAAAAAAAACCTTGAGCTTTGTGGCCGCTGTGTTTTCTTGTAAGTTCCATTGGGAACATATTGCGAAGTGTTCACCTTTCTAAATGGATGTGGTTTGTACAAGAGGAGGAATACTCTTGGCATATGATTAATACTGTATTGATGAGGTTTGGTAATTAAGGATTAATCTTGACGAACGCTTCTGTATGCTACAAGGAATATACGTTATTAAAGGATGTTGAGTTCGTTAAAAAGGAAGACTGTTTTAGTTCGTCATTGGTGATTGGGTTAGTTAAAGAACCCACATGTATGTTGTTGAGTATGGAATAAAACTATAATCGTTGGGTCACCCTGGACGTAACAGAATAACGAGCATTATTATGAGCAACCGCCGGGGCAATCAAATATACATTAACAAAATCAACATATACATTAACTGTGGACAGGGGTAGCAATTTACCGGAAATAATAATAAAAACGAACCCACAATATATTCAAACAGCGCCCCACTACAACAATGTACCAGCACCGTACTAGTATACTGGCTAGAGATCTGACTGTAGACAAAGACATCAATAAGCTAGTCGATAAATTCAGCAGATGCATATTACAGGCTGCTCGGGAAACAATACCTAGAGGGGCTCGTAAGCACTACAAACCATATTGGAATAGTGAACTAGAGCAGCTGCACAACGACGTGGAAACATCTCGAAAGCAGGCAGAGACCAGTCCATGCCAAGAACACCACAATAACTACCAGCAAGCTAAGGCCAAATTTCAAAGGGCCAAGTTGCAGGCCAGGCGAAGAAGCTGGAAGGAGACAACAGAGTCCTTGAACTTCGAAAGAGATACGAGGAAACTGTGGAAGCTGGTAAAACAACTTAACGATGAAGGTAGAGGGAGAAACTCAAGGATTGATCTGTACAAAGATAAAAACATCCTCATGGGAAAACAGGCAGCTGATCACTTTGCAGACACCTTTGCTAAAGACAACAACATCGAAGTTAGCCCAGAGAAGCAACAGGAGACTCGTTGTGGTGAACTTCTAAATACAATATCTAAATTAGAATATAACAGTATAGTGCATGGAGTCAAGATGGGATAGTGCTGAAAATTTTCGGCGAGAATCGAAGGTTGTCGCCTACGCCTTCAGCTTGTTGTTTGCTAACGCATAAGCCGAACAAAACGGTACCCTATTTTTCAAATTCGTCCTTGACATAAACGCCCCACTTTTCCTAGTTCTAGGAAATATTTGCCTAACTGCATTTGGGGAAAGGAGAGGCAAGGCTAGATAACACACGCAAATCACGTCTCAAATTGGTTCTAACACTACAACTGACTTGCACGCTTTGCCCTAGGCGGGTTTCCCCAATACAATGAAAAAGTTAGAAATGTGGACTACGGTTATGGAAACACGTTTAACTCTTATTGCGAATGACATAAGCTCTCGTATTTAGCTTGAAACTAACATAGAAAAAAAAGATAGAATTTTGAACCAAGCCACATAGCCCCATAAAAATCGTATATTCGTGTACCTAAAGACTTGCTGACCAAGAATATGTTGTTAGTTATCTAAATAGTCCATAAAATAATCAAATATTGATAAAACAATACATAGAGATCAGAGATACTGTCAGGTCAAGTCATATCTGCTTAGATTGGATCGCATATTTTTTTGGGAAAACAATTAGGTGAAAGCTAGGCTAAGATGGTACGAGGAAGGGGATTGGGTGGAATTTGAAGTGAGACGAAATATTATTAGCCGACCTCGTACTAAACATATATCACCCGAGTAACGTAGTAGAAAATTGAATTGTAATTTTGAATGACTTTGTTTACAAGTGAAATAAGGGTAATCATTGGCCAGAGTAGTTGATATTGGGGAAAAAGCATTAGTTGGGGACGTCATTTCTAACAAAATTTTGACACGTAGCGATGAGATCAGGCTTGTGCAGTGAAAACCATATTTCTCAAAAGCCTGGACAGAACGGCAGATCGAAAGTGTGCCAGTCATCGTTCACTGTGTATTTCATTGAACAAATGTGGTAAGATTGACTTTATTAACATGTACAGTAGAACTCCATTTATCCGAACCCCTTGGGACCGAGCATCGTTCGGATAATCAAATGTTCGGATAATTGGATTACATAATGTATCGAGTACATGTACACATACGCTCGTATTTCTAAAAATAATTAACCATCACAAGGGAAATACACATTAAAACATATTTACTTGTACTGTAATAATAATACCCACACTGTATTAGATCACCGTATCACCAAAATCTTTTATTACACAGCAGTGCATGTACTACTTGTATTAATTATGTTTTTTTAAGAAAGAGAAATGTTTTCAAAATAACATTACAAACGATTCAAAACCATGCGCAACTTACGTATACATGTACTTGCACAGATGTAGCCCACTATTTAAAATAATGAGGAATCCTCTTTTGCGCCAAACTGGATAGTCTCCTTTTGGCTGCTAAGTCCCGCATTCTCTTCAACAGCAGAAGCTGTGTAGGACAGCTGTCATCTTCTTGCTCGTACCAAGCCATCGCTGTTTCTAGTGCTATAAAGGCCTCTTCAGGACTTGGTCGACGTTTTGGGTTTTCTTCATAATCTACAAGTACATCATGTACTTCTGAGGAGTCTTCATCATCGGTCACTACATGTATTTGGTTTTCTTCTTGCACAAAAGACAAAATTTCTTCGTCATTCAAAAACTGAAAACCAGAATCATTATCATCTTCTAGCCACGTGTGTGCATCATCTTTGTCACAGTCCGAAAATCCGGGCATTGCTTGAAACAGTTCCACAACTTCATTTATACAATCATCATTTGTGTCCACTGCAGTAGTTTCATTTCCTTTTTTTTTTTCCCAAGCAATCTATTCCAAGCCTTGTTGAGATTATCTTGTGACAGGGTGGTCCAAGCATCAGCTAACATATAGCAGCAGTCTTTGAGATTAAGCTTCTTGGAAAACGCCACCACACTTTCTTCATCTTCAGCCAACAATAAACGACGCAGGACTTCCTTCTTGTACATCTTTTTAAGTTTTGCTATAACACCCTGATCCATTGGTTGAATCAGTGCTGTTACATTAGGAGGCAGAAAAATTACTTTAAAATTTGCATCAACTGCATTCAATGTATCCGTCTCTGGATGAGATGGTGCATTGTCCAGTAGAAGAATTACTTTTCCAGTTTTCTTTTCTTGTTCTCTCAACCTCTTCACATTTGGGATGAACTGATTTGTATACCAATCAAGAAATATTTCACTATTCATCCAAGCACTCTTCTGTGCTTTGTAGCACAATGGGAGACATGTCACATTCTTTAAACAACGTGGTTTTTTTTTACTTTGCCGATCGTTAGCACCGGTAAATGATGACTTCCACTGGCATTCGCGGCTACCAAAATTGTTACTCTCTATTTGCACTTTTTAAACCCAGGGGCAGCTGCTTTGCGCTGAGATGCAAGTGATTTTTGAGGCATTGATTTCCAGTATAAGCCAGTCTCATCGGCATTATACACATCATCGAGTAAATAACTTTCTTCTTCCAAAAAAGCCAAGAGTGTTTCTTTAACATTTTCAGCGGCAGTTGCATCGCTAGATAAAGATTCCCCTTGAATCTCCAATCCTCGTATGCCATGACGAGATTTAAAGTTTCTTAACCATTCCTGGCTAGCCTTAAAGTCAGGAGGACCGTCAAGTTGATTGTTGAACTGAAGTGCCTTTTCACACAATAGAGAGCCAGAGATAGGTTCCCCTTTGCTTCTTCTTTGCACAAACCATATATACAAAGCCTCTTCCAATTTCAAATCTTTCGCATTTCTCATGGTTTTACGTTTCTTCGACCCATTTTCACTATCCAATTTCGATGCAAAACTCATAATTTTATCCTTGTTACTTTTGATGTCAGAGACTTTAGCTTTCCCAACATTGAAAATTCTGGCAAGTGAAGACACAGTTTCACTTTTTCCTAGTCTCTTGATAATTTCTGTTTTCGTTTCAATTGACAAAACATTGCGGTTCCTTTTATATGCATTAGGCCTACTGCAAGATGCCTTATCGCACAGAGAAATACTTGTACACCAAAATTATTCTGCTGTGGTAGCAGAGACAATTATTTTAAGTTGAACTGTCTGTTTAGCCAGTGTTCTGCCTAGAACGCACTCGTACACTGGATTGGTAAACTAGATATTAACTGACTTTATGATATAATGATCTAACTGACTTCCTGTATGTAAGCGACCGACCATTAGCCCATCCCATCCTCTACAAATTGTTCGCACACATTTGAAGCTTGCCGCATCAAAAGATTCAGAATTGTAGTCTAACGTGACTGGTGGCACCTGGTTTTTTTTTTCTGGACAAAGTGTTCGGATAATTGGATGTTCGGATAATTGGGGTTCGGATAAATGGAGTTCTACTGTATTTGAAATAAAAATTAAATGTGAGATAATAATATATGTCTGTAAGTGAGTGGGTCTATAGCAACCATTAGGCAAAGCCTAGAGATTGATCCACCAGGTGGTATACTATCAGAGAGGTGTTAGACTACAAGAAAATATGTGTGATTGTCATCAAGGAGCATAACACCTATCCTATTATATGGAAAAGATGACAGCTGGAATTGCAGTGGCGTTGTAACTATTAGGGGAGAGGAATACTGGTGTACATTGTCACATCAAAAGATAATGGTGGCATAGGTTGGTATAAAGCTATGACCCTTTTCGTTTGTTTGTAATGTACCTGTACTTAAATGTGGAATAGTATAGTATACTAGGTATAAAGAAGGATGCATACCCTTTACATTTCAGGGTCCTGGGTACTGACGTTAATGTAGTACCAAACGCTTGAGAACTGCTCGATTCAGGACTCTATCTGTATACTTCGAGCCCATGCTAGTGGCCATTGCCCATCAAAAGGTGGAAAAGATTGTCAAGCGAGCAGAGGAAACGTTCTACCTGTATTCTCCTGCCAAGATAAATTCTTGTTCGGCACCTGGCAGCTCAACTAAAAGAACTTAACAGATTAGAAAGTGATATTAAAGAAAACTGTGCCTAGTATTAATATTTCCACAAGTGACAAACGAAAACAGACTTAACTTAAAGGGAGTGATTATAACCAACAACCTATGGTGTAATACCAGTATTACCTCAAAGTAGAAGAATATAACCACACACTTATATTATAATAATATTTTATGTATGGACAGAAGATCCACTGTGTTATTGGAATGATGTAAATGATTCTTTTGATTTCACTTTTGATTGTCAGTCCTGGTTCAAAATAAATTAGAATCAGGATAATAAATTGTACAAAATTTATTTACACAAATTTCAACCACTGTCTTAAATAAGATAGCCTTTTAAAGTGTCGTTGGTATGTTATTGTTGTAGTACTGTTGGTGGTTGTGGATAATAAACTATTTGTTTGTATATTTGTTGGTTATTGCACATTACACTCCACATTCATAACCCTAGACACTACACGAAGTCATTTTATATAATAATATAGATTAATTTTGAATGAGATCAAATGGGTGGTAGCGGAAAGGTACTCTGGAAAGTTTAAAATACTATTTGTTAAATTCAGGGACCTTCGTAGCTGATCTCATTTAATCCAATAATAATACATAACAACAATTCATAACATCAAAACCCACCACACTCGTGAGAAACAACAATACGCAGGACGAGATGGAACCATACCTGAAGTTATGGAGGCACCAATCACATTCAGAGAACTGGAGCTTGCAATATCCAAACTGAAAACGAGAAAGTCGCTAGGAGTTGATGGAGTGTCCAATGAAATGATTAAGAACTTGGGAACCGCAGCAAAAACAAAGCTGCTGCAGATCTTCAATATCTGTTGGAACTCAGGCAGAGTTCCACAGACCTGGAGGGAAGCAATCATGATACCACTCCTAAAACCAGGAAAAGACAGTTCCACTGCCTCCAGCTACAGACCAATCAGCCTTACAAGCTGCCTCTGCAAAACAATGGAACGTATCATCAACTTCAGGCTACAGTGGTACCTTGAAAGTGAAAACCTTCTTGTACCACAGCAGGCGGGCTTTAGGCAGTGTTATTCCACCGAAGATCAGGCAACTTACCTTTCCCAAGAGATTGAGGATGCGTTCCAAGATAAGAAACTGGTACTAGCAGCATGGATAGATCTAAGGAAAGCATTTGACAAGGTTTGGAAAGAAGGGCTTCTGAAGAAACTGAGAAATTGTAGAGTGAATGGTAAGATGTACAAATGGGTGAAGCATACTTGCATAACAGAAGAGCCCGAGTACAACTAGATGGCCTCAAGAGTAAGAAAATTCTACTGCTTCATGGCGTCCCTCAGGGAGGGGTTCTGTCCCCCACACTTTTCCTAGTCTACATCAACAACCTGGTTGCTGAACTACCACATGGAATGAAAGTGTCAATGTACGCTGATGACCTGGTAATATGGTGCACAGATGAGCATGCAACAGTGGCCACCAAACTGCTACAAAGAGCTATAGATGCCTTAACCTCATGGGCAAATAGATGGTGTATCAGCATCAACACAGACAAGTGCAGCACTACGCTCTTCACCCTCTCTCCAAAACAAAAAGCTGGTGTCATCAAGATAAACGAAGAGCTCCTAAGAGAAGATAAACAACCCACCTATCTCGGAGTTACATTCGATGATAGGCTGACATGGAAGCAGCACATCAACAAGGCAGCAACAAAGGCCAGGAGGAAGTTAGCCATCCTGAGAAAACTAAGTGGAACCACATGGGGAGCCAGCGGGAAAATACTTAGTAAAGTTTACCAGCAGGGCATACGACCACACCTGGAATATGGGTCAGCTGCGTGGTGTCCAGCATCAAAAACCACATTACAAGAGCTAGATAAGGTGCAAAACCAGGCGCTTAGGGTCATCACGGGGGCAATGAAATCAACGCCTATAGTGGAGATGGAGAAAATGGGGAGGATACAAGCACTGAGAGAACGCAGAGACACGAAAGTGCTAACACAGGCAGAAAAGTTCCTCTGTATGCCGAGCCATCCAATGAAGGACAGATTCTAAAACCTAGCAATGGGGCGACTGAAAAGAAGCAGCTTTATCCACCAGGCCAAACGATTTCGTAGACAAACCTCAGACCTGCCTGAAGTTAACAGCCCCCTAAAGTCTGTGCCAGAACAAACCCCTTGGAGAGAGGAGCATGGACTACCAGTACACATCCACATAAAAGTGAAAGGAATATTCGACAGGGATGAACAGAACAGCGTGCAACGTAGGACAGTCACTCTCAGTTTCCTGGATGATGAATACCCACAGGACCTCTGGGTCCGAGTATACACGGATGGGTCAGCACATAATGCAGTAAAGAATGGAGGAGCAGGAGTGTACATAGAATACCCAAACAACACTAGGGATACGGTCAGAGTACCAACGGGGAAATTCTGTAACAACTATGATGCAGAAGTCCAGGCAATCAAGGTGGCAACTGAGAAACTGTTGAACACCAATCTCGGTCCACAGCCTGTAGTATTCCTGACAGATGCAAGATCCGCACTCCAAGCACTTCAGTCCAGAAAATTGCCAGGTATACAAGCCCTACTTTCTGAACTGTGCAACCAGCGCAGGGTCGCCATGCAGTGGATACCGTCTCATTGTGGAATACCAGGAAACGAGAGAGCAGATGGACTGGTTAAAGAAGGTGCTGCAGACGAGCAACCGGATGTATCAGTTACGTACCATCAGAAGAAAAAGATGATCAAATCTATCAGAAACCCACCAACACCAACGCAGGATGACTACCAAGCTACGAACAGATCAGAACAAATAGTCATTCTGCGCCTCAGAACAGGACACAACCGCCTCCGCAGCCACATGTATACAAAATTCAAGATTGGCAATTTAGCCATGTGTACATGTGGACAGGCACCCCAGACTGCGGAGCACGTACTTCAAGATTGCCCCGAATATGATATATTGAGGCAAACCCACTGGCCCAGAGAAACAACACTGGAAGCAAAACTATACGGACCTCTGTATGAACTACAAAAGACAGTGAAGTTTATACAAGAAACAACATTGCAGATATAGACAATATAGTTCAAGCCAACGAAAGAAGAAGAAGAAGATAATTAGCTTTGTCACATAATTTCTGGTCGATCTCTTCTTCACTACGACACATATAATTATCTCTTATCGAACAGATATTTGGTATTTACAACCATTTGACACTTCTTTTTGCGATAATTCATCACAACACACGCTCTGCGCTTCTCAGCTTTGCTAAGATTAGCACAGGTAAAACCCAGATGGGCCTGGACAGTTTAGCATTAGTTTTGTTTGCTCAAACCGTGCCAGGCGATACAATTACTCGCCCGCAGACGGAGGCATACATGCCCTCGGCGGAAACGAATGACATAATCATTTCCTGCCCGATTTTTACAAACAGATTACTTTAGATAAAAATAAGATGTTACAACTGAGACACATTGTCGAAAGTGTGTACGGACTTGTCACTTTCATATATGGGAGACGTGACCTTTGGCATCCCGCACAGAATTTTCCATGTTGGAATAATTTTGACTTACCCCACCCAAATATGCAGTTTTGATACAATTGGCGGCGGTTCGACGTAGAGGAACCATCAAATTCCTGATTGGACGCCGCCTATAATCATAACCAACAACTGCGGGGGAGGCGATGTGCCATTAACCTGATACTTTTGCAGTTTTAAGATACTGTGAGAATCGCTTGCCAAGACGGCAACCAGACTGCCAGAGTTAAGACTAGAACCAAGATTCATAAATCGGACCGGACCATTATTGGAGAAATTTTTGAGCTCGGGAAAAATACTCTTCCATTTTAACAAGGAAAACCGGAATCTGAGGAATCTGGAACAGGGAGTCAAAGTGGGAATTTATTGTTAAAGTAACGACCCCCAAGAACGCGTGTGTCGCGAGAGGTTTGGATGTTATTAAAATGAAGGCTATCCTGGACAAATAGATGTATCAGACGATACCAGGATAGTGCCAGATAAGAGACTGGTCTTAAAAGAAATACCCCCTTCTCTGAAAAGAGTAAGGGTGTAACGACATCAAAGTGGGGTCAAGCTATGTAAATCTACAGGTATGATGATAGTGTTTGGTCCTGAAGATCTATCTGCTACCTCTCCAGATCCCACAATGAGTAATGGTATGTATTTGTTTGTGTGGCTAATTATCTAGGGGTAATTAGTTTAGTTATATGTAATAACTATCAAACAGAACATTGACTTAATTAGAATAATTAACTCTTTAAGCCCCAAGAGCCAGTATACAGTACTTCCCGCTAGACCCATTTGGCCCAAGAGCCAGTATACTGGCTTTCGTATCTCTTGATCCTTTCTAGGGCTGTTTTCTAATTGTGACAACTCAAAAACGCTATCTTCTTAAAGTATAGCCATCCATTATGGACTTTTGTTATTTATGAATATGAACATTAAAAAAAAATTATTTCCAAACAAAAACAATAAAAACATACTGGTATGGCCATTTTTGTTTGGGCCAAACCCACCTTTTTGCTTGGGACTGAAAGAGTTAAGCAAGACTGAATAATAGTATGTACAATTTATTGTTCCTAACCTGGTTTCTTTTGGTAGGAAACTTAAAAACTCAAGTTATACGGTATTTACAGAATGAAATAAATAATTTGGAATGTTATAAATAACAAGTTATAATCTGCTTATGTATATAACTAAGTAATATTAATTTCACTCTTTCACTCTTGGTATCAAATACACTGGACTGTAGGATAATAGGAGATTTAATATTGTCCTCAGTGATTCATCATTTTATAATGTTTCAACCTATAACCTGTCTGTATTAGGATAGTGTTTATTTTAAGTCTTTATTAATGTTTCTTTCTTTCTTTGAATTATATTTCGTCTTGCTTGTGGATAATCTGACAAGTGGATTTAGGAATCCACTTATCTTCAATGCAGTATGAGACACCTCCAATCCTGGCTGGGTTCACACAGAATAAGAACTCCAGGCTGGGATATGTAGCTTCAGTTCTTAGTGTATCAAGAACAGTTCACCACCATGATTCTTCTCAAGTGTCTGCCTCATAAACTTGCAATATTACCAGGCCAAAATCTGGAATGAAAAGACATTCGCAAAACTTGTAGGGTCCTTTAGTTTTCCCTACATACAGACAACATCACGTATAAACATTAAATCAGACACAGGACAGTTACCTCAATACCTCACAGCCAGTTCAATTTTAGTACCCATTTCCTTGATACATAGTATGTTAGATCTATTCGTCCATGATTGTCTTCCATACCATAATTAGGTTAAGTACAAAATAGCAAGTAACATCTTGATTACATCATGTTTATATATCCTGTCATCCTAGCCTATGTTCTTGAACAGTGTGTCGTTCCAGTAGGAAATATTCATTCAAATACCTTAACAGACCTATAGTCGCACTTATGCCATAATTAGCAAATAATCTTACACTGTTTTCATTTCTGGCCTGTCGTCTTTAAAACTACACACGTTTGCAAGGAAATCTGTTACACATTTGGCCTATTTTCTCCTTCTAACACATCATCGAACACATAAGTGGGTAAATATATATATATATATATATATATATATATATATATATATATATATATATATATATATATATATATATATCTTACCCTCAGGTAACACACATAAGCTGATACTGGCTCTTAATGGGCCTTTTTAGTCTGCTTTCAATACAGGCGGCAAAAGGATTTTCAGCTCACAATTGCGCTTCTCA
The DNA here is from genome assembly GCA_024509875.1 of Oreohelix idahoensis. Taxonomy (NCBI): domain Eukaryota; kingdom Metazoa; phylum Mollusca; class Gastropoda; order Stylommatophora; family Oreohelicidae; genus Oreohelix; species Oreohelix idahoensis. The sequence goes on from JAMPIV010013796.1 coordinate 178,781, forward strand.
GCTTCGTGTTTAATTTTCAAAAAGGTTGGGGCATTATGCTATCAAGTTCAAGGCTTTTTATAACGCCGTGTTCGACCAATCGAAACACAGACAAAACTGACGTTAAGATTTTTCCTTCTGCCCGTTTTTCAGCCCTATCGTACAATCTGAATAAGTTTAAATATTTATTATCTAACTTATTTATGAGCCGATTTTAATTATTTAAAGCTCTAACAAAACTAGGAATTGACCTCTATCGTTCTAGCTATTAATATTTTAGTTAGCCCAGTGCATTTAGATCTGTGCATACTTTAACTAACTAAATTGGGGATTAACCTGAAGTGAAATTATCATTAAAACTGATATTTCTCGTACAATAAAATTTTATTATGAGGAAGTCTGTACACGAACCTCTGAAGTAATATCCCCGCTATAAATTGAGCTATTTCTTTCTGGTTACAAGCATCAAAAGGGTTTCCTATACCTAACAGAAAAAAGCGCGATTCTATTGGCTGTTAGAATTGTACTGTTTATCTTCGATATTTTCGAGCGGTAAATTTGACGTGTTGTAATACAGACCAAAACTCGACAACGTGTAAAAGGCATCTGCAAGTGCCTTAACCTATTTCTCTGTGCAAACAGTCTATGAGCCTAGATTGGCGTAAGTTTTACATTTTACATTCTATATTTTTTCATTACTAACATGTGAACAAATATGTATATATTACCATGTGAACTTCTTCCTCGTTTGTCCTGAAAAGGACGTTGGTTGCGTTGTGTCCGTTTACAACAGAGCTGCGATATTTGCGCCTTTCGGCCGACACATCCGACTTCAGCACTGCATTTTTTTGGGACCCGGTTTGCCTTACCTCTTCGATCCCTGCTCTCTCAGCCAGACTGCAGTGATGCAGCCTGTTTCCAGGACCACCACTTGGATGTGGAGTAGGGTCTTGGTCAGCTCTGGTTCGCTGACCCTGACGCAAGCAGTCAAGCTATGAGTCGCTGACTCCATTCATCTCGTTTGCTGTGTCTTCGGTCCCATGTGAATATTAATATGTGAAAATTGCTAGTGGATGTCCAAGTCATTTAAGGCTGGCAACCTCATATAGGATGGTGATTTCATGAACCACCACTGCAAGGGCTGGTAACTGCTTTATTGCTAGTTTCTTAAAGAAAACTAAAAGCATAGGTAGTCCCAAGTTCCATATGGGGCCAAGAAGGAAAGATGAAAGAAATTATGTTCATTCTAATTATAATATTTACATTTACAAACCAGTGTAAATGTCTGTGTAAACATACTCGCTATAAAAATAATGAAAATTTTTAAGCTTTTCAACCAGTGTAGATGTAAATGAAAACATATTCAATCTATATTGTGAACATTTTTCAACCACTGTAGATGTAAATGAAAACATATTCAATCTATATTGTGAACATTTTTCAACCAGCGTAGATGTAAATGTAAACATATTCTATTATTAACATTTTCATTTGAATGTAAAGTAAAATATGAAGCTGTTCAATTTAAATGTTAATAAAGTTTTCTCTCGATGGATTAAGCTTAATTCTCATCGAGGGTAAAGTCTGAGGTAGATGGGATGGTGGAATAGAAAGAAAGGGACACATAACTATGTGTCGGGAAACGCCATACTCAGGAAAGTGTTTGTTCTATTCTTTTACCATACTAGTAGGTGGTACCAGTTGAGGGCACTATCTCTGGAACAAGAAGGGTACAAGTAGCTTGTAGTCGAAGCTAGATACCATCATCAGATGAGGGACCAACTTCGTAGACACTCCCTGACACTTCTGGGAACGTGCTGCACCCTACAAACGTGACCAGTAACGAGCGTGATCAGCGATCCAGTCTACCAAGAACCAAAACATCAGAAGGAGCAGAACCGTCACTGACAGCTAAGTAACGCATAAAAGCTGCCAAGTAACCTCCTTTACAAAGTACCATTACATCACACAGTGATGATAATTTTTCTGATAAATAATTATTCATTTTTTTTAAACTTTGTTAAAGCTAAGTGATTATTAAATCTGTTATTTGTAAATATACAAATTTAACGTCGATTTAGTCATTTTGAATGTACTGCATGTTTGTCTCAGTCAATTTACTAAATACACCCTAAACAGAGCTATACCATAATAAGAAGAATTCCACTGAGTAAATCAGGGTGGGGGCTTGAACGAGCTTAAACTAATCATTGCTTAAATCTTCATAAAAGGCGGCGGATCAGATATAAGTTAACAATTGCCCTGTCCAACGCAGCAGTGTTCTTGACTTCTGGAATATCGTATGAGAACTACTTTGAGATAGAAGCATCGTTATCTTTCTATCTACAGCTCTGCCAAGAAATAATCTTGTGCAAAGGTAGACACTTTTGAAGACTCATATTAGATACTCTTGAGTTTTGGCCACTGTTGGACCACATTTGCAAAGCAGGGGAGGCAATTCAGTAACAAGCTTAACGAAGAAAATGTATGAAAGTTTGACATGCAGAATTCTTCATGAAGAACAACTTACAGAGCCATTTGGGATAATAACTGGACTGCGACATGGATGCTTCATGTCACCATCTCTCTTCCTATAGGTTATAGGCTGGATTATGAAAACATCGACTTCAGCTAACAGAAAGAAATATAATCCAGTGGACTCTGACTAAACAGTTTTACGATCTATGTTTTGTTGACGACCTGGCACGTAACGCGTTACGATAACAGTAATCAGATGCATGACAAAATGAAAATACTTGATGAGAGGTCGGAGCAATTAGGTCTGAAAATGCATAGGGAGGAAACAAAAAGTAAGGAGAATCAATGCAGGAAACGATAACAGTATTGCACTTGAAGAAACACCACTACAATGTGTGGAGTTCACATATACCTTGACAGCAATATAGACACAGCTGGAGGGGCAGGCATGATGTCAAAATAAAAATACAAAAAACTAGAGAAGCTTTCATTTAATTGAGAAATATATGGAGATCAAAATAAATCAAGTCCAACAAAAAAATCTGAATCTTCAGTTCTAATGTTTGTTGAAGGTCTATGGTCGTTGGGGATCTGATGGATGATGAGAGAGAGAGAGAGAGAGAGAGAGAGAGAGAGAGAGAGAGAGAGAGAGAGAGAGAGAGAGAGAGAGAGAGAGAGAGAGAGAGATGGTCTGGTTCTTTTTCTGACTTACAGGAATGTTCTCTTTCAGCTCAGTTTACTACAGACAGGAAACTTGTCAGCGTTAAGTACGTTTGGCATTTGTTATAGGGTGTATTATACCGCAACAAAAATTGGGCGTACCTCAGGGAAAGGAGAAAAAAAACCAAATAAAGCAGTTATATAAAAGGTAGGAATGCAAAGAGAATTATGGTTTGGTTTGGTTTGGTTTTGGTTTGAAGGACTATCTTCATTGCACACGGACAACTCTATCTGTGCTCCGATCTTCTCCCTTAGATCACGCAATGAGGATCTCGGCTCAGTGCACGCAGGGCGTTGTATGCTCATAACTACCCTGTTGTTGTTACAAGGTGAAAAGGGGTGAGAAAGCCCGGGGGTGTCCAGGATGACACCCAATCCACCAATTATCTGCCACCACGAGCACCCCATCAGAATACCCTTTATCCTCACACCATCATTGATCCTCATATATTAATTTGAGTTCTTGTTTTATACCGTACAGTTTTAGTAGGCCCTATTTACTAAATTGTGCAATTCTCTAGGTCTGTTTATTCTCAACACCTGTTCCACAGTTATAGATGAATAGATACCTGTAAATAATCTAATATTGGTTTTCTCTGTTGTTCATGCTTCCTACATTTTAGTAGGAAATGCTTTATATTATTATTTTCTAGACACTCTGCACAGTAAAGTTCTTCTATTCTATTTACAACCATCAGAGGACGAGCAGTACTGTATATATTTCTTTATTTTTAAAAAAACCGAAAGGGATAAAGAAAACATTGAAAGATATTGAGCAGATGGCACAGGAAAGGAGGACTTGGTAATGATATTGAAGGCCTTTGTTCCTTTAGGAGCTGAAGAATTATGATGATACTAGCAATAACCCGTCAAACTTGACGGGTTTTTAATTATAGTGTGCTGTTTCCGTTCCCGGATGAGCAGATGGAAGTACATTCTTAGAGTGTTTTTGGTTTTTTTCCATTAATCAGTGTAATAAAACTGTTTATGAACACCGTCATTTGAACGCTTTTCTTCGTTGATTGTAACTATTTTCGAGAGAGTATATATAATGGACAAGACTTGAGATGGCCTCAGCTGCCATGACAAGGTTGAATGTGATCTGGAAAAGTAACATCAGTTTTCCTGTGAAGATCAAATTATACAAATCACTTGTATTATCTATTCTCTTGTATGGGTGTGAGGGCTGGACACTCACTGCAGATACGGAGCGAAGGATTCAGGCTTTCGAGCATAAATGTTATAGAAGAATTTTGCGCATTTGCTATAAAGAGCACAAAACAAATGTCTATGTTAGAGAGAAGATAAACACCTATGCAGGCCATCAAGAACCACTTTTGTCAATAGTGAAACGTCGAAAGCTTGCCTGGTTTGGGCATGTAACTCGTCATGACTCCCTTTCGAAAACGATCCTCCAGGGAACAGTCGAAGGTAAACGGAGAAGAGGAAGGCAAAGAAAATCCTGGGCTGATAACATCAAAGAATGGGCAGGACACGGTTTCTCCACACTTGTACGCATTGCTGAGAATAGAGAGCAGTGGAGGACCCTGTCTGCTGATGCTTCCACCATGGCACCCCTACGACCCATGACGGGTTATGGGTTGAGATGAGAGATGTGATGATATATAATGGAAACAATACAATTTTTCAACACGGTTGCATTCCTCAGCTGTGACCAACGTACACACGGCGAGAATTATGTTATTTTAGATTCAATTTAAAAGTTCTTTGATGACATTTCCTGCGAAAGTGCGTGGATTGTTTTCAAAGAGTGTTCACTGATAAAAGTGGTTTTAACAAAAACTTTCAAGTTTTCACGAAATACAATTCACGTTGGTAAGTATTATTACACATAAGGAAGGGAAACCCGAGGCCTGTAAACAGTAAATTAATATGAAACAAATATAAAGGTATTGATAAAGGTTGATAACGTTGGATTTTTATTCCCGTTAATGATATCCACCAAAAGATAGATATAAGTGGATGGAAGCAGACATCATCATCATCATCAGTTGATAAGATCTCTATGGTGTTGTTTGCTCCACTGTAGTGTATGGAATGTCAATTTGACCTACGCAGTGGTGTGTAGACATGGATTGAGTGTATAATGTGCGAATGATGATAAAGGTTCGTGGTGTTGACAAAAAATGTTCTTTTCTCACACTCATGTATGGCTGGAAGTCATCGACACCAACGACTGTGTACCTTTTCTAAAGTTTAATTGGACGTACACACTCGACAGCACAGATAGTGACAAATCACAGGTTGCCATAATACATCATAGTACAGTGGATAAATGGTCTTGCAATGTTACATGGGCACTCATGTAGAATAAGTGTATAATGGACTGTCAGTAGCCAAGCACTCAGTATCGCCCATACATATATCATCTGACTTCACTGACTGAGCACGTCAGCTTATAAACAATATTTCAGATGGCTTCTAAACCTAATCTCGTCTAGCGACGATTCTTCAACATAATGTTCAGCACATATTTTTCCATATAATAATATTGAACCGCTAGCAATGGGTTCTCATGTGTAGCAGTGATCTCTGGACTGATCAAGCGATAATACGGGCATCCCTTTTCTCTTCTTGAAAGTCACTACATGTTTTGGTTCCAAGATGGCTTCACTCGTGAGCTGTCACTCACGTTTGGATACAGATAATGAATCTGTCCTAAAGTTAGTCATTCATAAAACATTTCATTGCTCTGTAGATTTGATCATGAACAATTGACTGCAATCTACAGGATATAGTGCTGCTAGGAATCGAAGTCGTTTTCATCGAGTCAAATATATTCTCTTAGACATTCAAATCGTAACTATCGAAAATGGTGGCTTCGATCGAGAGTTCATAAGAGTATCTTTGATTACCTTGGTATAGGAAATATGAAACTGCCATTCCTTGGCAATACGACTAAACACTGAGGTAAAGCATACACGATAGGTTTAGACGACTATCACCTTCCCCACAAATACTGAGATCACTTTTTCCCCGGCGACAGGCCGACATGGAAAAACACAGTCCCTATCAGGACGAAGCCAAATCACACCACACTCTAGCGACACATCCGCCGAATAGCCTTCGACCTCTCTAGAGACAACAGAACATATAGTTCGACTTAGATATGTAAAGATATACAGATATAAGACAGACTCGTCCTACTCAGACAAACAATACACATAAATTCAGGCCATAGATATTCTGAAGCAAGAACAATCTATTATTACCCAAACAACGAAATCGCAGTAAAATGGATTTATCCGCGGAGTTTGATCGAAAGAGCCGACACAACTTTCAAGGGAAGTAACTCAATAATGACTTTCCCTTAAGCACTATTTTGCTTTCACAATATTTGCGAAGATAACAAGAATACCAATGTATAATATTGTAAGATATCAAAGACTGCACGTAACAGTCTTACCACACCTCCCGGGAAAAAAAAAATGGAACATTTTTTTTTTCTTTTTGAAATACATCTAGGAGCAACGTACAATAGGCTCACAACGCATGAATAATGCGCAGATGAAAATATCAGGAATACCTATAACGCCTAATATGAGGCTAAGTCGACTTATGGAGCGACTGGTGAGAATGTGTCTCATAAACTGAGAGAAATTATTTCTCTACAAGTATATTTTTCCAGGAAGGTGTCATCAAAGTATAATACAATTCTGGCAATTACACAATGCCTAAAAAATTCATATCATCATTTCGTATTAGATATCTTAAATTTATGATTTATGAAGAAAAAATCATCAAAGCACAGCGGTGAATAAACATCAATGAACCGCTATGTAGTGATACAATCATTATATTATTAAATTACAAATGTGTATCTATCATGATATAGAAAAGGAACTACTATAGAACTAGACATATCAAGAAGTCTAAGCCCTAATAGTTATGTGGAATCATGTGGGCATCTTGACAGAATGTCTGCCATCACATTATCTGATCCACGAATAGCTCGCACAGAGAAATGAAAAGGTTGAAGAGCAATTGCATATCGAGTAGACCTCGAGCTCTTCAAATTCTTACTCTGTATAGCAGTAAGAGCTTTTTGGTCGGTTTCTACTATGAAATGTGCGCCTAGAAGGAATCTCTGTAGTTTGAGGATCGACCAAACCATAGCTAATAGCTCACGGTCTAAAACCGAATAATTCCTTTCTGCCGCATTAAGTTTTCTGGAAATATACATTACAGGATGCAGAGTTCCAGAGTACTCTTGCATTAGTGCCGCTCCAATCCCAGTGGATGAAGCGTCACTACGAAGAACGAATGTCTTATCTTTAGTAGGTAGCACTAAAATAGGTGGTGTTGAAAACAATGTTTTAATCTTATCCAGAGAGCATTGGCATTCCTGAGACCAGTGGACCACATTAGGCGAACCTTTCTTTAGAAGTGTTGAGAGAGGTGCCATGATAGAGGATAGATTCTGAATGAATCTGCCATAAAATTGAATAAGACCTAACAGACTTCTCACCTGTTTTTTTAGTCTTAGGGATTGAGATGTTAAGTATCTTACTAGTATTATGGTCCTCTGTCTTTAGGAAACCATGACCAACTCGGTGGCCTAGGAAAGAAATTTCGCTAAAACCAATATAGGCTTTAGAGGGTTTCGCTGTCAGGTTGTGCTCACGCAAAGTAGACAGCAATTCATCTAACCCTGAATAGTGATCTTCCCAAGTATCGCTGAAAAGACAGATGTCGTCTAGATATGCAATGACATCTGACCGATAAGATAGGATTCGGCGCATCATGCGTACGAACGTAGCTGGTGCGTTCATAAGACCGAAAGGCATAAAATTCCATTGGAACAAACCTCTAGGTGTTGAAAAAGCCGTGAGAGGTTTGGCGCGTTCAGATAAAGGAACTTGCCAATATCCTTTAGACAAATCAAGTTTAGTGAAAAAATGAGATTTGGAGAGTCGAGTAAGTAGCTCTTCCAGTAAAGGCATAGGTTCGGCATCGAACTTAGTTACTTGATTCAATTTTCGATAGTCAACGCAAAGACGTATGTTATTGTCTTTTTTACGCACAATAACCATCGGCGAAGAATATGCAGAGGTGGATGGTTCGATTATTTTCAAATCTATCATCTCATCCAACTCTTTCTCGACCTGTGCTTGAAAATGTATAGGTATAGGATAAGGTCTAACCCTAATAGGAGTATGGTCAGTTAGAACAATGTCATGTTGAATGACATTCGTTTGTCCAGGGATGTCAGTGAGTACATCCTGAAATGTTTGCAACATAGTTGAAACTTGTCGCTGTTCTCCTAGAGACAAATCAGGAGAGACAGTAACGTTCTTCCATGATTCACTGGAATGAAGTGGGATCATTGGAAGAGGAAGATTTACATCTGAAAAACTTGTTTCCTCATCCTGTATCACGGACAGTGATGAGTAATGACCATGTTGTACTGGAGAATTGTCCGTTGCTTGGAAAATGGGTTGCAAATAATCCGGACGTTCATGGAATTCAGTAAGCATATTGATGTGGAAGGTTTTATGCTTCCCATCAATATCGACAATATAGTCGACATCGGAAATTTTCGATATTATATCGTACGGACCTTTCCAAGAAATAAGTAATCTGTTTTCCCTACAAGGTAGTAATACAAATGCTTTGTCACCAGGACAAAGTTGTCGTAAGCATCTCTTCTTATTGGCAAATTGCCTTGCCTTCTGTTTCGCAAATTCAGAAGAAGTTGCTAATTTGCATGCTTCGATAATTTTTTGTCTCAACGCGATGACATATTCGTAGGATGACTTTGTGTCATCGTCAATATTGTCAGATGTTATGAGATCGTGAAGCAACGACATAGGGCCACGCGGACGCGCGCCAAAGACGAGTTCAAAGGGAGAAAATCCCGTATGTTCATTGGGCACCTCTCTGTAAGCGAAGAGGGCCGCAGGTAAAACTCTGTCCCAGTCTTGAGGATGATCCTCAGTTATCTTCCCCAGTAAGTTTTTAAGTGTTCTATTAAGGCGTTCGACCATACCATTAGACATTGGATGGTAGATACTACTTAAAGATCTATCTATCTGCAGAGTAGACATTACTTGAGACATGGTATCTGATATTAGTTGGGTGCCATGGTCTGACAATATCTCTCCGGGGAACCCCAGACGAGAAAATATAAGCCAAAGAGCATCTGCAATATCAGCAGTAGTAATGCTCTTCAGAGGAATAGCCTCTGGCCAACGTGTGCACATATCAACACACGTCAAGATAAACTGATGTCCTCTGGCAGACTTGATCTTAAATGGACCAATAATGTCTATAGCCATTTTTTGAACGGCCGAATAGGAATGTCCGCCGCCTGAATGGGTGCAGCATGCCGTGGACCTTTGGATTTAACTTCCTGACATACTTTACAAGATCGACAATAAATACGTATGTCCTTGTTTACCAATGGCCAAAAGAAAGCCGCAAGGACTCTTGACTTAGTACGGGAAAAACCCATGTGTCCAGCACACTGAGAGTCGTGAGCGTGCTGCAAAATTTTAACTCTCAAATTCTTGGGAACCAGGATTTGAGAATGACTTGACGTAATGGAGTCTTGAACCATACGTACAAGTACGCCATTCTTCTTTGTAATCCACGATTTACGACTTGTGTCTTTATTCGGATCACCTTTAGTTGCAAGAATGAAGAATTTCTTCAGAGTGGGATCATCTTCTTGCTGTTTTATAAACGAGTCACGAGAAATTACCAAGGGATTATCTTGGTTATGCACTTCATTATCTTCAATAGATGAAGTTTGAGGCATATTAAGAGCCTGAGCTCTAGTGACTACAGCGTTAGCAATCTGCATGTTTTGCCTTTCCCACGTGGAAATTTGTTGCGGAGTGCATTCCTTGACTCCATGAATGCGACCGATGATGAGGTCAGCGATCGGATTCGGAAGAAGACATGCGTGTACATCTCCTGTAAAGAAAGGAGTAGCAATCCTAATGATAGCAGTAGAGTATTTCTCTAATGTGCCGCCAAATGTTACACATTTGACTACTTGTCCAGTGGCACGGAAAGGATCTACGAGTGACTGCCTAACACCAATTGTGGTGCATCCAGAATCAAATAGCACAGAGACTGGATTGTTATTCACTAAACCCTTATGTAAGACAAGAGAACCTCTTCCATCATGCGCGACTGATGCTGGAAGAGCAGGAAGAGGATGGCCACAGCTTAAAGTAGACACTGTGGTTGGCTCAAATAACGTTTTGCATTGGGGGCACTGAGATGCTCTCCCAAAATCAAAAGCGGCACATGCCATATTACTAGCATCATTATTATCTTTACTCTGTTTATAGGCTTCATGGGACTCTTGTTGTGCAGAGTTTGCCTGAAAATGTGGTTTATGTCTTTTGTTTTGAGATCTACCTCGGTTATTATCACCTCTGTAGTTATTGTTACCTCTATTGTAACCCCTATTTGGGTTTGAGTCATAGTTCCCTTGGTTACCATTATCATATTCATTATAATGAGTATCTCTGTAATTATGATCTTGTTGACTCCAAGACGGATAACCCTGATAGTTTCTATAATTACTTCCTCTACGGAAATTCCTATAATTATGACCACCCCTGTGTCGAGAGCTATCAGGTCGTCTCCAGTTCTTTGAAGAAGAACCCTGAAATGATTGGTTACCTTGGTTTTGATAACTATTATGGTTACCTTTTTTATCAAATCTGTTTTGAGGTCCCTGAAATCTGTGTGAATAATTGGGATTGTATGGTGTTGCTGAAGCAACTGGCATACTCTCCTTAATCTTAGTGTTGCCAAAAGTCACGTCGGGGTGTGCAGTGACATATTGGGAACAATATTCTTCCATTTCTTTTAGAGATTTAGGTTTACGCTCATGTATAAATTCAAGGAAAGGTTTGTTCACACATGACATAATCTTATCTCTGAGCAACAAATCCATAAGTCCTTCATACGTTTTTTCCGTTTTGGAAAGCTCAATCCAACGATCAACTGTGAGACGTGCCTTTGCAGTGAATTCTGAGAATTCTACACCCGTCTCAGGTACCATCGTTTTAAATAAAAGGCGATAGCCTTCCTCACTTAGCTGATATTTTTTTATCAAAGCCGCCCTAATGACATCATAATTATCCTTATCTGCTTCTCCTACAAGGCATAATCTAGTCAAAGATTCACCTTTCAAGTTTTCTGATAATTGATTATCGTATTGTGATTTATCCACATTATGTGTACGACAAGAACGTTCAAATCTATCCAGCCAGAATGTAATATCGTCACTGGACTGATTGAACGGTGGAACCTTAACCTTGTAAGTAGAAGGTTTATCATTACCACTAGATGCCTGATTAACATTACTCATACTTGTCAATCTTAATTTCTCCAACTCAAATTCATGTTCTCTTATTGCTTTTTTTTCTTCAGCCTCTCTGTCTAATCTTTTTTGTTCAGCTTCCCTGTCTAATCTTTTTTGTTCAGCTTCACTGTCTAATCTTTTTTGTTCAGCCGCAGCTTCTCTTTCCAATTTTTTTTGTTCAGCTTCACTGTCTAATCTTTTTTGTTCAGCCGCAGCTTCTCTTTCCAATTTTTTTTGTTCAGCTTCAAATCTCCTTTCCTCTACCTGCATCTGCAATTTCTTTTGTTCAGCAGCAGCCTCAGCTTCTCTTTCTAATCTTTTCTCTTCTGCCATAGCTCTTCTCTCTTCTGCAGCTAATGCTTTGTCATATTGAGCAACTGCCCATTGTTCTAATTGTTGACCAGTCTTATCAAGGGCTTTCCCTTGTGTAATGAAGTATTCTAATGTAGCCATGATGTCTAACAATAATACTAATCACCTGAATCAATAATAATACCACAAGTTCTCAATGACTTGATTAATCAGGTACTGGTTTATACCATAATCCAAGTGCAGTGCACAGGCAATTGTGTCTTATGAAATATACCTATATAAAACATATGTCAACCAACAGAATACATAAAGTAGACTAGAACAGTGAGAACAGGATAGTGGGTAGGTTTGGTATTGTACAAACATTTATTACAAATAAGGGAGGGAAACCTGAGGCCTGTAAACAGTAAATTAATATGAAACAAATATAAAGGTATGTTATCAGGCACTCGCAGGAAATAAAGAAGTAGAACACCAGACAACAGAAAAACAACAGACATGAGTGGCTTACCCAGGATTTGAACACTGGACCTTCCGTGCGACAACCCCGCCTAGCCATGCAAGCGAATCACACTATCCGCTCTGCCATCTACGCATCATCTAAAAATGATGTTTCAATGGCAGGTCAATAGTGCGAACCACAATACACGACACCAGAAGTCCTCCATGTACAATACCAAACCTACCCACTATCCTGTTCTCACTGTTCTAGTCTACTATCATTTACTGGACACAGTATTAAGGTCCTAAGGGTCTTGTTGGATTCGGCCTATACTGCTTGATAGAAATACAACAGAAGTGATTGCGTCATTAATAGGCTGAACTGCCCATGGAGGACTTCTGGTGTCGTGTATTGTGGTTCGCACTATTGACCTGCCATTGAAACATCATTTTTAGATGATGCGTAGATGGCAGAGCGGATAGTGTGATTCGCTTGCATGGCTAGGCGGGGTTGTCGCACGGAAGGTCCAGTGTTCAAATCCTGGGTAAGCCACTCATGTCTGTTGTTTTTCTGTTGTCTGGTGTTCTACTTCTTTATTTCCTGCGAGTGCCTGATAACATACCTTTATATTTGTTTCATATTAATAAACCTGGAGAGCACTAGTTTCTGCCTTATGCGCCGTGTTTGGTGCTTAAAGAATTTATTATTATTATTTTATTATTATTTGTTTTATATAACACCCACGCCGCGCAAGTTGCACACTGCGCGTTGCGCACTTTTTTTTCTGGCGCGAGTTACTATTTTGAGTGAGCCCGACCGACGTAACATACATCGATAATTATGTTAGTGTAATAATAATAATAATATATGTAGAAGATAGATAGATGACGTTTACAATTCCGCAACTAAATTTACTGTATCTGCTTCGCTTTTTTGTGCTAGTTCTGACCTTTGACCGATATGTTACCATAATTCTATTTATAGATATACCGACTGTGCTGTTTCATTGATTCAATGAGGAAGTTTAGAAACCAATGTAAAACTGTTGGGCGTTTTGCCGGTTTTTATTATTTTGGAGTGGCAGCTAATAAAGCATAGAACTAACTAGGTTCATTGTCTTTGATAAACGCAGGAAACGACAATGTCTGCTCGAGGAGGAAAAAAGAGGAAGATTTTTTCGAAGTCTGCTAGAGCTGGTGTTTTATTTCCCGTGCCTCGAATTTTGCGGTATTTGAAAAGAGACACGCATCACTTTCGCATAGGAGCTGGATCATCGGTCTATATGGCTGCCGTCATAGAGTATCTCGTTGGTTAGTTACGTAAATCTACAGCGTGATTTAGCTTGTAATACAGTTGAGAAATCTTCTCGAAAAAACTAAATGACATAGCCTTTGCATTGCCAATTGTCCAAATTTCTTGTAACATGCTGAGACAGGAATTGCAAATGTCATTGACCTGTTTAATTTTTTTTAAGTTCATTAAGAAAAACAATATCTAATAACAGCACAATGTTATTATCATTTGTTAAAATTAGCATTATTACGTAATACACATACTCGTATATAAATATCCCATTGACATAAGGTCAGTACTGGTAGCCTACTGTACCAGTCTAACTGGTGCTTGTGAGCATGTTTCCCTACAACTTTTTTGTCCCCATTGAAGTTTATAAATTCTGTTGTCGACTTCTTTACATGCCACAATGTTAAAACGTCCAGTGTCATCTCTCTTTGTCATCATCTGTCTAATTTTCCTTCAATCCTACCTGTTGTCTTTGTCATCATCTGTCTAATTTTCCTTCAGTCCTACCTGTTGTCACAACTTATTCTACTTTCCTGTCTCTCAAATAGCCCAAAGAAAGTGGATTGCTTCTTGTTGCGAGTATTATGCTTCCACTGCTCACTTGCTTCTTGTTGCGAGTATTATGCTTCCATTGCTCACTTGCTTCTTGTTGCGAGTATTATGCTTCCACTGCTCACTTGCTTCTTGTTGCGAGTATTATGCTTCCATTGCTCACTTGCTTCTTGTTGCGAGTATTATGCTTCCACTGCTCACTTGCTTCTTGTTGCGAGTATTAGTCTATGCTTCCATTGCTCACTTGCTTCTTGTTGCGAGTATTATGCTTCCACTGCTCACTTGCTTTTGCGAGTATTATGCTTCCACTGCTCACTTGCTTCTTGTTGTGAGTATTATGCTTCCACTGCTCACTTGCTTCTTGTTGCGAGTATTATGCTTCCACTGCTCACTTGCTTTTGCGAGTATTATGCTTCCACTGCTCACTTGCTTCTTGTTGCGAGTATTATGCTTCCACGCTCACTTGCTTCTTGTTGCGAGTATTATGCTTCCACTGCTCACTTGCTTCTTGTTGTGAGTATTATGCTTCCACTGCTCACTTGCTTCTTGTTGCGAGTATTATGCTTCCACTGCTCACTTGCTTCTTGTTGTGAGTATTATGCTTCCACTGCTCACTTGCTTCTTGTTGCGAGTATTAGTCTATGCTTCCATTGCTCACTTGCTTCTTGTTGCGAGTATTATGCTTCCACTGCTCACTTGCTTTTGCGAGTATTATGCTTCCACTGCTCACTTGCTTCTTGTTGTGAGTATTATGCTTCCACTGCTCACTTGCTTCTTGTTGCGAGTATTATGCTTCCACTGCTCACTTGCTTTTGCAAGTATTATGCTTCCACTGCTCACTTGCTTCTTGTTGCGAGTATTATGCTTCCACGCTCACTTGCTTCTTGTTGCGAGTATTATGCTTCCACTGCTCACTTGCTTCTTGTTGTGAGTATTATGCTTCCACTGCTCACTTGCTTCTTGTTGCGAGTATTATGCTTCCACTGCTCACTTGCTTCTTTCCAAACATTCTCAATACTCTTTAGCGCTCTATAGTAATTTCAACACTGTTTTGCGCAACCAACTCAGTTGCCTGCAGAGTGAATTTTTTTTATTGTTTACTGATTGTCCATGACTTATGTCTATAAAACAGGACTGGCTGAATGTAGCACTGAAAAATTATCTTTCATACTGCGATTGGTATTGTGAAGATGTAGAAACAGTCTTTTATTGGCCAGACAGTTTTTGAGAACCGACTGTAAGAATACATTCATGCAGCAGTGATAGGACATCAATACAGCATTTCAACATAATATATAATCTGATTATCAGAAGGGTTCCTCGCCAGATGTGCTTCAGCCCTTTGGGTTTTTTTTACATGTAGGGAGGCATGTCCACTTAGTGTCCATCTCCTGTTGATTTTGCCAGACAGGATGATGACAGCCAAAAATAACTGCAATTCTAGCCAAACTAAAATCAAACCTGAAAAGTACAGCTTATTTCCAAGATCAGCTTCGTGTAATGTCTTTGGTAATGTCTGTAATTCTGTATGCAAGTAAAACATGGGCACTAAGTGTTGATCAAGAATGAAAAGCAATGGAAATAAGCTGTTTTAAGAAGATCCTGTGAATATTCTAAACAGATGACATAAAATGACAGCGTGTGGGAAAACCACATGACATTCAAATATGTGGGAACTAAAATTGATGATGTCCTGTGTAGTTCCTGGGGTCTTCCTGTGTAGTTCCTGGGGTCTTCCTGTTTAGTTCCTGGGGTCTTCCTGTTTAGTTCCTGGGGTCTTCCTGTGTAGTTCCTGGGGTCTGTGGGCAGACAGAGAAAGAATAGCACTACGGCTGTCTCAGGTAGGCTGATATGAGGTTTTGGCATTCAGCTGGCAACCTCATGATGTAAAACAAGTTGCTACACAACCTGCTGCTGTAAGGGCACATGTATGATTTGATGCAGGCCTCCTACAGGGGATTGAGCTGCAGTGGTGGTTCCATGTTCCCTAGGGAGTTGAAGGAGAAATGATGATATTACATTGACAACAAATTTCACTTTCAGCTGAAGTGCTAGAACTGGCAGGAAATGGTGATGATGATATTACATTTGACAACAAATTTCACTTTCAGCTGAAGTGCTAGAACTGGCAGGAAATGGTGATGATGATATTACATTTGACAACAAATTTCACTTTCAGCTGAAGTGCTAGAACTGGCAGGAAATGGTGATGATGATATTACATTGACAACAAATTTCACTTTCAGCTGAAGTGCTAGAACTGGCAGGAAATGATGATATTACATTGACAACACATTTCACTTTCAGCTGAAGTGCTAGGACTGGCAGGAAATGATGATATTACATTTGACAACAAATTTCACTTTCAGCTGAAGTGCTAGAACTGGCAGGAAATGCAGCTAAAGAGTTTAAACGTGGTAGGATTACACCAAGACACATCCTGTTAGCCATTGCCAATGATGATGAGTTGCATCAGGTGAGTGTCTAGTATGCAATAAAATGATGAGTTGTATCAGGTGAGTGTCTAGTATACAATAATATGATGAGTTGTATCAGGTGAGTGTCTAGTATACAATAAAATGATGAGTTGTATCAGGTGAGTGTCTAGTATACAATAAAATGATGAGTTGTTTCATGTGAGTGTCTAGTATACAATAAAATAATGAGCTGTATCAGGTGAGTGTCTAGTATACAATAAAATGATGAGTTGTATCAGGTGAGTGTCTAGTATACAATAAAATGATGAGTTGTATCAGATGAGTGTCTAGTATATAATAATATGATGAGTTGTATCAGGTGAATGTCTAGTATACAATAATATGATGAGTTGTATCTGGTGAGTGTCTAGTATACAATAAAATGATGAATTGTATCAGATGAGTGTCTAGTATACAATAATATGAAGAGTTGTATCAGGTGAATGTCTAGTATACAATAATATGATGAGTTGTATCAGGTGAGTGTCTAGTATACAATAAAATGATGAATTGTATCAGGTGAGTGTCTAGTATACAATAATATGATGAGTTGTACCAGGTGAATGTCTAGTATATAATAAAATGATGAGTTGTATCAGGTGAGTGTCTAGTATATAATAAAATGATGAGTTGTATCAGGTGAGTGTCTAGTATACTTCTTCTTCTTCCTCGTTCGCCCTGAAAAGGACGGTGGTTGCGTTGTGTCTGTTTACGCCTAAGCTGTGATATCTGCACCTTTCGGTCGACACATCTGACTTCAGCACGGCATTTTTTAGGGACCGGGTTTGCCTTCCCACTGCGATCTGCACTCGCTCAGCCAGACTGCACTGCTGCAGACTGTTTCCAGGACCACCACGTGGAGGTGGAGTGCGGTCTTGACCAGCTCTGGTTCGCTGGTCCTGATGCAAGCAGTACAGCTATGGGTCGCTGACTGCATTCACTATTGCTGCATCTTGGGGTCCCGTCTAGTATGCAATAAAATGATGTATGCTTACTCAATAGATGGTCATAAACGTGGTTTACTGAATAGATGGTCTTAAACATGGTTTACTCAATAGATGGTCATAAACATGGTTTACTCAATAGATGGTCATAAATGTGGTGGGTTTAGATGTTATGAATGTTGGTGTTGTATTTAATTTGTAACTTAGTGAGGTCAAGCTGTGAAGGCCCCTGAGTCTAACAATTGATGGGGTGTGTTCTCAGGGAACCTTTCTGCTACCACCCTAAGATCTCACTCGGAGTTATATTTTACACTTAGAATAAATGATGACTACGTCTAAATGTCTAGGGTAATGTAAGTGTGGTGTGATGGTAATCCAATACACAAACACACACACACAGATATTAAATTCTATGATCAACTCAACTAACACAGTGTTTTAAATTTGGTATTTAACAAATCTTTTTACAATTTATTTAGTCCTGAACCTAATATTATTTTAGTCAGGACTATCAAAATCAAATGAAATCAAATTATATGTATATATGCAATTTCAATTAAACAAAAGGGACAGTCTGTCCAAACACATAATTTAAAATCTAAGAATAGTGTTAATATATCTCTACTACTGTTCAACTGATACTAGATGGCGGGTTGGGGGTTTGTACATCATCCCCTGTCTTTATTCACAAATATTCTGTTCACTTTATTGGGTGGAAATGGATTTTATTTTATAGAGTTATATTATTATATGGTGGATAGTTGATGAATAGTTCCGTGCCAGGTCTTATGCACTTATCTGGCACGTGAAGCTAGATGATGGTTGTCTTTCCGGCCAACGGCCACTGTCTCAATCTTCCTGGGGCAATCTTGGTAGAGAGCTTGTACCAAGACTACAGTTCCAGTGGTAGAGAGCTTGTACCACTACAGCAACCTCTACTTTCACATGGTTTATTATATTCAGGAAGCTGGCACTAGCTTAGTGGAGATGAGTCTAAACATCAGCATGGAGTAGGTTTTATCGTACATAAAGATAGATTGAACTCTGTCATCAGCTGCACCCCAATAAATAGCAGGCTTATCACCATTCGTATTGCAGCACATCCAAATAACATCTCCATCATACAGGTATATGCCCCCACTACTGACTATGAGGATGAGGCAATTGATACATTTTATGACAATTTGGATGAAGCAATTAAGAAAATTCCAAAGAAAGATCTTCTCATTGTTCTAGGTGATTGGAATGCTAAAATAGGGCCAGATGCATATGGTCACTGGGCTGGCACAGTGGGGAAATTTGGGACTGGAGAAACCAACGATCGAGGACTAAGGCTACTAGAATTTGCCAGCAACTATAAACTAACCCTTGCAAATACACTATTTCCTCATAAGTTATCAAGAAGAACAACATGGCATGCCCCAAAAACTGAGATACATAACCAAATTGATTTTATTCTTGTATCCAAAAGATTCAAGTCCAGCATTAATAAAGCCAAGACTAGGACTTTTCCTGGCGCCGACATTGGTAGTGATCACGACATGGTATTGATGACGCTCAAGCTTAAACTCAAAAAGAACTATAATCAAAACAGATGTTCTCAGTTAAGATTCAATTTAGACAAATTGAAAGATCCAGAAATCGCGGGAATCTTTGAGGCAACTGTTGGAGGAAAATTCGCAGCTCTCAACTTTTTGGAGGATGATATCAACTCAATCACAGAGAACATGAAAGACATGCTCATTGAATCAGCAACAGAAATACTTGGTAAAAGAAAGAAAATAAACAAACCATGGGTTACAGATGACATTCTGAAGTTATGTGATACACGACGGGAAATGAAAAAAGGTTAAGAAAGAGGTTCCTGAAGCAGCATGGCAATACAGTATGGTGAATAAAAATATTAGAAAGAAAATGAAACAGGCCAAAGAAAAATGGGTAGCTGATCAATGTGAGTCCATTAATACGGGGCTAATAAAAGGTAACAGCAAGGCAGTTTTTGACACATTAAGAAGACTATCAAAACCCCAACAGCCCAGGGTAACTGTCATAGAAGATAGCAATGGGGCTCTGCTCAATGAAAAAACAGCTGTAATGAGAAGGTGGACAGAATATTGTAAAGAATTATATAACTGTAAACTTGACACTGACTTAGGCATATTAAACAACATTAAGTGCGAAAACAGAGAACTCGGAAATGCAGCAATACTACGGGAAGAAGTGGAAGAGGCTATATGTTCGATGAAAGGAGGGAAGTCACCGGGTGTGGATAATATACCAGCAGAGCTCTTGAAATATGGAGGACCAGATATAGTAAAAATCATGACAACAATTTGCCAGAAGATATGGAGTACAAAAAAATGGCCAAAAGAATGGACGCAGTCATTAGTAATACCGCTTCCAAAGATAGGAAATCTAAAAATGTGCAAGAACTACAGAACCATTAGCCTTATTAGTCATCCAAGTAAGGTGATGTTAAGGATACTTTTGAACAGAATAAAACAGAAATCAGAAGAAATCTTGTCAGAGGAACAGGCTGGCTTTAGACCAAAAAGAAGTACCTCAGAACAAATCTTCAATATTAGATTACTGATCGAAAAAACATCTCCAGCATCAACATGATTTATACCATAACTTCATCGATTTCACAAAAGCCTTCGATCGAGTCTGGCATGAAGGTTTTTATGGCAAATAATGAGAAAATTCAATTTTGATACCAACATCATAGATATCATTGAAGCACTATACAAGGACGCAAGCAGTGCTGTTTTTGCAAGCAATGACATTGGAGAATTTTTCAAAACAACTGTAGGAGTTCGCCAGGGATGTATCCTGTCACCAGTGCTCTTTAACATTTATCTAGAACATATTATGCAGGAGGCTCTCTACGATTATAAATCAACCATATCGATTGGAGGCCGACCTCTGTGTAATCTACGTTTTGCTGATGATATTGATCTGATAGCTGGAACAGAATCAGAACTTCAAGACCTTACCTCTAGACTGGAGAAAGTAACAAGAACATATGGGATGGAAATTAATATAGAAAAAAGCAAGATATTGGTGAATAGCCATAAGAAACATGTTCCGACCAACATTACGTTAAATGGGCAAACGTTAGAAGAAGTTAACACCTTTAAATATCTCGGGTCCACTATATGTAGTGATGGGAGATCAAATAAAGAAATCAAGACAAGACTTGAGATGGCCTCAGCTGCCATGACAAGGTTGAATGTGATCTGGAAAAGTAACATCAGTTTTCCTGTGAAGATCAAATTATACAAATCACTTGTATTATCTATTCTCTTGTATGGGTGTGAGGGCTGGACACTCACTGCAGATACGGAGCGAAGGATTCAGGCTTTCGAGCATAAATGTTATAGAAGAATTTTGCGCATTTGCTATAAAGAGCACAAAACAAATGTCTATGTTAGAGAGAAGATAAACACCTATGCAGGCCATCAAGAACCACTTTTGTCAATAGTGAAACGTCGAAAGCTTGCCTGGTTTGGGCATGTAACTCGTCATGACTCCCTTTCGAAAACGATCCTCCAGGGAACAGTCGAAGGTAAACGGAGAAGAGGAAGGCAAAGAAAATCCTGGGCTGATAACATCAAAGAATGGGCAGGACACGGTTTCTCCACACTTGTACGCATTGCTGAGAATAGAGAGCAGTGGAGGACCCTGTCTGCTGATGCTTCCACCATGGCACCCCTACGACCCATGACGGGTTATGGGTTGAGAGAGAGAGGCACTAGCATAGTGCCAGTAACAAACCCACAAATTCAATGAAATACACACAGGTACGACGATTTGGCACAAATTTAGCTGTGCCGCTGTTAGACTATGACTGCTTTTCTTTAGTTATGTCTTCAATATATGGTGAAGCAAGTCAAACTTCTGGTCTATCAATCGACCTGTTTAAGGGAACGTTTTTCTTCAGATGGCGTCCAGCCTTCCAATTTTTTTCTCAATATCCCCTATGCTGGCCAATAGAAATCGGCGTCTATCAAATTTTGAATTCAAAGTTAAAAAACCCCACTGCAAAAATACTGTGTGTTTTTCGGTACGTTGGTTAGTCTGCCTTAGGCTTTACTTTGCAAAAATATATTTATTTTTGGGCTAACCAATAATACCTCTCCCTCTTCCTAACTCTACCCAATCGGATTACATGTACCCTCTTCTGCCTCATTTCAAACACGCGTTCAAAAAATGTTATGGCTAAAAATAAGCAGGCATGAGTGCGTTCGTCAGTCTGTCCTAACCTATATAGTATTATTGCAATATCTTGGGTATTAATTGGACGATTTTGTAATTTAAAGGATATTATTGATCAGGAGACACTATTCCACAAAACTATCTAGGTTTTATGGCCCTAAGTATTATAGTTCGGATTTCCATATTTTTCCTTGTTAGTCGTCAATTTTATTCAAATCTAGAAATCCACCATCTTTTTCCCTCTCTCTAACGCTTTTTTCAAACTAAAACGACAATGTCTGTGTTTCGTCAGAATTTACGCTACAATACAGGAAATGAGAGCGGTATGTGTGTTTATATATTTCCACTGCGTGACTATAGGACGATACAAGTATTGGCCTTGTGTCGTATTTTCAAACTGCCAAAGGCAATATCGCGCGTTCGTTACAATTTGTGATTCCAAACAACGCGTGTCGATGGCATTCTTCTGTTGCTCCTTTCCCCTCCTTTTCTTTCTTCTCTCACTCTGTCTTGGAACAAATACGCGTTGACCTTGTAAAAATGTTATATTTAATTCTCAAGGATGACTTAGAAAAGCTAGTACCATTCATTCTACGCTAAGGCTTATCAAAACCGACACGATTGCAGGCGCGGGTGAAGAAGCTGATCGTAACTCCACTATTTTATCTCTACCTTATTTTGACTTTATACTCTATGTTATTAATTTTTATCGATTGTATTGAGGATATCACTACAATAAACATGATTTACTCAATAGATGTAATAAATGTGGTTTACTTAATATCTATCATAAACGTGGTTTACTCAGTAGATGGTCATAAACATGGTTTACATAATAGATGGTCATAAACATGGTTTACATAATAGATGATCATAAATGTTGTTTACTCAATAGATGGTCATACATGTGGTTTACTCAATAGATGGTCATAAACGTGGTTTACTCAATAGATGGTCATATACGTGATTTACACAATAGATGGTTAGATGATTTTTAAAAAGTTGGGTGAGGTGATGTTTTGGCATCATTGGAATACTAGTGCCAGGATTAACAAGGCCAGATTTCGTTTCAGCTGTCTCCACCAATTTTTGAACTCTCCAAGGAAAATAAGATGAGGCTTTTAAATAGAAAATGTGAAATTTGTCATATCCTGGTTTGGAAGCATCAAGTGAAGATGGCAGTCATTCACCAAAAGATGTTTCTTATGCTTACTTCGTATCAGGTCATAAGTAGCAGCATACATAGAGCTGTGGAACTAGACAATAACCAATCCAGGTGGAGATTAAAGAGACATAGTAGTGATGGATTGGACATATCCTCAGGAGACAATCTAGCAGTATAACATGTCTGTCTAGAACCCACAGAAGATTAGCATGGGGAGCTAAAGCAAACATGGAGAAAAACAGATGCAGTAGCCAACGCAGCCAAAGCTTTAGGAATGGAACTACAGAATATGCACATGTGACAGGAAAATGTGCATTACCTAGACCAGCATTTCTCAAACGGTGTGCCGCTAGAGACCCAGAGAGGTGCCACCAAATTTTGATAGAAAAAATATGTCCAATATTCCTCCACGAATAAAGAAGGTCTGTGCCTCTAAACAGGCTCACATTAAAACAATGCACTTGCATAATAAAATTTAAAATCTGTCTCAAATTTTTCATTATTGTCATATCTTACTAAAAAAATATATATAGTAATAGAGTTTGAATATAGTCAGTGTGGTGTAAACTGTAAAATACTGTAAATTTACGGTTAATTACACGAGTCCAGCATTAAGAACACAGGTGTGCTGTGACATAAATTTGCATTGCCAAGTGTGCCACAGTTTGAAAAAGTTTGAGAACCTGTGACTAAAGGCAGCAAACACCTTTTTGTGACAAGCACTGATGCTAGAGTCTCCAGATCACAGTGAGCCAGAACAAAATATTTTCTCTTTGTTACAATTATTCTTGTTGCTTTACTTCAACTGTCTTAAAATAAAGGACAATCTTCATTCTCTGCACCATTTGTTGTAGTCTCTCTACAGTCCTTCTCATTTTCTTGTAAGATGATGAAAGTGGTGTTCCATTTTGGCTTTGGCTTAACTCATTATAAGACGATGAGGAAGCAGACAGTTTTTAGGGGTTATCATTTTGTTAGTTTAAGCTTCCCTAATTAGTTGTATAACAAAAAGATGGTGAGAGAGTAATCACATTTCAGTAAGTCATTGTTTTATTTACTGCTGTCCGCTTCCTAACTGTTGGGGGAATAAACATTTTTGAGAGAATTAATTTGGTTCCTGTATTTCAGCGAGGGAAATAATGCTGTATTTTATGCTGCCCTTGTTGTCAGAGGGAGTTGCTTCATTTTGTATTACCTGTTTAGCTCGTCCTTATCAGGGAAGACCAAATTATAAGTTTCAGCTTACCATTATATATGTGACCTCTGACCTGTCTGCTTGTCTTTCCTGCCAGCTGTTGAAACACGTCACAATAGCACAGGGTGGGGTCATCCCAAAGATACATGCAGTTTTGATTGGACCATCTCGGGGGAAAGCTGCTGTTGCAGCCACCACTGCATTAGCAACCACCACTACAGCAGCAAGAGCCACTCCATCCAAGTTAAAGGCAGCAACAAAATTAACAGCAAAGAAATTAAAAGCTACAGCTGTTGCCAATGCTGTTCCTTTCAAAGGAAAGCCCAAAAAGGTATTTTTTTTCCTATTGTTCAAGAATCATTTATAAATGCAGACTAAATAGATTGTGCTGTGTAAAATTAAATTTAATAAAACAATAACAGGTAATTACTATCGTGACAACAGTTGAAAAGATCAAAGAAATGTATCGAGATTACAAGAAGTCACGTCCAATACAAACATCAGAATCAATTTAAATATGAACTTAGTCTCATTGTATGGCTCTGAACATGGCAGACAACAAAAGCAACAACCAAAAAGCACCAGACTTTCACAAACGGGGTCTCAGCATATACTGCCTTAGGGGAGTGAAATATTAGAGACATCACAATACTAGATCAAGTAACCACATCTCCTCCTTGCTGCCTTTGCCTTTCCTGACTGAAGAGTAGAGTCAGGTATCCATTTGCAATTTACAGCTGGTAGTATGTAGTGTGACAGCTTGCTACCTTTGCTGCGAGAGACAACTGCTGTAACCACGGATGCTCTCATAAATGGGTTCTTGTCTAAAATAGACGGGTTGTAGTGGTATGACAAGACCACTAATGTGGAATTTATGACTTGAACCAGACAAATGCCAGAAGAACCAGACAAATGCCAGAAGAACCAGACAAATACCAGAAGAACCAGACAAATGCCAGAAGAACCAGACAAATACCAGAAGAACCAGACAAATACCAGAAGAACCAGACATGAGAAGAAGACACTGAAGATGGATAGGACACAACATTGAGTAAACCTGTTGATAGATTTACCAGGCAGTCCTTGTTCTGGAATCCCCAGGGTAAGAGAGGCACAGGAAATACACGGAGAAGAGAACTGGAGACAGACATGAAGAAGATATGGAAAGACCTTGAGCTGATGGTACCAGACAGGAAGACTTGGCATAAAGCATATACTCCTTAGGGAGTTGAAAGGTCATAATGATGATGACTAGTTAACCTATTGACATTCCATTATGTTGTTGCTTTTCAGTAGTAAAAATAATATAGGGGGAGGGGGGGTGTAAGAGATTTGTGACGTCATATTAGACGTCATGTGGGTTGACCCCTAATACCAAGGAGTCTTGAACTTGGTATTAGGCTGCAAAAGAGCGAGAAGCTCAGCAGCCCTAGTTAAACAACAACAACAAATAAATAATGAAGGTAATTTTCTTATTTATTTTGTTACATGTGATATAATATGGGAAATATATTTATAGAAACCTGTAGAATTTTCCAGATTTTATTCAGTAAAATAATTTATATCAAATAAATTTTAATAATAATAAAAAAAATAGATAAAAATAATTTAAGTTATTCAATAAAGCACTGGTAGGAGTTGATTTGTTTGTTTTTGTACGTATTTCTTATAAAAAAGAATTTGAAGAAATTTTCTTTCCAAAAGTGAGGCCCAGAGAAAAAAGTTTGGGTACCGGTTTATACGTTCTTCTCTGGCACAAACCTGAGTCTATTCACTGTCATAGAACATGTCACACATTGTGTCACTGATTACAGGTTAAGGGAACGTCACAAATATATGTTGATGGTCACAGTCTCTTCAGATGACTTTATCACTGATTACAGGTTAAGGGAACGTCACAAATATATGTTGATGGTCACAGATTAGAGTCTCTTCAGATGACTTTATCACTAAGGGAATTCACAGTCACAGTCTCTTTAATGGGAACGTCACAAATATATGTTGATGGTCAAAGTCTCTTCAGATGACTTTATCACTGATTACAGGTTAAGGGAACGTCACAAATATATGTTGATGGTCAGTCTCTTCAGATGACTTTATCACTGATTACAGGTTAAGGGAACGTCACAAATATATGTTGATGGTCACAGATTAATCTCTCTTCAGATGACTTTATCACTGATTACAGGTTAAGGGAACGACAAAAATATATGTTGATGGTCACAGTCTCTTCAGATGACTTTATCACTGATTACAGGTTAAGGGAACGTCACAAATATATGTTGATGGTCACAGTCTCTTCAGATGACTTTATCACTGATTACAGGTTAAGGGAACGTCACAAATATATGTTGATGGTCAGTCTCTTCAGATGACTTTATCACTGATAATAAACTGTTGACAGTATTACAGGGCAGTCATTGTTCTGGAATCCCCTAAGTAAGAGGTAGAGAGGGACAAAAAAACACATGGAGAAGAGAACTGGAGACAGACGTGACATAAATGTAGAAGATATAGAAAGACTTTGAACTGATGGCACAGGACAGTAGGACTTGGCATAAATTAGTTAAAGGTTTGAGGAGGTCAAAGGTGATGGTTACAAACCACATAATAATGGCATGGATTAAAGGTAAAACCTGAACATGTAATAAAGACAAAGGCAATCTGGCATTTCATGATCACTGCTAACCAAAGTCAGATGAAGTTGAGCACAATTCTGTGGTCTCAGAAACGAAGATTAGGAAAACCTGGCCACAGCAGAAAAGGTTACGGGCAAAAGAAGCTTGGAAGATGGAAAAGGAGGCAGTGAAATCAACAGGTATCTCAAGTTTGGCTGCTGAAATGTAAGATTGTTGTGGAAGGAATAAAGCATCAAACTAATTAAGCATGACATATTTATGAATGTCTGTTTCAGTGTTATGTGTTATTTAGAATAATACACGTGATTACTGTATGATACATGAAAACTATAAAACTCATTGTCTGAGTGTGTATGAATGTTTGAGTGTTATGTGTTAATTAGAGAATAAATTAAGGGGCTGCTGTAAAACTGGTAAGGAATATAAGTTTATAAACTAATAAAATGGTATTGAATCAGTTTTACAAATAACAGTTCACATGAGACAAGGGACGTTTCGGGTTTTACCCTTCGTCAGCCACAAACAGGTGACAAAGACAAGAATTACATATAGTAATAGGTACTACAAAAACATACGATGATAAGAAACAATACAAAATGAGCGATATAAGCAGATGAAAAAAGTACAATGATAACACAAGAAAATCGAAAAACCTAACAGAAATACCAAAGCAAGAAAGTAAATAATAAACGAAACGAAAAAAAGAGAATGAACAAAACTTCGGAACAAGTCACTTAGCTAGAACTGTAAATGCTAGGAATACACAAGATCGCTGTACTTTTGGGAGATCGCCATCATAACACCAATTTTCAAAAAGGGTGACAATCGACAGTGTGGAAACCATAGAGGCATATCCCTTCTCAGTGTCCCTGGAAAAATCTACTCTAGAATCCTAGAGCAGAGACTCCGACGCCTAGCTGAGCCACAATTGGATGAGGTCCAGTGCGGATTCCGAGCAAACCGAAGTACTCAAGACCTAATCTTCACACTCAGACAGCTGAGTGAAAAGACCCTTGAGTATAAGAGTGAGATCCATCTTTGTTTCATAGATCTGGAAAAGGCGTTTGACAGGGTCCCTTGGAGCAAACTTTGGGACTGTTTGGCAAGGAAGAATATTCCAGCACCTCTGATTCATGCTATACAGAGCTTCTACAAGTCTTGCAGAAATTATGTGAGGACAGCAAACCATAAGTCAGAAGAGTTCAGGACCACCACTGGTGTAAGACAAGGTGATATCCTATCACCTTACCTCTTCATACTCTTTATGGACGATGTCATCAAGGCATGTAAGGAGAGAACAAGAAAGTATTCAGTGGGGTACTGGAAGATGAGACAGGTCTATATTTTAGAGCTGGCATTTGCTGATGATGTTGCCTTGATTGCTAAATCAGAGGCACATCTCCAATCCAACCTGCAAGTCTGGAAGGAAGAGCTGGAGAAGAGAGGGATGGTCATAAGCAGCTCTAAAACAAAATCCATGGTGATATCACGAGAAGAAAGAAGACATCAGATTAAGCTGGGAGAACAGGTCCTGGAGCAGGTCGACCACTTTAAATATCTCGGAGCTATTATAGACAGAAAGGGAGGCATCAAAGAAGAGTTGGCCACTCGAAAAGCAGCAGCTGGGAGACTTTTTCAGGCCATAAATCGTGGATTCCTCAGCAAGAGAGAGGTTGGTAAGAAAACGAAGATGGCTGTATACCGCTCCACCTATGTCCCAGTCTTGACATATGGATGCGAGTCATGGGCAATGACTACAACCCATAAAAGCCAGATCCAAACCTCAGAAATGAGGTATCTGAGGAAGGTGGTTGAAGTAACAAGAAGAGACATGGTACGCAACCAGACGATACGTCAAGGCCTAAAATGCCACCCCCTACAGACCCAAGTAGAACAGTCCCAACTAAGATGGTTTGGCCATGTCTGCAGAATGGGAGAAGATCGGATACCACGACAAGCATGGGAAACAAAGAGCCAAGGATCCAGAGTCCGCTGGGAGGACAACATTAGACAATCTTTGAAGGACCGAGGACTAGAATGGAACCAGGCCAGGAGGAAGACAGCCGATAGAATAGTCTGGCGCTCTCTCTTTCAAACCTCTACACCTCACGGTAGAAGGGGAACGACTAAGTAAGTAAGTAAGTAATAGGTACTACAAAAACATACGTAAAACTGATTCAATACCGTTTTATTAGTTTATAAACTTATGTGTTAATTAGAACAATACATGTGATTACTGTATGACACAAGAAAACTATAAAACTCATTGTTTGAGTGTTGTGTGATATTTTATAAGAAAACTACAAAACTCGTCTGGTTTCTATTACAATTCTCTGTTGGAGTGAAATGTGATATTTAATATACTAAGAAAGCCATAAAACCCGTCTGGTATCTGTTATGGATCACTGTTTGGGTGTTATGTCATAAATAATATAATAATGACACTATAAAACTCATCTGGTGTCTGTATGAATGTCTGTCTGACTGTTATGTGGTATTTAAAATAAGAAAACTATGAAATTGTCGGGTGTCTGCTACAAATCTCTGTTTGAGTGTAAAATGATATTTCTTCTTCATTCATCCTGAAAAGAAGGTTGGTTGCGTTGTGTCCATTTACAGCGAAGCTGCGATATTTGCGCCTTTTGGCCGACACATTCGACTTCAGCACGGCATTTTTTGGGACCGGGTTTGCCTTCCCACTTTGATCCCTACTCTCAGTCAGATTGCAGTGATGCAGCCTGTTTCCAGGACCACCACTTGGAGGTGGAGTAGGGTCTTGGTCAGCTCTGGTTCGCTGACCCTGACGCAAGCAGTCAAGCTATGGGTCGCTGACTGCATTCATCACTTTTGCTGCGTCTTAGGTCCCAGAGTCTGATATTTAATATGCTAAGAAAACTATAGCACTCATTGTCTGTCTCCTTTCAAACAAGCTGTTGTTGGCATCAAGTACCAGCATGTCTGAAGCTGTCAGTCAGTCTGTTTATGATATAAAATATTGCATGTAGGCAAGAAAATTTTAGTTTTCATGTTGGGCAGCTAGAATTACACTTTAATACTTTGAGTACCACGGGCACCTATTGGCGACAAGTGTTATTTTCTGTAGAGTACCAATGTCGCCTTTTGGCGTAAGTATAGCATCAGGATAAAATGTTATCACAGCAAGTGTCTGAACATAATGCATAGCAAGGGAAGTAACTCCATTTTATTGAGAAATGCTCAATGGTGGCTGGAACATTTTTTCACATGTTTTGATTAATCTTTAGGTAGAAATTTCTTTAAAAATGAGTGAAACTAGTGAATGTTGCAATGATTTGGATTCTGGCTCTCAGCTGACCTTTGAAAGTAACAACAGTTGGTCTAGTTTTGATGCAGGGCAGCCTGAAATTACTGAAACAGACAGCAACAGCCCTAGTTCCAGCATTCGTGAAGCTGTCAGAGGTGTTGATAGCTATTTTTAGAGCCTGGCGAAAGGGGCGACCGATCCCAACCAGGCGCGTCCACAGGTGGCGGATCGTGGAACGACCTCAAGATATGGTCAGCTGCAAATTAAGCCAGATTTATTACTTGGCGAATAAGCAGCCGCGGACCAAACGGCGATGTTTTCCTAGCAGGATGGGGAGGGTTAACAGGTGGCACTGCTATCCCCACTGAAATCCCCCATATGTCCTATGACGGGTGCATCAAGCGAGTAAGAGCTGCTATAAGGTCTAGCCACGGGGAAGGAAAACCTCGGTAAACAAACCAACCTGCTGCCTTGCAGCTGCCACTGGGAGATTGAAAGGCTATGGGAGGCAACCCTGAACAACAAACACAACCTGGCCTGCCGAAGACGTAGTGTGTCAGCTATGGCGCAGACACTGGGAAAAATTAGGGCACACACGCATTTGCAGTATGAGTCATGCGACAATCTCGACTTACGTCATAGCGTCGCTCCTATCATCTACAACTGGGGAGGAGCAGAGCCGGGCCCCTAGCCTCGAAAGGGCCCACCCAAG
Organism: Oreohelix idahoensis; assembly: GCA_024509875.1. Taxonomy (NCBI): domain Eukaryota; kingdom Metazoa; phylum Mollusca; class Gastropoda; order Stylommatophora; family Oreohelicidae; genus Oreohelix; species Oreohelix idahoensis. Next base: position 209,546 of record JAMPIV010013796.1, read on the forward strand.
CAACCGGTGCCTATGCCAACCTGATGGTCAGGGGAAGGCAAAGTAGAGCAACTGACCAACCAACCCACCGTCTTACAGTAGCTCAATGGAATGCAGAAGGAGTGAGGAACAAGAAACCGGAGCTACTACTCAGAATCAACATAAACTGCATCCAAGAAACCCATCTAAAAGATACCCAACGTTTCTTCATTCATGGATACGAACCCTTCCGCCAAGATAGGGCAAAAAGAACTAAGGGAGGAATCCATTACAGATATCTGAAATAGGAAGCCCAGGACCAGTTAATATGACTCTTAGCTGGAACTTCAAAAAAGCAAACTGGGCCCCTTTTAAAGAACAGGTCGAAACATAGTGTCAGAACATACCCACTCAAACAGTGTAAATAAAAACATTTCCATCATCAGTGAGGCAATCACTGAAGCAGCAAAGAAGTCGATCCCAAGAGGTAAACGACAACATGGAAAAACTCCAAAATGACCTAAATAAAGCACGGGAAACTATGGAGCAAAATCCAACCGTAGAAAACATCCAGAGGCACAACAAAATAAAACATGCCTTTAATGAACAAAAGAAAGCTGAAATCCAAAGGAGCTGGCACCAGAAGACCAGCAGTCTCAACATGGAAAAGGACTCGAGCAAGCTGTGGAATCTGACAAAAGTACTAAATGAAGAAACAACAACCAGCTACTGTAAGACCGTCATCAAGGAAAATGAAAAATACCATACAGGAAAGATGGCAGCAAACATCTTGACAGATTTCTACAAGGAAGAAAGCACCACATCACTTCCACATGCACATATCCAAGAAGTACGTAAGGAAGTAAAAGAAAAACTGAAGCACCAAAACCCAGATACCTGCATGAAGTCATTCCTTATTATGAGAGAACTAAGTGCTGCCATAACAAAACTAAAGAACATGAAAGCTCCAGGAAAAGATGGTATCACAAATGATATGATCAAGAACATGGGACCTGTAACCAGGCACAAGCTGCTCCTAATTTTCAGTCAATCATGGAATACTGGAAAATTCCCACATCAATGGCGAGAAGCAATCATTGTTCCCATCAGAAAGAAAGAAAAGGAGAAAACAAGCAAGTCCAGCTACCGACCAGTTAGCCTACTGGTAAGCTTCGTCTGGGTAAGGTAATGGAAAGAACGGTGAACTCAAGATTACTGAAACATCTGGAAAACAATCATCTGCTTGATAACACACAATCAGCATTCAGGAAAAACCGCAACACCGAGGACCAGCTAGTATATCTAGCCCAAGAGGTAGAAAATGCCTTTCAGGAGAAGAAAAAAGTGCTGGCTGTTTTTGTGGACCTGACAAAAGCTTTTGATAAGGTATGGAAAAATGGACTCCTCCTTAAGATGCTCAACAACAAAATTGAAGGGAGAATGTTCAACTGGATACGGGACTTCCTCCGATACCGCACAGCAAGAGTAAAACAAGACGGGAAACTGAGCGATCGTGTCACTCTTCAACAAGGTGTGCCACAAGGAGGAGTTATCTCCCCCACACTCTTCATCATCTATATAAATGATATCACAGAGAAACTATCCAGGCATGCCATAGAACATTTGCCTACTGCACAGTTCAGGATGCAGGCAGCACTAAATACCATAGGTAAATGGGCATCTGAATGGGGCGTACAGATCAACCTCTCCAAGACAGTAACAACCTGCTTCTCTCTATCGAATCTCAATGAAATGGCCAAATTGCAACTAAATGGAAGTGAGCTTCCAAATGAGGAAAATCCAATATACCTGGGAGTCAAGTTGGATAAGAGACTCACCTGAAAGCCACACCTGAAAGCAGTAGAACAGAGAGCAACAAGAAAGCTCTCCATTATGAAGAAATTGGCTGGCACAAATTGGGGGGCAAATACCAACTTACTTAAAAAAGTTTATACAGGCACTGTCAGGCCTGTAATGGAATATGGCATGTCAGCCTGGGCCATGGCATCAAAAACAAAAACAGAACGTCTAAGAAAAGTGCAAAATGCGGGCCTCAGATTAATCACCGGAGGGATGAACACAACTCCAATCCAGGCAATGGAGAGATACAACAACATCCGCTCCCTTGATGACAGACGTGAGGAAAAGGTGTTTACTCATAACGAGAAGCTTCTACGAATGCCAAATCATCCAATGCATGCCAAACTCCATAGTTTGACAAAAAACAGGTTAAAGAGAACCAGCTTCCTAAACATCTCAAAACATCTGCATCACTGTCATGAAGGTCTCCTCCCGAAACAACCTACTGAAATGGAAATGTTAACTGATTATGAGGAGCCAAACTACTGCCATGAAAATATATCTATCAACACAGAAGTCCCTGAAATAAGAAAGAAAGGCCACCAGACCTCTCCACAACTAAAAATCTTGGCTCAGGAGATGATTGAAGAAAAATACAACTCGAAAGAGTGGACACACGTATACACAGATGGATCCACAGAGGGGGCAGTAAAGAATGGGGGAGGAGGCATTTTTGTAAGATTCATAAACGGGAAGATCATCCGTAAAGCCTTCCCAACTGGAAAGATCTCCTCCAACTTCAGGGCAGAAGCTACGGCACTACTACAAGCTCTGAAAATGGTTCACTAGACCAGAACAACAGCCACCAGCTAAGATAGTAATCTTCACTGACTGTAGATCATTACTGGAATCAATACAGAACACCAGAAATGAAAGCATGATGCATGAGATCAGATCTGAGCTAAACAGTATCCAAAGGTCTTCAATCATTGCCCTTCAGTGGCTACCGTCCCATTGTGGAATCACTGGAAATGAGAGAGCAGATGCTCTGTCTAGAAGCGGCAGTAAAATGGAGCAATTTAACCACCCATTGCCATATCGAGAAGCTAAAACCATCATCCACAAGTACAAAAACCAGCGTAAGGAGGAAGGTGACACATACAGTAGAGATGACCCAATCCACCAACTTAACAGACACCAACAGACCATCATATTCTGCCTGAGAACTGGACACTGCAGACTACTGGGCCATCTCTATTGCCTCCGGATATCTCATACAAATGAGTGTCCATGCAGTACTGGAATCCAGACCCCCGAACACATTCTCCAGAACTTCCCAACCCATGATGACCAATGACGTCTGACCTGGCCAGGAGGTGCTGAGCTCAAGCAGAAGCTATGGGGCTGCCACGCTGACCTGGAAAAGACTGCGGACTTCGTCCTAGTGATGAGCCTGCAGATCTAGCATGACTACAAACTGAACGCAGAAAAAGAAGAAACTATTTTCAGGGCCATGGTGAGAATCAGGGGCGTAGAAAAAGACGTGAGAATCAGGGGCGTAGAAAAAGACCTGCTACTAGGAGGGGGTGTGGCAGAGAAGCAGCTGATTAGTTTCAGTGGTACTTGTATGGCTTTGATGACCCCTATGTGAGCGTTATGATTAGGGTTAGACTGTTACAGACAGTAGAAGAGGGTTTCCTGTTATTTTGAGCAAAACAAAACATAACATAAAGCATGGCCGTTCATGTTTTTGGTTGCTTGTACGTGGCATTATAGAATTTGTTCAGCAGAGTCCACGCAAACAATGTGACTAACAGCAGTATGAAGACAATTGACAGCGACCAAGATGCATTGTTTGTAATTCTGCTGGACTGAGAGTCCAGAAAGATTCTTTTGTATTGGATGTGAAAAACCACACTGCGTTGTGCCCTGCTTTTCATTTTTTTATAAGTGTGAGGACTATGCTGCCACCAGGAAGGAAATAGGCCCCCAAGACCAGAGAAAACGCAACAATAATTACATCTGTGACCATATTTCATGTTAGACTATCACACCCAGCTAAAGCAAATTGATAAGTATGTATTTTTTAAAATTCTTTTTGCATGAAATCATGTCAGTACCTCATGAATATTTCTATTTTGCTATTACAGACCCTGGAATTTTGTGCCCATTTCAAATAGCTTTTTAACCCCAATATCATTTCAAGAGCATATTATACTTGCTTTTTTTTTAGAAAGAATGTACAATAATATTATATCTTGGAAAGTCTTATGACTTCTGAGTTGATTATAATATTTTGTATACATTTTTCAATAGTGCATGCCAATATTTATCTATTGCTTCATTAATATTCAAAATGGCTGCCATGATCACATGACCTGAACACAAAACTAGGTCACCATGTGACACCTTATCCATTTCCCATATCATCCTGAAAGTTTCATGTCAATCTGTTGACTCATTCGGTCTCAGTGATTTTTTAAATTTTATCACCCCAAATGGGAAATTTTTCCTAAAAACCCTTGGTTCTTGAAGGTAATTGCTACTGAGAAGCCTTGGTACTTGAAGGTAATTGCTACTGAGAAGCCTTGGTACTTGAAGGTAATTGCTACTGAGAAGCCTTGGTTCTTGAAGGTAATTGCTACTGAGAAGCCTTGGTACTTGAAGGTAATTGCTACTGAGAAGCCTTGGTTCTTGAAGGTAATTGCTACTGAGAAGCCTTGGTACTCAAAGTGTTAAGAATATTCACCTTGTTATTACTTGAGTTCAGTAATATGTATTCAGTATGTTAACTGCTGTGCCATTTTTTTAATCACATAAGCTACAATCACATATTCCGGACGTCTGAAATCAATAGGACCCATTGTTGAACAAAAGTCAAAATAAGTTAAAAACAAATGTAATTTTTCTGGTTTTCGTCCATTGAAGATTGCAGGTCATGCAAGGTACCAAACAACATCATATAAACTGTAAAAAGTGGACATTGTTTGTCAAAAGTGTGTTTTGTCTAGTATACATAGTTTGTTAAAAGTGCGTTTGGTCTTTGTTATTTTCTATATCTACATTTCAGGCGGATTCCATACCTGATGGAAGTGGTGGATTTTTAACTCTTTCAGAGAAGAAACTTTTGGGTGGCCAAAAAGTAAGCATGATTTATAAAAAAAATTATTTATTTTTTAATAAAAATTCAGTGTTAAACACTGATTGTTCATCAAGTGCCAAGCAGAGCGCGGCAAAGGCATTCTTGTATCTGCACAACTTCCTGTCTCTAATGTTGTTTGTCAGTGTTGTTGTTGGCTTTACTCATTTTGTGATGTTAAACTTGGTGGTTCTGGGGGCCTCTGATGAGACAAAGAACCCAAGCTATGATGTTAAACTCAGTGACACCTGAGGCCCTCTGATGAGACAAAGAACCCATGCTATGATGTTAAACTCAGTGACACCTGAGGCCCTCTAATGAGACAAACAACCCATGCTATGATGTTAAACTCAGTGACACCTGAGGCCCTCTGATGAGACAAAGAACCCATGTTATGATGTTTTATAAACATTTATAACACATAAGGAAGGGAAACCCGAGGCCTGTAAACAGGAAATTAATATGAGACAAACACAAAGGTATGTTATCAGGCACTTGTAGGAAATAAAGAAGTAGAACACTAGACAACAGAAAAACAACAGACATGAGTGGCTTACCCAGGATTCGAACCCTGGACCTTCCATGCGACAACCCTGCCTAGCTATGCAAGCGAATCACACTATCCTCCCTGCCATCTATGCATCACCAAAAAATGATGCTTCGATGACAGGTCATTAGTGCAAACCGCAAGACATAACACCAGAAGTTTACCATGGGCAGTTTAGGTGTCATCGAAGCATCATTTTTTGGTGATGCGTAGATGGCAGGGAGGATAGTGTGATTCGCTTGCATAGCTAGGCAGGGTTGTCGCATGGAAGGTCCAGGGTTCGAATCCTGGGTAAGCCACTCATGTCTTGTTTTTCTGTTGTCTAGTCTTCTACTTCTTTATTTCCTACGAGTGCCTGATAACAGACCTTTATATTTGTTTCATATTAATGATGTTTTATACTTCTCCAGGCCTAAAGGTCTTTTATATTTGGACATGCACCCTAATATAACCGGCTAGGTTGAACAGGAAGTGCCTCCCCAAAATGAGGCAAAATTTTATTTTTAAAAAAATGTTATGATGTTAAACTTGGTGGCTCCTGAAGGCCTCTGATGAGACAAAGAACCCATGTTATGATGTTAAACTTGGGGGCCTCTGATGAGACAAAGAACCCATGTTATGATGTTAAACTTGGGGGCCTCTGATGAGACAAAGAACTCATGTTATGATGTTAAACTTGAAGGCCTCTGATGAGACAAAGAACCCATGTTATGATGTTAAACTTGGTGACACCTGGGGGCTTCTGATGAGACGAGGAACTCATGTTATGATGATAAACTTGGTGGTTCCTGGGGGGCCTCTGATGAGACAAAGAACCCATATTATGTTAAACTTGGTCGTTTTTGATGGCCTCTGATGAGACGAGGAACCCATTTTATGATGTTACACTTGATGGTTCCTAGGGGCCTCTGATGAGAGAAAGAACTCATGTTATGTTAAAGTAGGTGGTCATATTGTTGACGTTCTCATTAAGTATTGGTCATATTGTTGATGTTCTCATTACTCATTAAGTATTGGTCATATTGTTGACGTTCTCATTACTCATTAAGTATCGGTCATATTGTTGACGTTCTCATTACTCATTAAGTATCGGTCATATTGTTGATGTTCTCATTACTCATTATGTACTGGTCATATTGTTGAAGTTCTCATTACTCATTAAGTATCGGTCATATTGTTGATGTTCTCATTACTCATTAAGTATCGGTCATATTGTTGATGATCTCATTACTCATTAAGTATCGGTCATATTGTTGACGTTCTCATTAAGTATCGGTCATATTGTTGATGTTCTCATTACTCATTAAGTATTGGCCATATTGTTGACGTTCTCATTACTCATTATGTATTGGTCATATTGTTGACGTTCTCATTACTCATTAAGTATCAGTCATATTGTTGATGTTCTCATTACTCATTAAGTATCAGTCATATTGTTGATGTTCTCATTACTCATTAAGTATTGGTCTTGAGTTATCTACCCTTCCAAGATGGAGGTGAAATTCGTTTCTCACCTTAGACGCCGAAAGAAAAACATCAGGAATGTGTGTATTTCGATGGATAGTACCATGTTATGTTAAATTATAGAATAAAAGATACACCAGAGTATCTAGTGGTGTAGATATTTTCCTATAACTGACCTCGAAACCCTCGAATCGGTCGGTTGGATCGGAGGGTTGATCAGTGAGTTAACAATTCACTATCGTAAAACAAGCTATTGTTACCGAAACAGAACCAGGCTCGACAGTAAACATGACTCACTCTAATATCTTGGGGGCTAAGGAGATTTTTAAAATTGGATACTGGAATGTAAGGACTATGTATCAAGACGGAAAATTGGAAGAAGTAATTAAAGAAATGGATAATTATAAGTTGGACTTATTGGGTGTCAGCGAGTGTAGATGGACGGGGAAGGGCATAAAATATATTTCAGAAGAAAAAAAGCAAATTATATACTCTGGTAGTAATGATAATCGTCACACAGAGGGAGTAGCCATCCTAATGACACAGAAAGCAGCAGCATCGCTTATCAGCTGGGTACCTATCAATGAGAGGCTAATATTAGCTAGATTTCAGACACGATTTTTCAAGCTCTCAATTGTACAATGTTATGCACCAACTAACGACGCTCTTGATACCACAAAAGATGACTTCTATGAAGCACTTCTAAGTACCATCAACACAATACCCAAGCATGACATAATAGCAGTCATGGGTGATTTTAATGCCAAAGTAGGTGACAACAACGATGGAGTACAAAGATATCTCGGTACTCATGGCATAGGCTGTATGAATCAAAATGGCGAAAGACTTCTAGAACTTTGTGAAATATCAAACCTCGTTGTGGCAGACACCATCTTTCCACATAAGAATATCCACAAGATAACATGGAATTCACCTGATGGCAGAACTAAGAACCAGATAGATCACTTCTGCATAAGCGCTAAATTTCGCTCATCAGTTCAAGACGTCAGAGCATACAGAGGTGCAGAGATCGGAAGCGATCATAACCTCTGCATAGCTAAACTGAGAATTAAACTGAAGAAGTTATACCAACAGAATAAAAATAGAAGAATAGATGTACACAGACTGCAATCAAATGATATAAAGGAGGAATATAATGTCAAAATGAACAACTATTTCGATGCTTTAGGCAAAATTGACAACGATATCACCACCAAGACAATCGATACTAAATGGGAACAACTGAGAACAGCAATGACAGAAGCAGCAGTAGCGACCACCGGATACCTAGTACATAAAAAGAAAAAATGGATGAGAGAAGATACTTGGGATAAAATACAAGAAAGGAAAACAGCAAAACTTAAACTACTAGCGGCAAGTACACATAATGCAGTTGAATCTTGCAAACTATCTTATAACTTGTTAAATAAAGAAGTGAAGACAAAAACTCGAAGAGATAAAAGACATTTCATCAATGAACTGGCCGTAGAAGCTGAAAATGCTGCAAGAACTGGTAATAGTAGGTGCCTTTATCAAATTACAAAACAACTATGTCACCAGCCTACTGCTATGGAAACACCTGTTAAAGGTAAATTAGGGAATTCAATACCAACAGAAAAAGAACAAATGAAGAGATGGGCTGAGCACTTCATGGAGGTGCTAAACAGACCACCACCAACAGTAACACCTGATTTTAATAATGAAACACTCACAACCACCTTGCCAATAACTTGCGATGAATTCACGCTGGACGAGATCAAACAAGCCGTTAAAAGATTAAAAAATTTTAAAGCTGCTGGAGTTGACGAAATTTCAGGGGAAATGATTAAAGCAGTTAATGACAACAACCTCTTGAGAATTTTAGATATTATAAATGAAGTATGGAGAGAAGAACAACCACCACAACAATGGAAAGACAGTATTATTGTAAAGTTACCGAAGAAAGGTGATCTATCAGACTGTAATAACTGGCGTGGTATATCTCTATTATCAGTACCTGGAAAATTATTATGTTGCATGATGTTAGAAAGACTTAAATTGCATGCTGACGGAAAGATCAGAGAAGAACAAGCGGGTTTCAGGCCGAAACGATCATGTATTGATCAAATATTCACACTAAGAACAATTATAGAAGAATCAGTGGAAAGGCAATCGCCACTTATTATCACCTTCGTCGATTTTCAGAAAGCCTTTGATAGTCTACACCGCCCATCATTGTGGAAGATACTTACAATCTATGGTTTTCCAACAAAATATGTGAATATAATCAAAGCGCTATATGACAATGCAAGATGTTGTGTTAGAACAAATAAAGGGAATACAGAATGGTTTACAGTAGAAACAGGGGTTAAACAAGGCTGTATTATGTCACCACTACTTTTTGGAATAGCTATTGATTGGGTTATGAGAAACTATACCCACAATGAACAATTGGGTATAAAATGGACAAATGGAAAATTCCTGGGGGACCTGGATTTCGCAGATGATGTAGCATTCTTAAGTTCAACACCAAGACAATCCCAAGAAGCAATAAATAATTTGTGTCATCTCTCGGTTAAAATAGGTCTCCAAATAAATGCCTCTAAAACTAAAGCTATGAACTTTTCTAACGAGACCTTTGATATCATCTTGAACGGGGAAAAACTACAGAAAGTTGAAAGTTTCAATTATTTAGGCAGTAAAATGACTCAGGATGGTGACACAACAAGAGAAATCCATACTAGAATTGCTTTGGCAGCTAGCGCCTTCAATAGATTATCTAACATTTGGAAATTAAGATCATTGAATATACATACCAAGCTTCGTCTGTTTAATTCAAATGTTATCTCAGTGTTAACATACGGCTGTGAGAGTTGGAAAATAACAAAATCATTGGAGAACAAGCTGAATACATTCGAGAACAAATGTCTTAGAAAACTCATGAACATCAGTTGGAAAGAATTCAAGACTAATCGACAAATAAGAGAAGACTCTAGGCAGAAATATGTCTCCGACTATATAAGGAAAAGACGATGGTCATATATCGGTCATGTCCTACGAATGCAAAACAACAGAATACCACTACAGGCGCTCACTTGGGTTCCTGAGGGTAAGAGGAAAAAAGGAAGACCAAAAGAAACACTCAGAAGAACAATAATAAGAGAAGGAAGAACGTTGGGCCTAAATAATGTGCAAGAGCTAAGAGGAGTGGCGTCACAACGAACAACCTGGAGAGCACTGGTTTCTGCCTTATGCGCCGTGTTTGGTGCTTAAAGAATTTATTATTATTATTATTATATTGTTGACGTTCTCATTACTCATTAAGTATCAGTCATATTGTTGATGTTCTCATTACTCATTAAGTATCAGTCATATTGTTGATGTTCTCATTACTCATTAAGTATTGGTCATATTGTTGACGTTCTCATTACTCATTATGTATTGGTCATATTGTTGACGTTCTCATTACTCATTAAGTATCGGTCATATTGTTGATGTTCTCATTACTCATTATGTTGGTCATATTGTTGATGTTCTCATTACTCATTAAGTATCGGTCATATTGTTGATGTTCTCATTACTCATTAAGTATCGGTCATATTGTTGACGTTCTCATTACTCATTAAGTATTGGTCATATTGTTGATGTTCTCATTACTCATTATGTTGGTCATATTGTTGATGTTCTCATTACTCATTAAGTATTGGTCATATTGTTGATGTTCTCATTACTCATTAAGTATCGGTCATATTGTTGACGTTCTCATTACTCATTAAGTATTGGTCATATTGTTGATGTTATCATTACTCATTATGTTGGTCATATTGTTGATGTTCTCATTACTCATTAAGTATCGATCATATTGTTGATGTTCTCATTACTCATTAAGTATTGGCCATATTGTTGATGTTATCATTACTCATTATGTTGGTCATATTGTTGATGTTCTCATTACTCATTAAGTATTGGTCATATTGTTGATGTTCTCATTACTCATTAAGTATCGGTCATATTGTTGACGTTCTCATTACTCATTAAGTATTGGTCATATTGTTGATGTTATCATTACTCATTATGTTGGTCATATTGTTGATGTTATCATTACTCATTAAGTATTGGTCATATTGTTGATGTTCTCATTACTCATTATGTTGGTCATATTGTTGATGTTCTCATTACTCATTAAGTATCGGTCATATTGTTGACGTTCTCATTACTCATTAAGTATCGGTCATATTGTTGATGTTCTCATTACTCATTAAGTATCGGTCATATTGTTGACGTTCTCATTACTCATTAAGTATTGGTCATATTGTTGATGTTCTCATTACTCATTATGTTGGTCATATTGTTGATGTTCTCATTACTCATTAAGTATTGGTCATATTGTTGATGTTCTCATTACTCATTAAGTATTGGTCATATTGTTGACGTTCTCATTAAGTATTGGTCATATTGTTGATGTTATCATTACTCATTATGTTGGTCATATTGTTGATGTTCTCATTACTCATTAAGTATTGGTCATATTGTTGATGTTCTCATTACTCATTAAGTATCGGTCATATTGTTGATGTTCTCATTACTCATTAAGTATTGGCCATATTGTTGATGTTATCATTACTCATTATGTTGGTCATATTGTTGATGTTCTCATTACTCATTAAGTATTGGTCATATTGTTGATGTTCTCATTACTCATTAAGTATCGGTCATATTGTTGATGTTCTCATTACTCATTAAGTATTGGTCATATTGTTGATGTTATCATTACTCATTATGTTGGTCATATTGTTGATGTTCTCATTACTCATTAAGTATTGGTCATATTGTTGATGTTCTCATTACTCATTATGTTGGTCATTTTGTTGATGTTCTCATTACTCATTAAGTATTGGTCATATTGTTGATGTTCTCATTACTCATTAAGTATTGGCCATATTGTTGATGTTCTCATTACTCATTAAGTATTGGTCATATTGTTGATGTTCTCATTACTCATTAAGTATTGGTCATATTGTTGATGTTCTCATTACTCATTAAGTATCGGTCATATTGTTGATGTTATCATTACTCATTAAATATTGGCCATATTGTTGATGTTCTCATTACTCATTAAGTATTGGTCATATTGTTGATGTTCTCATTACTCATTAAGTATTGGCCATATTGTTGATGTTATCATTACTCATTAAGTATCGGTCATATTGTTGATGTTATCATTACTCATTAAGTATCGGTCATATTGTTGATGTTCTCATTACTCATTAAGTATCGGTCATATTGTTGATGTTCTCATTACTCATTAAGTATCGGTCATATTGTTGATGTTATCATTACTCATTAAGTATCAGTCATATTGTTGATGTTTTCATTACTCATTAAGTATCGGTCATATTGTTGATGTTCTCATTACTCATTATGTTGGTCATATTGTTGATCATATTGTTGATGTTATCATTACTCATTAAGTATCAGTCATATTGTTGATGTTCTCATTACTCATTATGTTGGTCATATTGTTGATGTTATCATTACTCATTAAGTATCAGTCATATTGTTGATGTTCTCATTACTCATTATGTTGGTCATATTGTTGATGTTCTCATTACTCATTATGTTGGTCATATTGTAGATGTTCTCATTACTCATTATGTTGGTCATATTGTTGATGTTCTCATTACTCATTAAGTATCAGTCATATTGTTGATGTTCTCATTACTCATTAAGTATCGGTCATATTGTTGATGTTCTCATTGCTCATTAAGTATCGGTCATATTGTTGATGTTCTCATTACTCATTAAGTATCGGTCATATTGTTGATGTTCTCATTACTCATTATGTTGGTCATATTGTTGATGTTATCATTACTCATTAAGTATCGGTCATATTGTTGATGTTCTCATTACTCATTATGTTGGTCATATTGTTGATGTTATCATTACTCATTAAGTATTGGTCATATTGTTGATGTTCTCATTACTCATTATGTTGGCCATATTGTTGATGTTCTCATTACTCATTATGTTGGCCATATTGTTGATGTTATCATTACTCATTATGTTGGCCATATTGTTGATGTTATCATTACTCATTAAGTATCAGTCATATTGTTGATGTTCTCATTACTCATTATGTTGGCCATATTGTTGATGTTATCATTACTCATTATGTTGGCCATATTGTTGATGTTATCATTACTCATTATGTTGGCCATATTGTTGACGTTCTCATTACTCATTAAGTATCGGTCATATTGTTGATGTTCTCATTACTCATTATGTTGGCCATATTGTTGATGTTCTCATTACTCATTATGTTGGTGATATTGTTGATGTTCTCATTACTCATTATGTTGGTCATATTGTTGATGTTATCATTACTCATTTAGTATCGGTCATATTGTTGATGTTCTCATTACTCATTATGTATTGGTCATATTGTTGATGTTCTCATTACTCATTATGTTGGCCATATTGTTGATGTTCTCATTACTCATTATGTTGGCCATATTGTTGATGTTATCATTACTCATTAAGTATCGGTCATATTGTTGATGTTCTCATTACTCATTAAGTATCGGTCATATTGTTGATGTTCTCATTACTCATTAAGTATCGGTCATATTGTTGATGTTCTCATTACTCATTAAGTATCGGTCATATTGTTGATGTTATCATTACTCATTAAGTATCGGTCATATTGTTGATGTTCTCATTACTCATTAAGTATCGGTCATATTGTTGATGTTCTCATTACTCATTAAGTATCGGTCATATTGTTGATGTTCTCATTACTCATTAAGTATCGGCCATATTGTTGATGTTATCATTACTCATTATGTTGGTCATATTGTTGATGTTATCATTACTCATTAAGTATCGGTCATATTGTTGATGTTCTCATTACTCATTAAGTATCGGTCATATTGTTGATGTTCTCATTACTCATTATGTTGGTCATATTGTTGATGTTATATTACTCATTAAGTATCGGTCATATTGTTGATGTTCTCATTACTCATTATGTATCGGTCATATTGTTGATATTACTCATTATGTTGGCCATATTGTTGATGTTCTCATTACTCATTAAGTATCGGTCATATTGTTGATGTTATCATTACTCATTAAGTATCGGTCATATTGTTGATGTTCTCATTACTCATTAAGTATCGGTCATATTGTTGATGTTCTCATTACTCATTAAGTATCGGTCATATTGTTGATTTTCTCATTACTCATTAAGTATCGGTCATATTGTTGATGTTCTCATTACTCATTAAGTATCGGTTATATTGTTGATGTTTTCATTACTCATTAAGTATCAGTCATATTGTTGATGTTTTCATTACTCATTAAGTATCGGTCATATTGTTGATGTTCTCATTACTCATTATGTTGGTCATATTGTTGATCATATTGTTGATGTTATCATTACTCATTAAGTATCAGTCATATTGTTGATGTTCTCATTACTCATTATGTTGGTCATATTGTTGATGTTCTCATTACTCATTATGTTGGTCATATTGTTGATGTTCTCATTACTCATTATGTTGGTCATATTGTTGATGTTCTCATTACTCATTAAGTATCGGTCATATTGTTGATGTTCTCATTACTCATTAAGTATCGGTCATATTGTTGATGTTATCATTACTCATTAAGTATCGGTCATATTGTTGATGTTCTCATTACTCATTAAGTATCGGTCATATTGTTGATGTTCTCATTACTCATTATGTTGGTCATATTGTTGATGTTATCATTACTCATTAAGTATCGGTCATATTGTTGATGTTCTCATTATGTTGGTCATATTGTTGATGTTATCATTACTCATTAAGTATCGGTCATATTGTTGATGTTCTCATTACTCATTAAGTATCGGTCATATTGTTGATGTTCTCATTACTCATTAAGTATCGGTCATATTGTTGATGTTCTCATTACTCATTAAGTATCGGTCATATTGTTGATGTTATCATTACTCATTAAGTATCGATCATATTGTTGATGTTCTCATTACTCATTAAGTATCGGTCATATTGTTGATGTTCTCATTACTCATTAAGTATCGGTCATATTGTTGATGTTATCATTACTCATTATGTTGGTCATATTGTTGATGTTATCATTACTCATTAAGTATCGGTCATATTGTTGATGTTCTCATTACTCATTAAGTATCGGTCATATTGTTGATGTTCTCATTACTCATTATGTTGGTCATATTGTTGATGTTATCATTACTCATTAAGTATCGGTCATATTGTTGATGTTCTCATTACTCATTATGTATCGGTCATATTGTTGATGTTCTCATTACTCATTATGTTGGCCATATTGTTGATGTTCTCATTACTCATTAAGTATCGGTCATATTGTTGATGTTATCATTACTCATTAAGTATCGGTCATATTGTTGATGTTCTCATTACTCATTAAGTATCGGTCATATTGTTGATGTTCTCATTACTCATTAAGTATCGGTCATATTGTTGATGTTCTCATTACTCATTAAGTATCGGTCATGTTGTTGACATTCTTTTGTAACCTTATCTCTGTGACCTCCAGGGATCTTTTTGTTTCTGTTCATGACTCATTTTGGTTTGACACGACTGACTCAATGTAATAATGAACTTTCTTACTTCCATCGACAAAGATTTATTGCATAGATTACATTTAATTTTATGGATTGCTACTTCTGGGTAGGCTATTCTGTTTTTTTATATCTGAGATGCATCTTCAGGTTGTTGTTATAAATGTGCCCAGGTATTTCTTCGTTCATCCTGAAAAGGACGTTGGTTGTGTTGTGTCCATTTACAGCGAAGCTGCGATATTTGCACCTTTCGGCTGACACATCCGACTTCAGCACAGCATTTTTGGGACCAGGTTAGCATTCCCTCTTCGATTCCTACTCACTCAGCCAGACTGCAGTGACGCAGCCTGTTTCCAGGACCACCACTTGGAGGTGGAGTAGGGTCTTGGTCAGCTCTGGTTCGCTGACCCTGATGCAAGCAGTCTAGCTATGGGTCGCTAACTGCATTCCTCACTGTTTACACGTCTTAGGTCCCGCCCAGGTATTTATATCTGTGGACATGTTTCAAAATTGTCCCATTAACTGTGATAGAGCAGCCTGTAGAATTCTGTTTCTTTGAGATGACCATAACTTCTGTCTGTCAAAATATTACAGTTGTAAAGTGAGCAGGATATATAATGAATACTTTATACAAAGAATTTTATGCTAAAAGAATAAGCTGGTGTTTTTTTTTAATGTGTGACATAAATTTCAATGGAATATTTCAGATTTCCCACCATGGTGGGATTGACATACAAAATACTTTAAGCTGACAAGAATATGGCCCTGCCATTTTTTATTCTTCTAGATTTCATCTTGTAGAGGATTATGTCACTGACCCTGTCTGTAATTCTGTTTCACCGCTAGAAGTTTCCTACAATCTTCAATCATATACAGGTGTTTCATGGAGTTCTAACTTGCCATTTATTTATTTATAATTGTCTTCTGATTACCTCACTCAACCAACTTTTAAAAAATGAGTATTTATAAACACGACCATTGTTTCATTGAACAAACGGATTACAACCAGCCTTAGAATACAGCTGTTCTGTGTTTCCTTCCATTTAAACACTGACACAACATTTTTGTTTCTGTTTCAAACACTTCTCATCTGATTTATCAACAAATGTTTCTGTTTCAAACATTTCTAATCTGATTTATCAACAAATGTTTCAGTTTCAAACACTTCTGTCTGATTTATCAACAAATGTTTCTGTTTCAAACACTTCTAATCTGATTTATCAACAAATGTTTCAGTTTCAAACACTTTACATCTTATGTATCAACAAATGTTTCTGTTTCAAATTCTTCTAATCTGATTTATCAACAAAAGTTTAAGTTTCAGATACTTTAAATCTTATGTATCAACAAATGTTTCAAACACTTCTAATCTGAATTATCAACAAATGTTTCTGTTTCAAACACTTTAAGTCTGATTTATCAACAAATGTTTCAGTTTCAGATACTTTACATCTTATGTATCAACAAATGTTTCTGTTTCAAACACTTTAAATTTGATTTATCAACAAATGCTTCTGTTTCAGACACTGGCACAACATTCTCAGTTCTGTTTAAAACACTTTAAAATTGATTTATCAATAAATATTTCTGTTTTTCCCTGCTATAGCTGACAGTGATGCAGGGAGACTTGGTCAAAACTGTAGCAGATGCAATAGTCCATCCAACAAATGCGACCTACTATATGGGTGGAGAAGTAGGTAAGAATATTTGACATGTTGACTGCTGTCACCTTGTGAAAAGTAGAAGTTTCATCTCAGAATGGCTTTTTTAACCTTTAGCACGCTGCATTCTTTGGCGAAAATTTTCGCCTGCAGCTGCATTCTTTTTCACAGCGTCCCGTTTCTATAGTGGGTGACCCTTAATGTCTATAGTTTTTGTGTTTCTTGGTCAATTGCTATCATTTTTGGAATTTATATAAATAAATGAATGATGAATCTGATGATATAAAATTTGTTTGTGTACATATTAGATGTGATAGGAAGAGAGGAAAGGAAAGATGAAAAAAACGAAAAAAAAATTTAAAATAATAAAAAAATATTTTTTTTTAATTTTAAAATTAAAAAAAAATTTTTAAAAATAACCAGCAAACGAAGGGTCCATATCCCTTGCATCTCAATGAAATTCATTTGACCAATAGACCAATACAAATCAAATGACGATCTTTTCGTTACACCCATCATCAGTAGCAAAGCAACAAACGCTCTCGTCAGCTGTGACATTCGGCCGAAATTCTAAATCTTTCCGATATTCCTAGTCCTAACCCCTAACATTATACATACTTGAAAGGCCATTTTACTTTCGTTTCCATCTCAGCCATCAAACATATTCTGAGAAACGATATCAGCGCTTATAAAGACAAAAATCTTATCCCCACCGCATGGCGTCAGAATCCAATAAAATTAGAGCAAAATGGCTGCATGTTGATGCCGATTCATTTCGATTTAAAAAATTTACAAAAAATAAATGCGGATACACCCATCGCTTTTTTAAGATCGGAAACGGAAGCTAGCTCTCTTGAAAATAACATTAGAACTTAACATCCGGGGCTGAAATCACGTGTACACAAGTCCTCATGCTAGAAACGATGAAATCCGTAAGGCGACACACGGTGCTTCCAGCTGTCAGAACAATGTTTTTTTTGGCGACACATGTCGCCCGCAGCGTGCTAAAGGTTAAGCAAACAATGCATAATGAAATGATGCAGTGAATTACTGGAATTGTAACGTCCTTGAATTAGATTTGTTAAGTTCTGTCTGTGAAATATTAAAAATAAATCAATAGCTACATGACTGCTTTCCGGGATCAAAATCTGGTATCGTTCACTCCAGTCTACCCAGCTCTGAATGGTTACCTGACTCTACTCTTGAATTAGGGAAGGGAAAGACAGCAAGGAAGGGAACTGGTCACCCTAGCAAATAAAAAGCTGGACCTAGTATATTATACCCTACCCTTACCATTATGGCAGCAGTGTCGTCGTCTATACCAGTCAGTATATTATAAGTCTTATGGCAGCAGTGTCGTCGTCTATACCAGTCAGTATATTATAAGTCTTATGGCAGCAGTGTCGTCGTCTATACCAGTCAGTATATTATAAGTCTTATGGCAGCAGTGTCGTCGTCTATACCAGTCAGTATATTATAAGTCTTATGGCAGCAGTGTCGTCGTCTATACCAGTCAGTATATTATAAGTCTTGTGGCAGCAGTGTCGTCGTCTATACCAGTCAGTATATTATAAGTCTTATGGCAGCAGTGTCGTCTATACCAGTCAGTATATTATAAGTCTTATGGCAGCAGTGTCGTCGTCTATACCAGTCAGTATATTATAAGTCTTATGGCAGCAGTGTCGTCGTCTGTACCAGTCAGTATATTATAAGTCTTATGGCAGCAGTGTCGTCGTCTATACCAGTCAGTATATTATAAGTCTTATGGCAGCAGTGTCGTCGTCTATACCAGTCAGTATATTATAAGTCTTATGGCAGCAGTGTCGTCGTCTATACCAGTCAGTATATTATAAGTCTTATGGCAGCAGTGTCATCGTCTATACCAGTCAGTATATTATAAGTCTTATGGCAGCAGTGTCGTCGTCTATACCAGTCAGTATATTATAAGTCTTATGGCAGCAGTGTCGTCGTCTATACCAGTCAGTATATTATAAGTCTTATGGCAGCAGTGTCGTCGTCTATACCAGTCAGTATATTATAAGTCTTATGGCAGCAGTGTCGTCGTCTATACCAGTCAGTATATTATAAGTCTTATGGCAGCAGTGTCGTCGTCTATACCAGTCAGTATATATTATAAGTCTTATGGCAGCAGTGTCGTCGTCTATACCAGTCAGTATATTATAAGTCTTATGGCAGCAGTGTCGTCGTCTATACCAGTCAGTATATTATAAGTCTTATGGCAGCAGTGTCGTCTATACCAGTCAGTATATTATAAGTCTTATGGCAGCAGTGTCGTCGTCTATACCAGTCAGTATATTATAAGTCTTATGGCAGCAGTGTCATCGTCTATACCAGTCAGTATATTATAAGTCTTATGGCAGCAGTGTCGTCGTCTATACCAGTCAGTATATTATAAGTCTTATGGCAGCAGTGTCGTCGTCTATACCAGTCAGTATATTATAAGTCTTATGGCAGCAGTGTCGTCGTCTATACCAGTCAGTATATTATAAGTCTTATGGCAGCAGTGTCGTCATCTATACCAGTCAGTATATTATAAGTCTTATGGCAGCAGTGTCGTCTATACCAGTCAGTATATTATAAGTCTTATGGCAGCAGTGTCGTCGTCTATACTAGTCAGTATATTATAAGTCTTATGGCAGCAGTGTCGTCGTCTATATCAGTCAGTATATTATAAGTTTTATGGCAGTGTCATCTATACCAGTCAGTATATTATAAGTCTTATGGCAGTGTCGTCGTCTATACCAGTCAGTATATTATAAGTCTTATGGCAGCAGTGTCGTCGTCTATACCAGTCAGTATATTATAAGTCTTATGGCAGCAGTGTCGTCGTCTATATCAGTCAGTATATTATAAGTCTTATGGCAGCAGTGTTGTCTATACAAGTCAGTATATTATAAGTCTTATGGCAGCAGTGTCGTCTATACCAGTCAGTATATTATAAGTCTTATGGCAGCAGTGTCGTCGTCTATACCAGTCAGTATATTATAAGTCTTATGGCAGCAGTGTCGTCATCTATACCAGTCAGTATATTATAAGTCTTATGGCAGTGTCGTCGTCTATACCAGTCAGTATATTATAAGTCTTATGGCAGTGTCGTCGTCTATACCAGTCAGTATATTATAAGTCTTATGGCAGCAGTGTCGTCTATACCAGTCAGTATATTATAAGTCTTATGGCAGCAGTGTCGTCTATACCAGTCAGTATATTATAAGTCTTATGGCAGCAGTGTCGTCGTCTATACTAGTCAGTATATTATAAGTCTTATGGCAGCAGTGTCGTCTATACCAGTCAGTATATTATAAGTCTTATGGCAGCAGTGTCGTCGTCTATACCAGTCAGTATATTATAAGTCTTATGGCAGCAGTGTCGTCTATACCAGTCAGTATATTATAAGTCTTATGGCAGCAGTGTCGTCTATACCAGTCAGTATATTATAAGTCTTATGGCAGCAGTGTCGTCTATACCAGTTAGTATATTATAAGTCTTATGGCAGTGTCGTCTATACCAGTTAGTATATTATAAGTCTTATGGCAGCAGTGTCGTCTGTACCAGTCAGTATATTATAAGTCTTATGGCAGTGTCGTCTATACCAGTCAGTATATTATAAGTCTTATGGCAGTGTCGTCTATACCAGTCAGTATATTATAAGTCTTATGGCAGTGTCGTCTATACCAGTCAGTATATTATAAGTCTTATGGCAGTGTCGTCTATACCAGTCAGTATATTATAAGTCTTATGGCAGTGTCGTCTATACCAGTCAGTATATTATAAGTCTTATGGCAGTGTCGTCTATACTAGTTAGTATATTATAAGTCTTATGGCAGTGTCGTCTATACCAGTCCGTATATTATAAGTCTTATGGCAGTGTCGTCTATACCAGTTAGTATATTATAAGTCTTATGGCAGTGTCGTCTGTACCAGTTAGTATATTATAAGTCTTATGGCAGTGTCGTCTATACCAGTCAGTATATTATAGGTCTTATGGCAGTGTCGTCTATACCAGTCAGTATATTATAAGTCTTATGGCAGTGTCGTCTATACTAGTTAGTATATTATAAGTCTTATGGCAGTGTCGTCTATACCAGTCCGTATATTATAAGTCTTATGGCAGTGTCGTCTATACCAGTTAGTATATTATAAGTCTTATGGCAGTGTCGTCTGTACCAGTTAGTATATTATAAGTCTTATGGCAGTGTCGTCTATACCAGTCAGTATATTATAAGTCTTATGGCAGTGTCGTCTATACCAGTTTAATTACATGACATTTTTTTTTTCCTCTTCAAGTCTCATGGCAGCAGATGTAGGTGATCATGTCTGTCCACAACAACCTGTCTCTAGTACTGTTTATCAATTCTGGTTTCTACAGAAATTGTTTCAGCTTATGACTGTACAAGGGACATTATGACGGTAGTTTCTCCTTGCCTACTGTTGGTTTGTATATATGATGGTTCTGTAAACATGGACATAATGATGGTAGTTTCTCCTTGCCTACTGTTGGTTTGTATATATGATGGTTCTGGTAACATGGACAGTGCTCAGGACAATTATATAATACAAATATCATCATCATTTTCTTTTTTGCTTCCTTCGGAGCATGGAGCCACCACTGCAGCTGGTTGTCGTTCCCCCCCCCCCCCCCGGCCGCAGGAAGCCTGCACCAAGCAGTCATGTGCCAGGAAACCTGCACCAAGCTTTCACACTTGTCTGCCATGGTGGCTTCTATATTAACATAATAAGGTTGCCAGGCAACATTCACAACTTTATATTAGTCTCTTTGTAAGACATACCTGGGGGTGGAGTAGTCCTGGTTATGTTATGGACACATCAAAGTCAACAGCTTTATGAAAGTTATGCAAACATTATTACATTACGTCAGCTATATATATATATATATATATATATATATATATATATATATATATATATATATATATATATATATATATATATATATATATATATATATATATATATGACGATTGAATACACATACATTATGAGCAGCTAAATGACATTAACAGGTTAGACATGATATCTGTGTAGGTTAACAGGTTAGACATGATATCTGTGTAGGTTAACAGGTTAGACATGTCTGTGTAGGTTAACAGAATAGACATGATGTCTGTGTAGGTTAACAGATTAGACATATGTCTGTGTAAGTTAACAGATTACATGTCATATCCGTGTAGGTTAACAGATTAGTCATGACATTTTTTTCATATTAACAGATTAGACATGAGATTTGTTCATGTTAACAGATTAGACATGAGATTTGTTCATGTTAACAGATTAGATAGACAATATGTCCATGTAGGTTAACACATTAGATGTTATATCCATATATGTTAACATACATATATATGCTGGGTATGTCTTCCAAGTGTGTTAACATATTGAGCAGAATTTCCGTGTGTGTTAACATATTGAGCAGGATTTCCATGTGTGTTAACAGATTAGGCGTGACTTCTGTGTGTTAACAGATTAGGCATGACTTCTTTGTGTGTTAACAGATTAAGTGTAATGTCTGTGTGTTAACAGATTAGGCATGACATCTGTGTGTGTTAACAAATTAGGTGTGATTTCTGTGTGTGTTAACAGATTAGGCATAACTTATGTGTGTGTTCACATATTAGACGTGACTTATGTGTGTGTTAACAGATTAGGGGTGACTTCTGTGTGTGTTAACAGATTAGGGGTGACTTCCTGTGTGTTAACAGATTAGGGGTGACTTCTGTGTGTTTATAGATTAGGGGTGACTTCTGTGTGTGTTTACAGATTAGGCATGACTTCTTGTGTGTTTTAATAGATTAGGCATGACTTCTGTGTGTGTTAACAGATTATTAGGTGTGACTTCTGTGTGTTAACAGATTAGGCATGACTTCTGTGTGTAAACAGATTAGGGGTGACTTCTGTGTGTGTTAACAGATTAAACATGACTTCCTGTGTGTGTGAACAGATTAGGCGTGACTTTTCCAGACCTTGTTCTAGTTAGGAGAATTTACACTCTTGTCTCCCTTCCGCCTGTGGAAGAACCCAACAGGACTTCTGAGCCAAATCTTCCTCTGGGTGATCCAAGCAAATCTTTCACTTCATTTATATCTATTATTTCTAAACTACTGTAAGTTTCTTAACTTTCCTACGCTATGCCACAGCATGACTACTGTGTGTGTTAACAGATTAGGGGTGACTTCTGTGTGAGTTAACAGATTAAGCATGACTTCTGTGTGTGTTAACAGATTAGGCATGACTTCTATGAGTGGTAACAGATTAGGCATGACTTCTGTGTGTGGTAACAGATTAGGCGTGACTTCTGTGTGTGGTAACAGATTAGGCGTGGCGTATGTGTGTGTTAACAGATTAGGTGTGACTTCTCTGTGTGTTAACATATTAGACATGACTTCTGTGTGTGTTAACAGATTAGGGGTGACTTCTGTGCACGTTAACAGATTAGGGGTGACTTCTGTGTGTGTTAACAGATTAGGCATGCCTTCTTGTGTGTTTTAACAGATTAGGCATGACTTCCTGTGTGTTAACAGATAAGCGTGACTTCCTGTGTGTTAACAGATTAAGAATGACATCTGTGTGTGTTAACAGATTAGAGGTGACTTCTTTGTGTGTGAACAGATTAAACATGACTTCCTGTGTGTATTAACAGAATAGGCGTGACTTCTGTGTGTGTTAACAGATTATTAGGCGTGACTTATGTGTGTTAACAGATAAGGCATGACTTCTGTGTGTGTTAATGGATTAGGTGTGACATCATCTGTGTGTTAACAGATTAGGCATGGCTTCCTGTGTGTTAACAGATTAGGCATGACTTCCTGTGTGTGTTAACAGATTAAGCATGACTTATGTGTGTGTTAACAGATTAGGCATGACTTCCTGTGTGTGTTAACAGATTAGGCATGACTTCTGTGTGTGTTAACAGATTAGGCATGACATCTGTGTGTGTGTGTTAACAGATTAAACATGACTTCTGTGTGTGTTAACAGATTAGGCATGACTTCCATGTACACAGTACCCCATGTATTTTAACATACTGAGTGAGCGAGTGAGAGAGAGAGAGTGTGTGTGAGAGAGAGAGGGGGGAGGTAAGGTGAGGTGAGAGAGAGAGAGAGAGATTTCACAAGGCAGCATTTAACATTATAACTGGTACAATAGAAAATTCTGGGCCCATCTTGTGATCCCTCACGACACATTATTTGGAACCACTGACTCTTAAGAAGTGTGTGTGAGTATACATGGATGTCATGTCTCATCTGTTAGCATACATGGATATACATATATATATATATATATATATATATATATATATATATATATATATATATATATATATATATATATATATATATATATATATATATATATATATATATATATATATATATATATATATATATATATATATAGCTCGTAAGGTTCCCCTAAACTCAACATCTTCTTCAAAATATTTGTTTGTAACAGCTGTGGTATAGCTGGCATATAATCAACAAAGATTACACAGGACACATTTCACACAAGACAGTCAATCAATAACCTTTGACTCCCTAAGGAGCATAGACCTTCAACAGACCAAGTCCTCTCATGTCCTGTGCCATCAGCTCAAGTCTTCCTCATCATTTTTCATTTATTTCTCCAGTTCTCTTCTCCATGTGTTGACCTCTGCTTGACTTACCCTGGGGGTTTCCAGAACAAGGACTGCCTGATGACGCTAACAGCAGGTTCCTCATTGTTTGTCTAGTTCATTGCCATTGTCTTCTTGTAATCTCTTGTTCTTGTCATCAGTTCCACATTGGTGATCTTGTTCTTGTTATGTTCTTGTCATCAGTTCCACATTGGTGATCTTGTCATCAATTCCACATTGGTGATCTTGTCATCAGTTCCACATTGGTGATCTTGTCATCAGTTCCACATTGGTGATCTTGTCATCAGTTCCACATTGGTGATCTTGTCATCAGTTCCACATGTTCTTGTCATCAGTTCCACATGTTCTTGTCATCAGTTCCACATTGGTGATCTCATCAGTCCACATCAGTTCCACATTGATCTTGTCATGATGTTCTTGTCATCAGTTCAGTCATCCACATTGGTGATCTTGTCATCAGTTCCACATTGTTCTTGTCATCAGTTCCACTTGTTCTTGTCATCTTGTCATTCCACATTTGGTGATCTTGTCATCAGTTCCTCATTGGTGATCTTGTCATCAGTTCCACATTGGTGATCTTGTCATCAGTTCCACATGTTCTTGTCATCAGTTCCACATTGTTCTTGTTCACATGATTTTGTCATCAGTTCCACATTTTCTTCATCAGTTGTCATCAGTTCTTGTTTTGTCATCAGTTCACTTGTTCGTGTCATCACATTGTCATCAGTTCCACTTGTTCTTGATCAGTTCCACTTGTTCTTGTCATCATCAGTTCCACATTGGTGATCTTGTCATCAGTTCCACATTGGTGATCTTGTCATCAGTTCCACTTGTTCTTGTCATCAGTTCCATATTGGTGATTTTGTCATCAGTTCCACATTTTCTTGTCATCAGTTCCACTTGTTCTTGTCATCAGTTCCACTTGTTCTTGTCATCAGTTCCACATTGGTGATTTTGTCATCAGTTCTACTTGTTCGTGTCATCAGTTCCACTTGTTCTTGTCATCAGTTCCACTTGTTCTTGTCATCAGTTCCACTTGTTCTTGTCATCAGTTCCACTTGTTCTTGTCATCAGCTCCACTTGTTCTTGTCATCAGTTCCACATTGGTGATCTTGTCATCAGTTCCACATTGGTGATCTTGTCATCAGTTCCACATTGGTGATCTTGTCATCAGTTCCACATTGGTGATCTTGTCATCAGTTCCACTTGTTCTTGTCATCAGTTCCACATTGGTGATCTTGTCATCAGGTCCACATTGGTGATCTTCAATCCATCTGTTCTACACAAGCACCCATTTATGAAAGTCTGATTTCATGATTACTTACTTTCTTGGCTGTGTCTTGACATTAGTAAGGAATAGTAAGCCTACTCAGTGGGTAGCCAACTACTAATTTTACCACACAATGAGGGACCAAACAATTAACATGGGGCTTGCTTAACCACTCATCTCTAGTTAACAGATTAGGCGTAACTTCCATGTATGTTAACAGATTAGGTGTAACTTCCATGTATGTTAACAGATTAGACATGGCATCCATGGAAGTTATGGATTAAGCATGACCTTCAATAATGTTAACAGTTTAGGGATGACATTAATGTATGTTAGATTAGGCATAACATTCAATATGATAACAGAATAACATCCACGTTAAGTCGGTGGACTTGACATGAGACTCATATATATTGACAGATCAGGCTTTATCATATACCTAAATGACTCCTATGGCATGACAAAAAAATGTGCCTTGTTCACTTTGCCATCTCCCACTCTTATGTTTCAGCTTCCATATGTCCAGGACACAATTTTGCTGCCAAATTTGTGATCCATGTTAACAGCCCCAAGTGGGGTGACAACAATTCACAACAGCATTTAGACAAGGCAGTGAAAAATGTGCTGAGACTTGCAGATGATAAACAACTAAAAAGTCTGGCCTTACCTTCTGTCAGCAGTGGCAGGTAAGCCATCTGTCTGAACCTGCCTAGCTGTGTCTGTTTAATGTTTGTGTTATCTGATGTTTCTTTTATGTGTCTTGTCTGTGTGACTGACTTTTATGTGCCTCTCTTGTGATTATTTCTGGTGTTTATTTTATTATCTGTGTTTATATGTATGCTGTTTGTTTGTGTATCATATTTTTTGTTAATGGCCAATGTTTATCCTTCTGCTGCTTTTTTTTTTGTATGTCTGAATTTTGTGTAGTTGTCCAATGCCTGTTTGTCTGCTGTTTATATATGTCTTGATATTTATGTGTCTGGTTAGGTTTAACCTACATTATGTTATAGGCAGACTAGAATGGTAAAAACTAGAAAGTACAACATAAGCTATAGAATATTACCAAAAGACAAGATGTTACAGACGGATTAGGGAATGTTACCAAAAGACAAGAAGATGTTACAGATTATGGAATGCTACCAAAAGACAAGATGTTACAGATTAGGGAATGTTACCAAAAGACAAGATGTTACAGATTAGGGAATGTTACCAAAAGACAAGAAGATGTTACAGATTAGGGAATGTTACCAAAAGACAAGAAGATGTTACAGATTAGGGAATGTTACCAAAAGACAAGATATATTACATATTAGGGAATGTTACCAAAGACAAGAAGATGTTACAGATTAGGGAATGTTACCAAAAGGCAAGAAGATGTTATGGATGGATTAGGGAATGTTACCAATTTGTAACAAGAAGATGTTACAGATTAGGGAATGTTACTAAAAGACAAGATGTTACAGATTAGGGAATGTTACCAAAAGACAAGAAGATGTTACAGATTAAAGGAATGTTACCAAAAGACAAGAATATGTTACAGACAGATTAGGGAATGTTACCAAAAGACAAGAAGATGTTACAGATTAGGGAATGTTACCAAAAGACAAGAAGATGTTACAGATTAGGGAATGTTACCAAAAGACAAGAAGATGTTACAGATTAGGGAATGTTACCAAAAGACAAGATATATTACATATTAGATAATGTGACCAAAAGACAAGAAGATGTTACATATTAGGGAATGTTACCAAATGACAAGAAGATGTTACAGACGGATTAGGGAATGTTACCAAAAGACAAGAAGATGTTACAGATTAGGGAATGTTACCAAAAGACAAGAAGATGTTACAGATTAGGGAATGTTACCAAAAGACAAGATATATTACATATTAGATAATGTTACCAAAAGACAAGAAGATGTTACATATTAGGGAATGTTACCAAATGACAAGAAGATGTTACAGACGGATTAGGGAATGTTACCAAAAGACAAGAAGATGTTACAGATGGATGAGAGAATGTTACCAATCTGTAACAAGAAGATGTTACAGATTAAGGAATGTTACCAAAAGACAAGAAGATGTTACAGATGGATTAGGGAATGTTACCAAAAGACAAGAAGATGTTACAGATTAGGGAATGTTGCCAAAAGACAAGAAGTTACAGATTAGAGAATGTTACCAAAAGACAAGAAGATGTTACAGATTAGAGAATGTTTCCAAAAGTCAAGAAGATGTTACAGATTAGGGAATGTTACCAAAAGACAAGATGTTACAGATTAACTCTTAGTATACGAGCTGCCTTTCATGACTACCATTACAGATTTTGCAATAAATAATTTATTTATAAAGATAACATAAGTGTTATATATCAAAATGTGAAGAAATGAAACCCCTATATCATGCACGTAACTAAATTGTTCAGTGGTTTTAAACATGCATTCAGCTATAAATTTTCGCTATTGACGGGGATCGATCATCGGCCTCTCTAGAAGGCCGCTCGTATACTAAGAGTTAAGGAATGTTACCAAAAGACAAGATATTACAGATTAGGGAATGTTACCAAAAGACAAAATGTTACAGACTAGAGAATGTTACCAAAATTAAGTTACAATAGTCCTGGGAATATCACAGATTAAATTTGCTTTCTGTATTTTATTTCAATAAATCTTGGCTTAGGTTGGAAATAAATGCCGGAAAGAATTATTTGCCATGAGACTCACATACTGCTGGCTGACTTATTTTATACTATTCTTATTGGTCAAATAATTAAGGGGAGCGGAAGTTACAACCATAAAATATCTGTATGCTGTCCTGTTGGGCTAGTCAGTTATATATTTCTCTTTTTTCTTGCCAGGGCTGGCTTTCCCAAACAGATGGCTGCACAGACCATCCTTGCATCCATCAGGGACTACTTTTCCAGCACTAAATCTTCATCTCTCAAGCACGTCTATTTTGTTCTCTATGATGTGGAGAGTGTCAATGTTTACACAACTGAGCTGGCTCGTTTGGACAACTGAGTAATTTAACATTCTGTGTATGGTAATTCCTCATTGGAACATTTTCACACACATTTGTCCTTAATGTGGTCTACACGTATGAATTAGGTATTTTTTTGGGTCTGTGTGCATGATATTTTAAAATCATGTAGTAATACTGTTGTCATGTAATAGTTTATACAACTGTCAAATTTGTATCTAACACTTGGCCATCATATTTTATACTTGGCTTCATGTGTTGCCAGTACTATTGACATTTTATATCTACTTTTCTTACTTTTATTTGTAAAGTTAATATCACTGTCATCATGACTCTTTATTCCCTTGGAGCATAGGCCGGCCTTTAACAGCATGCCAAACCTTCCTGTCTTGTGCCATCCATTCAAGGTTTTTTTTTTATGTCTTATTTATCCGTTTGCATCTGCCTCCAGTTGCCTTGACCATGGGTTTTTGGTTCCCCCTCTACTTCACTTACCCTGGGATTCCTGATGATGTACTGCCTCATAAATCTGTCAACTGGTTTCCTCAGGATGTCCCGTCTAAAGCCAACATCTTTTCTTCACCTCTTATTTCACAGGTATTTGCCTAGTTCTTTCAGTAGGACTGTCTTGACATGTCAGTTGAAGATTCTCATTTTTGTGTTGGATCTGATTGACATATTTCCCATTGCAAAGAAAGCTCTTGCCTTCTGTATTTTTATTCTGGTATCACTGTCTGTCCCTCCAGCTTTGTCATCACTGTCTGTCCCTCCAGCTTTGTCTGTTGTGCATACTGACTATCATTTGCTGCATTTATTCTCACTGTCTTTTCCTGTGAATTTTCAGCCCCAGTTGCTTTGACCTCTCATCAAGTATCCTTAGTTTATATTCCAAATTAATACGGTCATTAGGTACAGCCATGTCATCGGCAAAATCTAAATCCTTCAGTCCTTTTCAGAGTCCACTGATTTAAAAAAGATATTGTTTGATGTTTTCACAATCCAATCCATAACCAGGAAGAAGAGAAATGCTAACAAGAGACATCCCGGCCACACTCCAGTTCTTAATCTTGAAAGATTCTATAAGTTGTCCTTCATGAAAAATTTAGCATGTCATGTCTTGGGTTAATGAACTTATGGGGACACTCCATAGTGCCTTCGGTTTCCAAAATGATTATCTTTACAAACTGTCAAACCTCTACACCTGACGGTAGAAGGGGAACGACTAAGTAAGTACAAACTGTCAAACCTCTACACCTGACGGTAGAAGGGGAACGACTAAGTAAGTACAAACTGTCAAACCTCTACACCTGACGGTAGAAGGGGAACGACTAAGTAAGTACAAACTGTCAAACCTCTACACCTGACGGTAGAAGGGGAACGACTAAGTCAGTACAAACTGTCAAACCTCTACACCTGACGGTAGAAGGGGAACGACTAAGTCAGTACAAACTGTCAAACCTCTACACCTGACGGTAGAAGGGGAACGACTAAGTAAGTACAAACTGTCAAAGGTCTTTTCATAGTCTACAAATCAAATGTCCAAGTTTTGTTCTTCAGTTATGTGCATTGTGGTACCTTGTCTAAACAGGATCTGTTTTTTCAAAAACCAGCTTGTTCTTTTTTTAATTTTCAGTTTTTGACTTCTTTTATGCTGTCAAGTATGATGCTGTTTAATCTTTTCACTGGCTCTGATAGTAACATTATTCCTCTGTAATTTGTGCACATGTGAAATCTCCCTTGTTTGACAACTTATATTTCTCTTTTCAGTCTGCTGGTATTTCTTTTCTCTCCAAGACATTACCAGATAATTTGTATAACATCTCTCTAGGGGTGTCAGTGTCTACTTTGATAATCTGTTGGGATGCCATCTGGGACTGCAGCATTTTCATCCCTTAGAAACTTTATGGCTTTTAAAAATTCTTTCTTGTTTGGTTTGTGATAGTTAACTCCTTTATTTGCTGGCTGAATGTCTGGGCAAACGTGTGAAGCTAGTATGTCCTTGATTAGGCCATTTAATTGTTTATCTTTCTCTGTTAGCTTCTTTGTATTGTTGTACAAGTCCCTCATATTTCCTTTGGTTGCAGTTTCCTTTGCTTCTCTGTCAGTATATTTCATTTTGTCTGTTCTAATATTTCTTCATTTGCTTCCATGTACGAGTATATTTCATCAGCCTTAGCTCTGGACATTCCTGGTACTGCTTTTTAATCTTGTTTTCTTGTTTGTTTTATCTTATGGATGGTTTACGTCGTTTTCCATGCTTTGTTGCAATCACTGGAAAGATATGATTTTATTGATGAATCATTGTCCAGATGAGGGTATCAGTGTCAGTGAGGACCACCAATTTGCAGTGACAGCTTATGTACACATAGACAAATTGTAGATGATCATCCATCTTATTTCATGACCGCTGTTTGCACGAGGGAATGAGTCTTCCTTCTGAGCTGCTTTAGAAACAAGGGACCATCATTACAGTTGGCTCCCAATCAGGAAATCTTTATTGAGGTACCACATGTGCACTAATGTTTTTTGTAACAATGTGTTTTACATGGGTGGCTAGCCCCATGCAGTATAATCTTCATTGATGTACCACAATATCCCTGGCAGTGATGTTTTCTGTAACAATCTGTTCTACAAACGAGGTGGCTAGCCCCATGCAAATTTCTCACCTTAATCATCTCTTAGACTTGCCAGGGTGGAATTTTGGGCCCAGTTGTCTCCTCAGAGACAGTTTATACGCACAATGTAATACAATTTATAATAATTAATATGGCAGGTAACACTGAAATAAACACAGAGGGAAACATGAGGGCTGTGAGGTGTAAACAAATAGGTCAAGGTCAATGTTAGGCAGTTGTAAGAAATAAAGGAGGACAAACAATAAAATATAAGAGAAGTAATAGGCACTCTGGAGGTTCGATCCAGATCCATTTGAGTGACACACCATCACCTTGTTTGCAACAACTCTTGCAGAGTGACCATGTTACAACATATGGCTGGGGAGCTTTACTGGTCATTTGTTGCAGTATGAGTATTTCTCTCACACACACACACACACACATTCATGCTTAATACCAGTAGTTCTGTCTTTATGAAAGTCACCTCTATGTTCCAGCACATATTTGCATGAATTTGTGAGTACCATAACTAATGCATTTCTTTGAGGCAGCATAAACGGAGATTCAATGATTATCATTTTTTAATATGTATATAATTTTCAAGTTGTGCTAAACAGAATGTTGTAAATTTAATACAACATCACATTAGATGCATTTGTCATAATGTGACATCTGTGTTCAGATGTAGTTAGGGATGTTCATTAACCAGAATTTGTCATTACAAGACTTTCTTGAACACATGGACATGGATGCTGCAGAATTGCTTCTTCTGTCAAAGTGGGAAAGAAAAGTTACATTAACTTATGAGCAACTTTTTCACATGATGTTATAGCATGTTTATGTGTCTGAAAAAAAAACATAGAAATGTTATACTACCTTCCCTGTAACTATCTGACATAGAAATGTTAATACTAGCTTCCCTGTAACACTCTGACATAGAAATGTTAATACTAGCTTCCCTGTAACGTGTAGTCACAGAAATGTGAATACTAGCTTCCCTGTAACATGTAGATGCAGAAATGTTAACACTAGATTCCCTGTAACATGTAGACACAGAAATGTTAATACTAGCTTCCCTGTAACATTTAGACACAGAGATGTTAATACTAGCCTCCCTGTAATGTGTAGACACAATGTGAATACTAGCTTCCCTGTAACGTGTAGACGTAGAAATGTTAATACTAGATTCCCTGTAACGTGTAGGCATAGAGATGTTTAATACTAGCTTCCTTGTAGCTTATAGTCACAGAAATGTTAATACTAGCTGCCTTATAACTTAGACACACAAATGTTAATACTAGCTTCCCTGTAACATGTAAACACAGAGATGTTAATATACTACTGGACAAAAGTTAAGGGCCGCCATTCAGTTTAGACAAGGTTTATATAATTCTTCGTGAGCAGGGTCGATTTTTCCAAATGTCCGGTAGCTTGAAATCTCTCAAGAAGTCTCTGAATGGTAGAGTGGGACACTGCTAAACGTCTTGCAACACGACGAACAGATTGACCACGGTCTACAGTGCTGAGACTTCTCCTTGGTGGCATGGCTAATGCAGTGAACATTTCGACCACTTGTCATACTGATTTATTGCATACCAACGGTGAACACTCTTTACCAATGATCATTTTCCACGTGCATTCAAATTCAACTCACTTTTTCACCTTTTGAACTAGTGGGGCATGTTGCAAAAACCACGAGTTTTTGCAGCAACAATGGCAATTTTCACGTGCGGGTTAAAGTGACCCAGTTTTTGGACATTTAAAAAAAAAATTAACCTAGTGCACACAGAAATGTATACACATTTCTCTGAGCTCAGTTTTAATGACATTTTCACTTGTCTTTACAGTTTGCCAATCAATTATATAAACCTTGTCTAAACTGAATGGTGACCCTTAACTTTTGTCCAGTAGTATACTAGCTTCTTTGTAATGTGTAATCACAGAAGTGTTAATACTAGCTTCCCTGTAACGTGTAGATACAGAAATGTTAATACTAGTGTTATGTTATTTTCGCGGGGGGAGTTAAATGTTTGTGATCCTCACACGTGAGTAGTATAGACGCACTTTTGAGTGTATCTAAGTTGATTGTAGGTTTAATTATTTGCGTGCCACCATGCACCATGTTTGAACAGTATGGTGCGGTTTGTCACGGCGATCTGTTGTCATCTAGCAAATATTCTGGAGGCAGATCCCAATATTAGCCGTCTGATACAGACGTGATTTTCTCGTGTACTTATCCTTGGTTCGGAAAGACACGATCATTATAATCATATTTAAGATGAAGACGTCGCTCTTGAAGGAAACATGCCAAGACGCGCTTGAGTCAAATGTTTAACCCAAAACGGCTCATTTTAAGTATCTCACTTGGTTCTTCAAGATTGTTTATTGTAGAGCTTTGACTTGACCAGTGAAGTCAAGTCACTAGTGCGTCAATACAATGCTTGGAGTCATTATTGGATCTTCATATGTATACTCAACGCTTTGACCATGATCGATTTTAATAATCTATGCATCCCACCACTTCGTTGCCGTAGTATTTCCGTTAACCTTCATGGGGTAATGGCCAGTGAAGTCAACCAAGGTCCATGTTGACCGTTATCGATTATGTATTTTTCCTACCATGAACATTGCTGATGAAGAATGTCTGTCAACTATGGATGTAACGTTTTCGTTAAATAAATATGTAACTTATAGACACAGAAATGTTAATACTAGCTTCCTTGTAACTTATAGACACACAAATGTTAATACTAGCTTCCCTGTAACGTGTAAACACAGATGTTAATACTAGCTTCCTTGTAACTTATAGACATAGAAATGTTAATACTAGCTTCCTTGTAACTTATAGACACAGAAATGTTAATACTAGCTTCCCTGTAACGTGTAAACACAGAGATGTTAATACTAGCTTCCTTGTAACTTATAGACACAGAAATGTTAATACTAGCTTCCCTGTAACGTGTAAACACAGAGATGTTAATACTAGCTTCCTTGTAACTTATAGACACAGAAATGTTAATACTAGCTTCCCTGTAACGTCGGTAAAAACACAGAGATGGTAAAATACTAGCTTCCTTGTAACTTATAGACACAGAAATGTTAATACTAGCTTCCTGTAATGTGGTAAAACAACAGATGTTATTACTAGCTTCCTTGTAACTTATAGACACAGAAAATGTTATACTAGCTTCCCTGTAACTTTTAAATATAGAAATTAGTTTTATTCCAGCTTCCCATGTAAAACATTCAAAAACATAGAAATGTTATACTAGCTTCCCTGTAAAACAATTCAGACATAGGAATGTTATAGTAGCTTCCCTGTAAACTTTTAGACATAGAAACGTTATACTACTTTCCTTATGCTTAGAGAAAACATAAAATAAAAAACAAGCAGTGTTTTAAATGCACCATTTTTGATGACATGATCTGGTGGAAAAATGGGCAAGATGATGTAACCAGGACCCAAGTCAGATACAACTAACTGAGCCATCCTTGTGAACCAGTGTTGATTCTTCCCACTGCAGGGGATATTTATAGATTAGTATTTGTTATAATGACAACTGACAGAGGTTAACAGAAACATCATGACATCTTCAGATGTCGTGCCTCAGAAGTGAATTTGGAGATCATGGCAACACGGGTTGTATTGAAAGCAGTGACAATGGGTCAGTTCACTTGTATGTGTGGGGGGTATCAGAGGGATGATATGTTTATTGCACACATCGGTGTGATGGTATCATATTTATAATAGAATATGGCAGGAGTTTTTTTTAAATCTATATGATGTTACATTCACGGGTGGCATAAAGTTGGATTCTGACCCTGCTAGATCCTAGGTATACTAATAGATGACGGTCTTGTGGTATATTCATGAGGATGATTTGGATATATGGAGGGTAATAGAGATGGAATTTTATAGCTAGACTAGATTTTTCAGACTTGCTGTCTCCCCCCTTGACATTTTAAAAGTACTGTATCCGTAGGATTAAGGACACTAAGGAGGTGCAAGGAAACTGGCTCCAAAGTCAATACCCACCAAGTCCTAGGTGATGTGGTGAGAAAGCAGATATTACTTTGAATGGACAGAAAATTACAAGACAAGAAAAAGCTGAAATACCTTGGAATTGCATTCGATCGTAGGCTATCGTTCTAAGTACCACGTTGATCACATATACAGAAATGCAGGAGAGATTCTGGACAGCCCTGAAAATAATGGCCCACAGCACATCTAGAGCAGAGATTACTGTTTCTTCTTTATCATCAGCCTAGTCATTGAAAATATGGCCTGGGAAATACCATTGCTTGTCCCAGTAACACAATGTGAATGACTGAACGCATTAAAAATGAAGGGATGCGTATAGTTTTGGCTGTACGCGAGAATACCCTCCATTGTGACAATGAATTGGTACATGCTTGGAGTGCTGTCAATTAGATCCAGATATGCGATGGGCCAGGCGAAAGCCTGGTATACGGAGTAACCAACAGACAAACGGCACCCCCCTGCATGGAAACATAGCTGACATCAAGGCGAGCAATGATAAAGAGGGGGATGTCATGGATGGCACAGGCAGAAACAACGATCAAGCGGGGTGACCACAGTTGAAAAATATATTCAAAGGCTCAGAGAGGAATAAGTCAGGATGAGAAACTAGTGATTTAACTACCAGCAAGTTATCATCAGCCTTGCAGAAGAGTGTTAGAACTTGGGGCAATAGGAAATGCGAAAATGGAAATTAATCAACTGATACTTTGATCATGCCATGGGGATTGAAGTGATGCAATTGTGTATGCTGATGGGTCTTAGTGATCCATGGTGAGAAATCAGTTTGGGGCTTCTCTGCTAGGTAATGGGCAGCATTCGTTGCCAAACATTGCAGGGCTTACAAGATAACAACTTCCAGGCATGAGAATTGGAGGTAGAGGCAGCTACTGCAGCCTTAAGGGAAGCTAACTGAAACTTTCAGTAACAAAGAGGCAGTCATTGTGTCAGTCCATGCTTTGAAAGGTTCAAAATGGTTGGCTAAGACATGAATTGGAAAACATTCATAGAAGCTTTGAAATCTGCAGGAGCTGGTGTGAATCTAGTGTCCTGGTCCACACAGGTGTAAGCTGGTAATAAGAGAGCTGGACAGACTTAGGCATTCAAGAGCACCCACAGTGGGGACACCTGCATATGGATAAGGGGAGATACTGAGAACAATTGATGGTTGTTGTATGTGATAAACATATAGAGGACATTGACTGTTGTTGTGATTGTAAAATGATGGTTGTTATATGTGATAAACATATAAGACATTGACTGTTGTAGTGATTGTAAATGATGGTTGTTATATGTGATAACATATAGAGGACATTGACTGTTGTAGTGAATTGTATAATGATGGTTGTTTATGTGATAACTAGAGACATTGACTGTTGTAGTGATTGTATATGATGGTTGTTATATGAGGATAGTATATGATTGTAAATGATGGTTGTTATGTGATAACATATAGAGACATTGACTGTTAGTAGTGATTGTAAATGATGGTTGTTGTATGTGATAAACATATAGAGACATTGACTGTTGTAGTGATTATATATGATGGTGGTTGTCTGTGATAACATAGACATTTGACGGTTGTTTTGTGATATGTAAATGATGGTTGTTGTATGTGATAACATATAGAGACATTGACTGTTGTAGTGATTGTATATGAATGGTGGTTGTATGTGAAAACATATAGAGACAGTGACTGTTGTAGTGATTGTATATATATATATTTTTTGTTGCGTACGTCGCTATTACTCGAGGCGAAATCTCAGGTTAGTATGTCTAACTTGAGACTGATTTTTAACGTTAGTATACCTTTTTTTCTTGTACAGAGGCAGGTGTCCCTCGCCATTCAGGGGCAGATACTTGCGATTTCGGAGGGTATACCCATTAGAGCTGGGTCGGCTCAGGGAGCCGCCAGTCCTGGTTGACGATAGTGCCCTGTATATAGAGGAGTGACGACAACTAAAGGTTAGCCAATAAAAATGGCGGCCAAAACCCGTTATCGCTGGAAAAAGGGACCCAATCGCGACTTTTCAAAATTTAGCTATACAAATACAGTAGCACATATTTGTATCTAAGGTCCTTTTTCCAGCGATTACGGGGTTTTGGCCGCCATTTTTTGGCTGAACCTTTAGGTGTCGTCACTCTCTATATACAGGGCACTAGTGGACGACACTACTTCAGATGTCCTCGCCAGGGGGGGGCTCGTGAGTTAATCCCAGATCCGAAAATCCTGGTTGACCAAAAAATCTTCAAATGTCCTCGCCCAGGTTTTTTGATCCTGGGTCACCACCCTCTGTCGCCAGCACGGCTTCCCTAGTGATTTGTATATGATGGTTGTTGTATGGTGATAATCTCATATAGAGACTGTTGTAGTGATTGTAAATGATGGTTGTTATATTGTGATAACATATAGAGACATTGGACTGTTGTATTGATTGTATATGATGGTTGTTGTATGTGATAACATATAGAGGCATTTACTGTTGTGTGATTTGTATATGATGGTTGTTGTATGTGATAACATATACAAGACATTAACTTTTGTAGTGAATGTATATGATGGTTGTTGTATGTGGTAACATAGACATTGACCTGTTGTAGTGATTGCATATGATGGTTGTTATATGTGATAACATATAGAGACATTGACTTCTTGTGGTTGTATATGTATAACATATAGAAAAATTGACGTGTTGTAGACTGATTTTAAAGATGGTTGTTGTATGTGATAACATATAGAGACATTGACTGTTGTAGTGATTGTATGTGATGGTTTGTTGTATGTGATAAAACTTGGAGACAGTGATAGTTCTTGTGGTTACATTTGACTGGTTTTTTTAAAAATAGTGATAGATTTAGTGTTTATTTATATTGGTGGTCGTTCTCGTGATACTTTTAGTGGCAGTGATGCTGTGTTTGATGGTTGTTTTATGAGATACGTATAGTGATTGTTCATAATGATATATTAGGTAGTTGTTTTATTGTGGATGCATTTAGGGGCAGTAATGCTTTTTGTGTTATAAATTTTTGGTTGGTTTGGTTTTTTTTGTTGTGATACATTTAGTGGGCAGTGATTAGTTTTTTTTTAATTTTTGGTTGGTTGGTTTTTTTGTGATACATTAGTGGCAAGTGATAAGTTTTTGTTATAATTTTTATAGGTTTACTGGCAGTGTGACAAGTATTTGTTTATAATTTTGATTGGTTGTTTTATGTGATACAAATAGTGGCAGTGATAGATCTTGTGATTATATAAATTGTATTTGGTCCATGTTATTATATTTTTTGCTTGCATTTATAAACTAATCCTAATAAAATCCAAGGATTACACTTTCTGCTGGCATGCCAGTGGATTGCTGTTATCAGGCCGTGGTCCATTTTTGCTATTTAGTAAATAAAGATGATTATAAAAAAAAAAAAATAATGTTATGTGTTTTCTCATTTATGAAAGTTTGGTCATTCAGTACGGTTGTTTCAGGAAAATTATGTATACACATGTTGAATGCTAGCTGCGGGGTAGTAGAGCAGTGGTTCGAGCACGGATTTCCTAGCTCGGTGGTCACGGTTCGATTCCAGCTCCTGGGGTCGACCCAACCTCATGAATTGGGGTACCAGAGCAACTTCTAGGAAGGTTAATCTCTCTAGGAAGGTTAATGCGGCCCGGCGTGATTGCTATCACATCACCCTAGTGTGCCGGATGATCAAGAAAATATGAGCCTAACACCATATTCCCAATATGCCTCATGGATGTGTAATGGGATCCTTTACCATTTACCTTTTACTTTGAATGTTGATGGACTCTAGTTATCATTTGAGATAGAATTATGCATTATTCACATTTAAAGTCACACAAATGTTTCAAAATTTTATGATCTACAAAC
Organism: Oreohelix idahoensis; assembly: GCA_024509875.1. Lineage (NCBI taxonomy): Eukaryota > Metazoa > Mollusca > Gastropoda > Stylommatophora > Oreohelicidae > Oreohelix > Oreohelix idahoensis. The sequence goes on from JAMPIV010013796.1 coordinate 249,148, forward strand.
AATTGCATTGCTCACAGCGATGAACAACTGCCTGCCAATTCTGTATTGTTACTAAAGGAATAATGAAACAAGCAGTTTTAATTTGATGTCTCAGGTCCTTCACTGAGCACCACCTTCTGTTCAAACAAAACATCATGATGTGATTAGCATTATTCATTTGTATCTAGCATTATTCTGCTCTATTGTTGCAAAATTTTTGTGAGTAATATGCATTCAAAAATGTGTATACATAAATTGTTTAAACATCCTGTATATAATTTATTATGTACAAAAACTCATTTGATCAGTACCCAATGCTGACAGGCATAGGTGAGCACATCTCTCCAAATATGCTGGTTCTAATGGTCCCTGGAGTTGCCAGGGGTCTTTGTGAATGGCAAAGATTACTGCACCTTCAATATGTCATAAGCAGTGAATGATTAAAATGGAGGTTGTGGCTTGAGGCTGACAGACAACCTCATCATATTCAATAAACTGCTATAGAAAACCACTGGTGCAAGAGTAGGCTTCCAGCAGCAGTGGGTGCTGGGGGTGCCTACAAATGTTTATAGACTGTCTGTCCTAAGCCTTCTCTCTCTCTCGTCTTGTCTTTGTCAGCTTGTAGTTTCCCATCAGTTTTACCTCTTGCCGTGTGAAAAAAGTGGACACCATTTCTCTCTCATCTCTTTGTAATGACTTTCCTGTGCACACTAGGCCTTGTCAAGCACTTCGTAAATCTTCTCTTTAACTATCCATTGTGATTCTCTCACCACTGTGGTTCAGGAGCTAACTTAAGAGACAAAGAAAGTATGCCTCCATCAGGAGGACTTAAGGTGAGCTTTTGCATGGCATCCTCATACTGCACAACAAACTAAAATAGGAAGTCCTCAATGCAAGAAAACGTGACAATGATGTGGCAAGGCTTCCAGCGGGCATAGTGGGAGGGATGGGGGCATCCTTCTAATAGTGGCCCAATATTCCTTTAGGAGCTAAAAATAAATAGGTCATTCCAGGGATTCGTCTGTAAATGCATCTTTAGGTTGTTTCCAGTGATATTATTAACTTCTTGTCAACTATTTCCTTCTATAACTACGTAACACTGAAAAACTTACTTCCAGTGATCTTATTGTTAACTTCTTGTCAACTATTTCCTTCTATAACTTCTAAGTAACACTGAAAAAAAAACTTACTTCCCATGATCTTATTGTTAACTTCTTGTCAACTATTTCCTTCTATAACTTCTAAGTAACACTGAAAAACTTACTTCCCATGATCTTATTGTTAACTTCTTGTCAACTATTTCCTTTTATAACTTAAGTAACACTGAAAAACTTACTTCCCAGTGATCGTATTAACTCCTTTGTCCTTGACAACTTATTTCCTTCTTCTATAACTTCTAAGTAACACTGAAAAACTTACTTCCCATGATCTTATTGTTAACTTCTTGTCAACTATTTCCTTTTTATAACTTAAGTAACACTGAAAAACTTACTTCCAGTGAATTAATATGAAAAACAACAATATAAAGGTATGTTATAAGGCACTCGTAGGAAATAAAGAAGTAGAACACTAGACAACAGAAAAACAACAGACATGAGTGGCTTACCCAGGATTTGAACCTTGGACCTTCCGTGCGACAACACCGTCTAGCTATGCAAGCGAATCACACTGTCCTCTCTGCCATCTACGCATCCCAAAAAGGATGTTTCAATGACAGGTCATTAGTGCGAACCTCTATACATAACACCGGAAGTTTACCATGGGCAGTTCAGCCCATTAATGACGCAATCACTTCTGTTGTTCCCGTATTGGTCAGTCCAACAAGACAAAGACCTTAATACTGTGTCCAGTATGATAGTAGACTTAGAACAGTAAGAACAGGACAGAGGGTAGGTTTGGTATTGTATAAACATTTATAACACATAAGCAAGGGAAACCACGAGGCCTGTAAACAGTAAATTAATATGAAACAAATATAAAGGTATGTTATCAGGCACTCGTAGGAAATAAAGAAGTAGAACACCAGACAACAGAAAAACAACAGACAGGAGTGGCTTACCCAGGATTTGAACACTGGACCTTCCGTGCGACAACCCCGCCTAGCCATGCAAGCGAATCACACTATCCGCTCTGCCATCTACGCATAGATTCGCTTGCATAGCTAGGCGGGGTGTTGTCGCACGGAAGGGTCCAGGGTTCAAATCCTGGGTAAGCCACTCATGTCTGTTGTTTTTCTGTTGTCTAGTGTTCTACTTCTTTATTTCCTACGAGTGGTTGCCTTATAACATACCTTTATATTTGTTTCATATTAATTTACTGTTTACAGGTCCTCATGGTTTCCCTTGCTTATGTGTTTATAAATGTTTACTTCCAGTGATCTTATTGTTAACTCCTTGTCAACTATTTCCTTCTATAACTTTAAGTAACACTGAAAAAACTTACTTCCCATGATCTTATTGTTAACTCCTTGTCAACTATTTCCTTCTATAGCATAAAAAACTACTGGAACATAAGGTGAAAAAAGTCACTGGCATGAATAGGAAACACTGAGGAAATCCAATGATAGCATTGCAGGGCAGTCTATGTTTTGAAATAACAAGAAGACCGGAGCACAAAAACAATATACAAAAGACATGGAACAACATAAATTGATGGCACAAGCTGAGAGAGCTGACATGATGCCTTATCCATCATGGGTAATAAATGAATGGATGATTTCAAACTTGACATTCTGTACAACATACATTTATTATCTCACACAATCACACATCGATATTTCCAAGCATACAGTGGCTTGATAAATTCTGGACAACACATAATATATTATCTCTCACACACACATCAATATGAAAACATTTATTTATTTTAAACACAAACCAAAAATCTCTACATGAAATATTTATACAGCCGAAATACAGCCGCACATTTATTATTTTTAACTCACATACAAGACTGTGACGACCGTGAGGTTTATTACCAGCATTATATCGTTGCCACATGAGAAAAAGTCGTATACAGTTTTGGTAGCACCATTATGACACAATCCAATGTACAGTGAAAAGAAATCTCACTAACACAGGCGAGCTAACGAAAAAGTTAAACTTTTTAAAGTGAGAGCTTTTCCAGATAGACGAGCCTCAGGAGATGGTTGTGTTTTTATTGTTGTGAGTTGCTGAGAAGCCATGTTTTGAGACATCTTCCATTTCTTATACACAATCCACATATTTTATTTATGAGTGTTAGTTTTTGAACGTTATTCAGAGAAAAACTAGATATAGTGTGATAACACTTTAGTGTTATTTATTACACACGACAGAATATAAGCGATCGCTGTATTTCCGTGTACTAGCGAGAAAGACTATCGTTAAAGATGGTAACACAAGTAAAACGTTAATCACGATTTCATTTTGTCCCAGATAGAAATTTGATTTTTTATTAAAAGAAGAAAAACAGTCTCAGCAGATGTATTGAAGTTTTCATCATTGAAGGAAATAGCACCTTGGTAAAAAACGGAGCACAAGACTACTTGTACTGAAAAAAGTTGTGGACGAACAAAGAGGTCAATGTAGAACTGTGACCTAGGCATACATGAGCCACACAGGATTACGGAGAGAAAAAGGAAAGGAAAACATGGTCACTACCAGTTACACTTACAATTCACGACAATGAATATTATTTGATTTCTCAGTGCTCTTTCTGTTTATTTATTGTACTTCTGTATATCATCAACAATGTTATTAAGGACTCAGCGCGAGTTATGGCCAGATTCGTCGAAATGGAGATACACATGTTACTCAAGAATCTGTTAAGATAAGATACACTCCACTATGCAACATTTCAAAAACAATCAATACACTAACGATCGCCGAAGACGAACGAATCTGGCTACTAGTTTCCACATAGAATCTATACGCATTCTAGCGGGCATGATAGATAAAAACAACTTGTTGGACAGGAATATGATAACTTGAATGATTGACACAGACACTGATCACAAGATGTTCAATGTGTAACAAATCGTGTTTGCATTAAAAGGTTTAATTTGCAGGTAAATGCTGCACCCACACTGTGTGGGATGAGACGTATTTATTTTCTTAGGTAAAAAATCAGAAACAGGTTTGCTCTCTATTGCTGGAAAAAGCAAATCTCGTTGTTTACTTCTAAATTCACATTCCACCTTGTATCTTACCCACAATCTATTTCCA